>SJXQ01007530.1:9541-248962 GCA_006408695.1 Aepyceros melampus
AATTAATTTTTATTTTTTAGTTTGTTTTGCTTTACAATACTGTATTCGTTTTGTTACACATTGACATGAATTAGCCATGAGTGTACATGAACTCCCAATCCCGACCCCTACCTCCACCCTCCCGCCCCACACCCTCTCTCTGGATTATCCCCGTGCATCAGTCCCAAGCATCCTGCATCCTGCATCAAACCTGGACTGGCGATTCGTTTCGCTTATGATATCACACATGTTACATTGCCACTCTGCCAACCCATCCCACCCTCTCCCTCTCCCACAGAGTCCAAAAGGCCATTCTATACAACTGTGTCTCTTTTGCTGTCTTGCGTACAGGTTTATCATTACCATCATTCTAAATTCCGTATATATATGTAAGTATGCTGTATTGATGTTTTTCTTTCTGGCTTACTTCACTCTGTATAATCAGCTCCAGCGTCATCCACCTCATTAAAACTGATTCAAATGTATTCTTTTTAATAGCTGAGTAATACTCCATTGTGTATATGTACCACAGCTTTCTTATCCATTCATCTAATATTTTTAGAAGTATAGGCTTTTGACCTCTTTTAGGATACCTTTCTTCCATACTTTTTTCAGAACAGACTATCTCTAGTTGTGATTATTTTGTCCATTGCAACAAATTTAGATGCTTCAGAATGGTAGGTTGAAATTTGATCCCAATAGAAAAGCCATAAAATTCTTTGTACAAGTTATGATATTGGAAAGTGCAATTATATAATTCCAAAATTCAATTTCATACGCCCCATGAGCTCACATAATTTGATTTATTCAGTACAACTCTTGCATCTATAGAGCTTACTTTCAATGTTTTTCTGTTTGGAAATTTTGTAGTTAATAATTATAGGTCAGTAAACCTTGAAAAATGAGGAAATTTTCTGTTCCACTTTTGAAATACTTTACTCAAATTTTCTAAATGCATTAGAAAAGGATTCAAACCTATATGCAGGTCAGGAAGCAACAGTTAGAACTGGACCTAGAACAACAGACTGCTTCCAAATGAAAGGAGTGTGTCAAAGGCTGTATATTGTCACTCTGCTCATTTAACTTATATGCAGAGTACATCATGAGAAACGCTGGGCTGGAAGAAGCACAAGCTGGAATCAAGATTGCCAAGAGAAATATCAATAACCTCAGATATGCAGATGACACCACCCTTATGGCAGAAAGCGAAGAGGAGCTAAAAAACCTCTTGATGAAAGTGAAAGAGGAGAGTGAAAAAGTTGGCTTAAAACTCAACATTCAGAAAATGAAGATCATGGCATCGGGTCCCATCACTTCATGGGAAATGGATGGGGAAACAGTGGAAAAGTGGTAGACTTTAGTTTTGGGGGCTCCAAAATCACTGCAGATGGTGACTGCAGCCATGAAATTAAAAGATATTTACTGCTTGGAAGAAAAGTTATGACCAACCTAGATATTCAAAAGCATATTCAAAAGCAGAGACATTTCCTTGCCAACAAAGGTCCATCTAGTCAAGGCTATGGTTTTTCTAGTGGTCATGTATGAATGTGAGAGTTGGACTGTGAAGAAAGCTGAGCAATGAAGAACTGATGCTTTTGAACTGTGGTGTTGGAGAAGACTCTTGAGAGTCCCTTGGACTGCAAGGAGATACAGTCCATCTTAAAGGAGATCAGCCCTGGGATTTCTTTGGAAGGAATGATGCTAAAGCTAAAACTCCAGTACTTTGGCCACCTCATGCAAAGAGTTGACTCATTGGAAAAGATGATGGGAGGGATGCTGGGAAGGACTGGGGGCAGGAGGAGAAGGGGACGACTGAGGATGAGATGGCTGGATGGCATCACTGACTCGATGAACCTGAGTTTGTGTGAACTCTGGGAGTTGGTGATGGACAGGGAGGCCTGGCGTGCTGAGATTCATGGGGTCACAAAGAGGTGGACATGACTGAGCGACTGAAGTGAACTGAACTGAATGCATCTCAAAGTTAAATATGACTATAGGGCATTTAGGCTGATAATAGTCCTTCAAATATCTACACATGTCTAAAATCTTGTAGATGACCTCAGCAAAGAGAAAAAGCACATAACTGCTATTCTTTCTTTTTCTCCCTCTCTATACAGACATATATAGATATAGATATAGATATATAGATATAGATACACTGGGTTTCCTGGTGGCTCAGAGGTTAAAGCATCTGCCTGCGTCCGCCCGCAACGCGGGAGACCTGGGTTCGATTCCTGGGTGGGAAATATACCCTGGAGAAGGAAATGGCAACCCACTCCAGTATTCTTGCCTGGAGAATCCCATGGACAGAGGAGCCTGATGGGCTGCAGTCTAGGGGGTCACAAAGATTCAGACATGACTGAGCTACTTTACTTTCACTTTCACTTCCATATATATATAAGCCATCTGATGCAAAAAGCCAACTCATTGGAAAAGACCCTGATACTGTAAGGATTGAAGGCAAAAGGAGAAGGGGCAGCAGAGGATGACATGGTTAGATAGCATCACCTACTTAATGGACAAGAATCTTAGCAAATTCAAGGAGATATTAGAGAGCAGAGGAGCCTGGCATGCTGCAGTTCATGGGGTCATAGGAAGTTGAACATGACTTAGTGACTGAACATCAGCTATCAGCTCACTTACAAAAACACTGTAGTTCAGTTACTTTAGCTTCATATACTAATACACACACACACATACACAGAAAATATTTGGGAGTTAAAGCAAGTACACATTCTCCTTAAATTTGGAAAATAATTGAGATTTTTCAGAATCAATCATAAATTATGTATGTACCACAACTGATTTCAAATACATTTCAAATCCATTCTTGTTTTTACCTATTTTAGTAAAACTATTGTTTCTACCATGATTCCTTGCTCTACCAAAATCTGCACTTTTTTTTTTTTTTTAAACTACTGAGTTTATTGAGCTGACTGGCCAAATCATAGAAACCAAACTGATTTACACACATAGACAAGGCACTAAAAAATCAATTGTGCAAGAAACAACAGCTCAAGTCAATCAAATACAGTTATTCAGTTCTGTGCAAAAACACAGTCAAAACATATAGAATAAGAATACATCTCTATATTTATTTACTAGTTAAAAAATATTTGTTGAATACTTAGTAAGTGTCCAAAACAATATAGAAGCTTGAAATACTTCAGTAAGCAAAACAGACAAGGATCCCAGACCTTTTGGAGCTTATAATCCAGACAATAAACAATAATCACAGAGCATAAGTTAATTATATAGAAGATAATACATGCTATGGGGGAGAAAAAGGACAGGGTAAAGGGTATTGGAATAAGTTATTTTTATCTTTACTAGTTTCAATTGGGTTTACAATAAACTTATAATAATATCAAATGTCACATTAACTTTCAGTAGCTTTGTTTTGATTCCAATAATAGATGGAAAATAATTTGAGCCATTAATTGAATTTAACTTTTCTGGCTTATATTTTAAATATTTGAATACACTATCTTCAAATGACATCATTTAACTTTTTGTAATATGATTTTTCTTCTAAAGGACTAAGACTAACTTATCTCATTTCAAATATAAAAAGCTTATCATTGAAAATGATAACAGTCAATTTGAGAGAAGTCACATGATATGTATAAAAACTGACACTTCATAAGAGACATGTAAACACCTTTCTACAGATCAGTATGACAAATCATCATCACACTGCATTCTAATGAAACTAACTATAATATTTTAGATAGATTCTAGCTCATCAGTAAAGAATCTGCCTGCACTGCAGGAGATGTGGGTTCAATCACTGGGTCAGGAAGATTCCTGGAGAGGGAAACGGCAACCCACTCCAGCATGCTTGCCTAGAAAACCCCATGGACCAAGAAGCCTGGTGGGTTACAGTCAAGGGGGTCACAAAGAGTCAAACATGACTGAGCAACTAAACACACCCATGTGTGTGTGCTCAGTTATGTCCGACTCTTTAGCAGATTCACAGATACTTATCACACTAGTTTTCATAGATGATAAATGTTGATGTTGCTGCTGCTACTGCTGCTAAGTCACTTCAGTCGTGTCCAACTCTGTGCGACCCCATAGACGGCAGCCCACCAGGCTCCCCCTCCCTGGGATCCTCCAAGCAAGAACACTGGAGTGGGTTGCCATTTCCTTCTCCAATGCATGAAAGTGAAAAGTGAAAGTGAAGTCACTCAGTCATGTCTGACTCTTAGTGACCCCATGGACTGCAGCCTACCAGGCTCGTCGGTCCATGGGATTTTCCAGGCAAGAGTACTGGAGTGGGTTGCCCTTGCCTTCTCTGAAATGTTGATGTTATATCTACATTTTTTGAAAGTGTTAAACAAAACACTTTTTTCATCATATTAAATACACGGACTTTTTGTCTCATTGCTGCAGAAAAGTACCATTGCAAAATTAGCATTGCAAATAGTAGCATAAATAGTATGTCAAACAATATATTGCAAAAGCACTGTAGAATATTTGAACTACACTCTCTAATCTATTTAAACTCTGTTGTAGGACTGCTCGTTATTTATTACTCACACATATTTCACATTCACCAAGATATAATCTTTATTGCCCACCTATCCCATTGATTGACATTCATGCATTGGGCAGGCTTCAGCAGCCCCCATGGCACTCCAGCAGTATAGTTACACTCTTGGCTAACTTGGCTAACTTGGCTTTCATCTTATCAGCAAATATCGTAAATACTGAGCTTGAAAGAGTCAAGAGTTAAGTTGAGACTGAAGCAGTGCAAGGAAAGAAAGAAAAGATATGTGTTATTACTGACACTCTTTTCATTTCTAACCACATGTGAAAATAAGGACTCCGTGGTTTACACGTGTCAATGGGGGGAAAAGTTGCACACAACAGTTCCGAGTTAATTTTTTGGGGGGGACAATATAGAGAATATGGCCTGGGAGATATCCTCTCAGTTTTGAAGAACTGCTCTGAAGAAGTGTGTGTGGGATGTCAGTATGTATGTGATTTTGGTGAAGGGGAATATATAAAACCAAGCACACATTTTTGGCAGAAGTTTACTCCTAGTCACGAGAGAGTTGCTGCTGATCACGAGGAGCAGACGTCTCTGTTAATAATTTTAGTGTTTTCCTAGGTATGAAAAGTGTCAGAATTGGGGCTTATGACAGTTTTCCCAGAGAACAGAGCGCTTCATTTCTGATTTCCACCCTGAATTCCTTTCAGGATATGTTGATGGTTGGCAACTGCTGTGGACCAAGTGACTTAATCCTTGTAGAGCCAGATGGCAAATGACAATTCTTAGCTGGCACATGACACAAGAGGAAGATATGGGAGAAACAGGAAGTAGAAAATGGAGTCTACCAATCTCATGTGGGTTTATATCTGTATTTAAAGATAAATTTAAAAAACAAAAACAGAAAAATGCTGAACCAGATAGACAGCTTATCTGAACAATAGAAATTAACTAGAGCTGTCCATGTCAAACCAGGCTACTTGACTCATAAGTTTCTCATATGAGTCAGTAAATTCTTGTCTTATGCTGGCATTCATTTTAATTTCTATTTATTTATTCCATTTGATTGTTGTCTGGCAGGGCTTTTTTTTTTAATAAATAAATTGCTTCTAAAGTTATCTTTGTAATGATTTAATGGTTTCTGTGTTTTCCACTGTGACATTGTTGTGTGTTTCATAATTCAGACATTTTCAGATATAAGCTATTGGAAGAATTAATAGTGCTTTAGATAGCATGAAGTGAAAGAGCCAGTTTGGTCATGTCATTTTAGTGTTTCTTTTCCTATTTCCATAATATTAAGGTTAAAATTCAGAACTCAGGAGCTAGACAAGTCAAGTTCAAATGCCAGTCCTAGTACCTGGGGCAGCTTAGATACTTGAATCCCTCTGTGGTCCAATATCATCGTGTGCATCTTATGAGGTATATAAACCATGGGGATTAAGTGAGTTAATAAAAGTAAATTGCTTAGAAGATACCAATGTTGGCTATGAGCATTATCCTGAGGCTTCAGCTTTATTTCTATTCTGTTCTTACTTGTTTTGCTTCCCGTTTTTCTTTAACGATTATTCTTACTTCTCAACTCATTGTGGGCTGTAAATATCTACATTTATATAATCTGTGTATTCTAAAAGGGTTCACCCAAGACTTATCCTATGTGGCTTGGATTTGTCTTAAAATTTAAATGTTTTTTCAGGACATATGTACACGCATGCTGCACAAAGTTGTTTCAGTCATAGCTGACTCTGTGTGATCCTGTGGACTATAGAGCCTGCCAGGCTCCCCTATCCATTGGATCCTCAGGCAAGAATACCGGAATGGGTTGCCATGCCCTCCTCCAGGGGATCTTCCTGACCCAGGGATCGAATTCATGTCTCTTTCATCTCCTGCATTGGCAGACGGGTTCTTTACCAGTAGTACCAATCACTTATTGTCTGGACCCTACAAGGGTTCAAGAAGGCAGCTGTTGCTGTTGTTACTGTGGTTGCTTGGTGAAATTAGCGGTGGCATTACTACTCTTGAGGTCATTATAACTACTTCATATTTCATTTGAGAGTTACTATTATTATCGTTTCTTTGAATCCAAAAGATGAGTGACTTGCCCTAACCATTTGTCACTATATTTCTTACATAGAAGGATTAGTATATCTTCAGTTAGTTTTAACAGAAAGAGAAAGGGACAAATCAACAGCTACCTTATTCAAGTTAGAAATCAAATTATGATGTTATTGTTTCTTAGCTTTATATTTTTGACTGGGCCAAAAATAGTGATCTTTATAAATATGAATCAATGAAATATTAATTCGTTTTTACTTCAAGCAGACTAAATTATGCCAACATGAAACTTCTATTGGGAGTCTTTAGTTATAAGTGCATTTTATTATAGTTCAGTCTGCTTTTTCTGCAATTGCTGCTTCACAGTAAAATCGATGGTTCCCTAATCTTTTTCAAAAATGATGTCAATTAAAAGAAAAGTGTTCCTTTATGTATTTTAGCTCATTTGGTACCAAAGCAAAATCCTCTTTTTTAAAACTTTTATTTTTAATATTAACTACTATATACTTCTACTGGGAAAAAAAGATTTTATTGTACCTATCAGTAATATTTATGCTTTGAAATCCATGTTTATCTTTGCAATAAAATAGTAAATTTGTTAAGAGAGGTAGAATGCATTTGCTCATGGAAATCGTGGAAATTACAAAGTTAAACAGAGTGAAGCAAAATCTTGCAATTCAGTCACGGTTTCGAAAGTATGCTTTTTAAAAAAAAAGTCTTACTATAGATAAATTATCTTCAAAACCATATAATAAATTCTAGTGATAAGAAAACATGTGACTATTATTTTTCTCTTGTCTCAGTGCACATAATCTATATATTAGGAATAGATCTTTTTAAATGGTTTTAGGTACAGAGAAAAGCAACTCTATATGTCAGTTAAATAATTCTATGTAACAAACTACCCAAAATTCAGCAATTTTACTCTTTAAAATTGTTAAGATTTGAATTTCTAAGTGCTTATCTGAAACTTCACAACTGCAAGCAGCTGTAGTACTAAAGTGAATTAATGTATTAGCTATTCCACTATTATTTATATAATAAGGATTATAAGTAACTCAAAGCTTCATTTATTTTCATGTCCACGGCATTAATAAGTCTGCCTCTTTCTCTCTTCTCCTGTGTTGCTCATGAATCAGCAGATCAGCTGAGATCAGCTAGTGCGGCTGAGCTCTGCTAGCTTCAGCCAGGCACTGCCACGTCAGTGAGGGGTTCTGCTCTGAACTGGACAGTTGGCTAGGACATCTGAACTGGGCAGAATTGGTCCAAAGCCCAGGCATGGTCTGACAGTTACATTGAAATGAAGGAATGAGTAGAAACCCCTGCCTTTCAGGCCGTAGCTTGGAACGAACACAGTGGCATTTTCTCCTCATTCTGTTGTAAAAAACACATCATGTAGCAGACTCAAAGTAAAAGGTTGAGGCAATACGGTAGCCTTCTTATTGAAAGGAATCAAAAAGTCATGTGGCAAACGGCTTTAAGACTAGCGGAAGTAAAAATAAAAGGCCAGTCCTGTGTTCCACTCCATTTTCCTCCTTTCTTCTTTAATCTGAAGCACTGATATTTCCCCTCCAATTTTAGCTGCACATATCACAGAAGAAAAGCATGGGATTTTCTTTTTTTTTTTTAACTTTAGAGTTGGATTGAACTACTGTCACCATAGACAGTGCACAACTAAAATAAGCTTATTAGTGGCACTCTAAAAACAGTCTCTGGAGAAGGAAATGGCAGTCCACTCCAGTATTTCCTGCTTGGGAAATCACATGGACAGAGGCGCCTGGCAGGCTATGGCCTATAGGGTCACAAAGACTGGGACACAAATTAGTGACTAAATAATAACAATAACAAAAAGCAGTCCAACCTTATAAGAATTAAGTTTGAACTTTCATTTTCCTCACAAATAATCATGAAAAAATATTAAGTGCTTCCTTCCCTGGCTTTATGGCAACTCATTTCTTCAGTTGAAGGTTTGGGATTTCTGAACTGGACATAGAACAACAGACTGGTTCCAAATAGGAAAAGGAGTACGTCAAGGCTGTATATTGTCACCCTGCTTATTTAACTTATATGCAGAGTACATCATGAGAAACGCTGGGCTGGAGGAAGCACAAGCTGGAATCAAGATTGCTGGGAGAAATATCAATAACCTCGGATATGCAGATGACACCACCCTTATGGCAGAAAGTGAAGAGGAGCTAAAAACCTCTTGTTGAAAGTGAAAGAGGAGAGTGGAAAAGTTGGCTTAAAGCTCAACATTCAGAAAACGAAGATCATGGCATCTGGCCCCATCACTTCATGGGAAATAGATGGGGAAACAGTAGAAACAGTGTCAGACTTTATTTTTCTGGGCTCCAAAATCACTGCAGATGGTGACTGCAGCCATGAAATTAAAAGATGCTTACTCCTTGGAAGAAAAGTTATGACCAACCTAGATAGTATATTCAACAGCAGAGACATTACTTTGCCAACTAAGGTCCGTCTAGTCAAGGCTGTGGTTTTTCCTGTGGTCATGTATGGATGTGAGAGTTGGACTGTGAAGAAGGCTGAGCACTGAAGAATTGATGCTTTTGAACTGTGGTGTTGGAGAAGACTCTTGAGAGTCCCTTGGACTGCAAGGAGATCCAACCAGTCCATTCTGAAGGAGATCAACCCTGGGATTTCTTTGGAAGGAATGATGCTAAAACTGAAGCTCCAGTACTTTGGCCACCTCATGCGAAGAGTTGACTCATTGGAAAAGACCCTGATGCTGGGAGGGATTGGGGGCAGGAGGAGAAGGGGACGACCGAGGANACTGCAAGGAGATCCAACCAGTCCATTCTGAAGGAGATCAGCCCTGGGATTTCTTTGGAAGGAATGATGCTAAAGCTGAAGCTCCAGTACTTTGGCCACCTCATGGGAAGGGTTGACTCATTGGAAAAGACATGCTAAGAGGGATTGGGGGCGAGAGGAGAAAGGGACGACCGAGGATGAGATGGCTGGATGGCATCACGGACTTGATGGGCATGAGTCTGAGTGAACTCTGGGAGATGGTGATGGACAGGGAGGCCTGGCATGCTGCGATTCATGGGGTCACAAAGAGTGGGACACAAATGAGCGACTGAACTGAACTGAACTAAATGCTCTATACCTGAAACTAACACAACAATGTAAATCAACTAGATTGCAATAAAATTAAAATTAAAAAAATAGTGTCAAAATAAACCTTACAAGGGAAAAGATAAACCCATACAACATGGAAAAAAAAATATTTGCTAAGGAAATGTATCATTCACTGTCAGTATATTAGGAAATACAAAGCCAGTTCTATAGCAGCTGCTGAATCATGCTTCTAAGGGAGAGCTTTTCTACCTTTTTGTGGCATATGTCATTATAATCCTCATCATCGTAAAGCATGCTGTGAAGTGAAAGTGAAAGTGTTAATCACTCAGCTGCATCCAACTGTTTGCGACCCCATGGACTGTAGTCCACCAGGGTCCTCTGTCCATGGAATTCTCAGGCAAGAACACTGGAGTGGGTAGCCGTTTCCTTCTCCAGAGGATCTTCCTGACCCAGGGATCAAACAGGGGTCTCCTGCATTGCAGGCAGATTCTTTACCATCTGAGCCACAGGGAAGCCCAAAGCATACTTTAGTAAATATCCATTGTGGACTGAGGTGACCTGCAGGGATTGACAGGCAAACCTCAAGACCAAGGAGAGTTGCATCTCAAGCACTGTACCTTCTAGAAGAGTGACTGGCAAACTGTGCAGAGGGCCAGATAGCAAATATTTTGTTGACATTTTGCCTAAGTAAGCATCTGTCTCAACTATTCAATCTAGTGTTGGAGCACAAAATCAGTCACAGATAATACATAAAGGAATGGGCATGGCTGTGGTCAATAAAACTTGACTTGCAAAGACAGGAAGTGGTGGGATTTGGCCAATGGGCCAAAAGTTGCTGACCCTTACTCCGGGAGAATAAAATGGGAACTGAGTGAGTAGGCGTTGCACACACTACCCCCAAATACACACACAAGGAAGCTTTATTCTTATCTATTTTGTCTACTGAGTTTCCATGTGAGATAGTGCCTTTAAATAGTTTTACAGTTGAAAAACAGATAAGTAAAACTTTGAAAACTAGTTTAATAAATATTATAAATATATATATATACCTTCATTAAAAGGAAAGCATTATTTAACTAAATTCCACTACTTTTTTCAGAATCTGATTCAAAAGAAACAATACTTGAAGAAATTCTAACACCTAGGCACAAAGAAAGTATTTTACTAATTTTTTTAAATGGCATCTATTCTTTTCCTAAATCTAGATCCTTCTTTTTAGTTTCAAAGAAAGACAGGTTAGTTTACTCATTTGCTTTTTCACCACTTCTATACTTACAAATCGGAGAAGGCAATGGCACCCCACTCCAGTACTCTTGCCTGGAAAATCCCATGGATGGAGGAGCCTGCTAGGCTGCAGTCCATGCTAAGGGTCGGACATGACTGAGCAACTTCACTTTCACTTTTCACTTTCATGCATTGGAGAAGGAAATGGCAACCCACTCCAGTGTTCTTGCCTGGAGAATCCCAGGGACAGGGGAGCCTGGTGGGCTGCCTTCTATGGGGTCGCACAGAGTTGCACATGATTGAAGTGACTTAGCAGCATATTTACAAATACTGAAAAATCTTCAGATCCTTGGGATGTTTATGAGCTCTAATTAAGTCAGTTATAACTAAAGCATGAAAAGAAGTTTCAGCACTTTTATTTACTTTCTTAACTAACTGATATATTTAGATGCCAAACTACATGTGATACCTGAAGGGGAAAAGTTTCTGGGAATTAAGAGTGGGAAGGATAGATAACACTTTAAACTCATTTTTACCTACCATTCTTGAAAGAGTTTCTTTACTAATCCCAGGGAAAGCTTCCAGCAGACTTCCCCTTTCAACTTAATTTGCTAGTAGTTTTCACTACATATAAAATAAATAATCAAGCAACTACTGTATAGCACAAATAACTCTACTCAATACTTTGTAATAATCTAATTGGGAAAAGAATCTGAAAAAGAATAGATGTATGTGTATGTATAACTGGGCTTCCCAGGTGGTGCTAGTGAAGAACCCACCTGTCAATTCAGGAGACATAAGAGGACGCAGGTTCGATCCTTGGGTTGGGAAGATCCCCTGGAGGATGAAATGGTCAACAACTCCAGTATCTCTGCCTGGAGAACCCCATGGAAGAGGAGCCTAGCGGGCTACAGCCCATGGGGTTTCAAAGAGTTGGACACAGCTGAAGCGACTTAGCACATACATACACATGTGTATAACTAAATCACTTTGCTGTACATCTGAAACTAACATAACATGGTAAATCAACTATACTCCAATATACAATTTTCTAAAAAATCTCTCCACATTGTCACAAAAAATAAAAATAATATTCATTTAAAATTTCCTAGTAGTTTTCAAACTTCAACTGCATAATATTTAATTAGGGATGCCTAACAAAGAAGCAAAATTCAATGAGTCTCATTCAGAAGATCCAAGGTCAGGCCAAGGAATCTGCATTTTTAATAAATATCCTCTGTGAGTAATATACACTTTGGGAAACACCACAGTTAGTGAAATAATGATATATATGCATTGATTTACATCAACAGGTTCTTACCCTTCTGCAAAGTGGAAGAATCAGAGAATAGTATATTTTTTAGACAAATGTGCTCTACTGAGATTTTTTTCAATGACATGTTTGCCATTACTCTGAAGAGTATTTTAACTTCTTTGTTATTCCATTTTCTGGTGTTCACTGATGTCTACTCCTAACAAAATATTTTTAAAAGGTATAGCAACACAACTACAAGATATGATCTATATTTTAAAGCAGCACTGGTTTGAGACCTTTCTCAGATGTCTTTGGGGAGTTGAGTTTATTTTCTATTCTAAAAGAACCAACTCTCAGTAGACACTGGTGTTATAGTCAGACAAGTTGAAACCATTGTACAAGGACATTTTTAGTCAGTTCCAGATTTCATTCAAACAGTATTAAAGTTTCTTTGTACTCCATTTTCATGAGAAGTAACTGGTATAACTTCTAAGAAAAAAAAGAATCATGGGAACTAGAAGTATTGATCTTTGATGAGAAAATTTTTTAAAAAGGAATTTATGAGAAAGAGCAAAATATGTCTAGAGTACTAAGTGCAAGCATAGTAACAATCTGGAAACACTGAGAAGATACAATAAACACTTCATTATGAGAGTCACATTTAGTTGAATATAGGGTGCAAGACAAAGAGAAATGGGTCCTGATTTCTGTGTAGTTTTCTGTCAAAACTCCAAGTTGCTGATGACATAGTTTCAGCCATTTTTTAAAAAATTGTGTTTTGGCGCACTCAAGTGAAGCTCTTCACTAATCCAGGACTGCTGATGTGAATGCAGCACGAGTTTATTTACAATCAGGACTCATATTTCCAAAAGGAAAATCCATTTTAAAAAATCTTCAGGAGACATAAAACTCTCCCCCACCCCTTCCCCTCAAGGGTGTCAACTTGTGATGGGTGAATCAAAGAATCAACTTGATGAGGAGAACAAACATTAGAAAATAGTTTGCAACTCTCATGATTTCTGTCACCTTTTAAAAGCTTTAAGTACTACCCTCCCCTTTCAGTAAGTCATGTAAACCAGAAACCCAGGAAAGCAAGGAAGTTGGCTGATCTGGAAGATAATTCACATTCCCAGAGTGAAAAATACTGCTTCTCCCCTCTCATCTCCAGGCCACATGCTCCATCACATTCACATTTCAGTATTGACTCAGCCTATTACTTGCCTCTTTCATGTGGCTTCCTCATCTCCCCAGAAAACTGAGTTTTGTACCATATTTCTGAAACTCTGTCTTTCTACCTTGCCATGATATATTTCCCTTGTTTATTTTATCACATGATATCTTATCAATGAAAACCAATAGCCCCTGAAAGAGAACTGGTTTAAAGTTCTCTGTAAAGATATAAAGTATATAGATATAAAGTGGTGTATATCAAGTGTTTGTCTAAGGATATTTTCATGCAACAGAAGCTCTTGAGTGTGGTCTGCAGTCAGAACTATTAGCATCATCTTGGTGGTTTAGTCGCTAAGTCGTGCCTGATGGATTGTAGTCTGCCAGGCTCCTCTGTCCATGGGATTCTCCAGGCAAGCATCCTGGAGTTGGTGGCCATTTCCTCCTCCAGGGGATCTTCCCAACACAGGGACTGAACCTGGGTCTCCTGCCTTGCAGGCAGATTCTTTACCAACTGAGCTACAATAGAAGCCCCAGCATCACCTTGAAGAAATGCAAACCTCCACGCCTATCCAGACCTACAAAATCTAAATCTCCATTTTAAAAAGATCCCAAAGTGATTCATATTGTCAGAATCACTTTCTAAGCCCAAGATGGAGCTATTCCCACCTGCGGGACTTTTGTCAACAAACCTAAACATAGCTAACTTCCTGTCCCCATAAATATTGTGCTTGGCCAGGAATGTAGGATATTCTGTCAGTCAATCATCAAACATCAAGCCTGCTTATTCCTTCTTACCCACAACAAGGTTGACTGTATGGCTCCAACCAATTAGACATTTTCTATTGTTCTCTTCTTGTTCTTCATTCTTTATCCTAAGAAACGTTCCTGTCCTTCTTCTGCCCAATTTTGCTATACTCTCCGGATGGAGATTGTCCACTTTATGAAGTGTTAGTTTGTTTTTATCACTTCAATTGTCTTCTTTCATTATTTTTTAATAGTCTATACTATTGAGAAGCAGAAGTTCTTACACAGGCAAGGAATCTGGGCAGGGAGGAAATCAGAACCACCAGGGAGGGTGTTTTACATGCCCCTCTGCTCACATGCTCATAGGATTCTGATTCTGCCATGTGCTATGAGACTGCCCTGGAAGGATTGGATGGAAGACATGCTGGAGATATTTCTTCTGTGTTTTTCCTGATGGGAAGAGTCCTAGGGTGTCATTTACCACTCTGTCTAGGGTAGACCACACAGAAGGTCAAATTCTGGAGAGACAATTATTTTCAAACAAGCTATTATAGCTTGGAGCTCCAGTGAAGAAGGCAGTGCCTGACACAGAATAGGTGTTAACTAATATATTACAAATGGAATGTGAAGAGCACCAAAATCACAGATGAAATGCAGAACCATTTCAACATTTTGAACAAAGCTTCTTGGTAGGATGACACGAGATCACCTCCCCTTGTAGTTTCCTTGCTTTGTGCAAGTCAAACCTTTGTTTGTGGAGTTTGTAGTCTATCCCAAATATAAACCTCCACAAAAACAGAGTAGAGTTTGGTTGGGCTAGTAAATCAAAGCTGCTCACTGACATCATAGGGTATGTATTCTAAAATTTTGAGGGCTTGTTTAAGCCTAACTATATGGCATCCGAATGGTGAGAACTTCATAAATGTTGCTGACAGACTGACAAGATTCACTCACCACTGGCTTGAGTCTTTGTGACTCAGTTTAACCTCAAAGGAAAAGAATTCACAGACTTCGCCATTCATTCTAAGCTGGGCAGCCTTTCACAAATGCAGAGGACTAGTTGCTTCTATGTCTGCGGATTGCATATTGCTTATTATTGGCATGACATTCCAGTACTAAAGAAGTACAAATAGTGATCCCTGAAGCTTCTTTAACCTTTTCAGACTATAGCAACTTGATGGTTCGCCTCATTACACTCCCCAGACCTTCCCCAGGATGACAGCCCGAATCAGAGGGTTCACTGGCATCCCTCATCATTTTTTTTTTCACCATTTCCCAGCACAGCAAATGTCCTGGGAGCACAGACAGAAAACTCAAACAACCATTCCTCAGTGTTTGAGTCCTTCAAGTCCCCGGGCACATTTCCTAACTATTAAACCATGTGTGTGCTTTCAAAACCTGAACTTAATGAGATTTGCCCACCCTAGCTGGCCCTAGGACAAACCCTTCACTAGAAAATTCCTCTCTCTGTGGTTCTCCTATCACAAAGCAGGAGCACCAGTGCAAACATAAAAGCTCACAAATCTGAGATAAGGCACATAAAGATGAAAATGGTGCCCAAAAGGCTGGAAAGGTTTCCTGAGATGACCATTGCTATCATATTTGGTATCAGATATGAAACTCCTGCTAATGTGATCCCAGCTGCCTTGCAGACTCACCAGGAGGCTTTACCATCCACAGCGCCCTACCCCAAGCACATGCTGCACCCCCAACGGGCTGCACCACAGTGAAGGCACACTAGTTTTATATGATCCGTGTCCTCCATTCTACTTGCTAATTGTCTGTTCATCTGTGATGGCCCTGTTCCTTGTTCAAATAACCTCTCCTTCAATCCTCCCTGAACTGCAGCTTATTTTCTACCCTGCAAACAATAACTTTATACAAACCCTATTTTACAGCATATCACACTTACAGTGAGTTTGTACATATGTCTCAACCCTAGAATGTACAATATTTCAGACCAAGAATGGCACCTTATGTATCCTATGGCCAGCTGAGAAAGTACTTGACTTTGTGGAAATAAGAAAACAAAGAGCAATTAAGTTTTTAATGCCCCAAATTAGAGAGATTTTTAGGAAGCATGCAAGACCCACTAACATGCCTCCCCATTTTGGAAAAAAAAAATAACTATGGATAAAGTAAATGCAAAATATAACGTAATGAAAAGTCTAATAACACAAATGTATGAAACCATGACTCACTCTCCTCAAGAGTTTAAAAAGAGAACTACAGAAATTGCTCCCCCTTAGCAGGAGTCAATTAATTCTGTTTATCTAAACTGAAGCAATAATCCCATTAATCTGAAAGACTGAGAAGCTTCTCCATCTTTATAGGGACCAATTTCATCACGTGGTTCCATAACCATATTATTGTACTGAAAATGCTATTTAAATACTAATATGAGAACATGCCAAAGCAAGCCACAAGTGATATACTTTGTATTACTTTTCAATTCAACAATGAAGTAATAAATAAATAAAAGGAAATAAAATTAGGACCTAGAAAAACACCTTGAGGAGATAAAAGTTTATCTTTGAAAACCACCATTCTTTATATTAATTTCAAATATTCTTTCTGAGAAAAATCCAGGCCATGTCATCTAGCTATGTGTGTTAAGAATGAAGGATTTTCTTTACATGGTCACAGTAGACATTAGAGAAAATATTTTCAGTCTAAGAAATACATGACATGTCCTTTGCTAAACAGGGATAAAGAAAGGTGAAGGAAACTATTCCTCTCTAATGTGCTTTAACTTCTAAGTAAACAGCCACAAGAGCATCAGAGAAAAAGTCCTCCTTTTCAGGAAAAATATGATTCTAGAATATTTGAAAATGTTTCTGGCGAAAGCATGAAGAGAAGGGCCAAACACAGGATGCTGAGTCTTAGACATTCTTATTTTTTTTCTCGTACCTAAAAAATCCACTCAGATTTTCCACCCTTATAGAAGTTTCCTCCCTGACATACCTAATGTACATTACCATTTTCCTCACTGGAGTTATTTATATTCTGGACTGATACAATCCTCTGGAAGGGGTCAAGTTCAAAGGTCAAGAGTTCAGGATCCATATCGCAGCTCTCCCACTTGAATAAATTTGGACACGTATTGATAGTTTCACTTCTCTGCCTCATTTTCTTAATCTATAAAATGAAGCTGATTAAAAAACATACCATGTTTTCACATTTTAACCTTTCTGAAATAAGGAGCTATCTTACAATTGTTTCTGGACTAAATAGAGGTAAAGTTCTGCCAGAGAGGGCATTCCATGCTCCTGACAGGAGCTACCCTCCCTCCTCCAGTGCAGAGGAACCAGGCAAGTCTTCCTTCTTTACTCTTCTGGGTGAGGAATTTCTTTCATTTATTGTTATCCAAAAGGTGGATCCAAGATTTATCTGAAGGTCTCCTATCTTGCGATTTCAACACTGATGATATGATGAACTACCTTGGAGAGCAGACAAGAGAAATACATGAGAAAAATGCAGAGAGAGAGCTCCAGAGCCACACGTGGTCCGTGATCATTAGCATCAAAAACTGCTATTATCTCTGTCATACTATTAACATCCGTTTGTCACAAACAGATCAGCATGTTACTTACTTAATCCTCTGAATGTTGAAAATGCATCAAAGTGAAGAAAGCCATTTGAAATAGTCCAACTAAAAAGGAGTCTTTGAAATAGCCCTTGTGCATGGCTGAGGGGGCCATGGCCTGTGGCTAGCTTTGGCCTCAACCGAGCAAGACTCACTCAGCTCATGTTTCAGATATGATCTTGCCAAATGTTTCAAATCCCTCTTCTGGTTAAGACTGGCTATATAGCAAGTGTTCCCTGTTCTGTTAATGGAAAAAGGGATTTAATCTCACAGACTTCCTTCTTGTTGTTCAGTGGCTAAGCCATGTCTGACTCTTTGTGACCCCGTGGACTGCAGCACACCAGGCTTCCCAGACCTCCACTATCTCCCAGAGTTTGCTCAGATTCATGTCCATTGAGTCAATGATGCCATCCAACCATCTTACCCTGTGTCACCCTTCTCCTGCCCTCAATCGTTCCCAGTATCAGGGTCTTTTCCAATGAGTTGGCTCTTCACATCAGGTGGCCAAAGTATTGGAGCTTCAGCATCAGTCCTTCCTTTAGGATTGACTGGTTTGATCTCCTTGCTGTCCCAGGAACTCTCAAGAATCTTCTCCAGCACCACAGTTCAAAAGCATCAATTCTTCAATGTTCAGTCGTCTTTCTTTACACGTTCAAAATGGACTCCTCGGAGTTCTATGATGCTGCATCAGCAGGGCAGGTAATTCTCTTGGCATCCCACAGACTAGCCTGAAGGTCATGCTACTCTGCTAATTCAGTAAAATATAATTATACCGCAAAGAGCTGCTTCCTTTCTAATTCCTCTCTCTGACACACAAAGTTCCTGCAATTTAAACTGTTTAAATGCCTTGGTGTCCACACACTTACTTGGTAGGAATGTCCACATGCACTCCAAGGGCTCTGGACTTGGACTCTAGACCAGAAAAGGAGCTTGTTGATAGGCTCAATGTACAGCCAATGTCAATAATCTCTCTCCCTTTCCTGGCTCCAAGTCCTTTTTCTCTGATGCTGAATTAGGAGAGAAGCGGATGAGTGATGGCACATTTTGCAGCCCTTTCGGTAAAGCTTCCCTACACACCTCCAGGGGCACTTTTCACATCACACTCTGTGTGAGCAGTGCCCCCAGGAATTGTCCAGGGCACAGTCCATGAGACCACAAATGGTAGCTCTGGGCCCAGTAACTGAAATCAAGGCAAAATTCTCAGAAATTCTTTATAATCAAAACATTCATTTTGATTCATTTGATAATTCCACAACTGACAAAATATCATACCTTAAAGAACAGATAGCTTATGACTATTTAACTATGATTTTATAATTACTGGCTTTATTAAAATCTATCACTTATCTATACGGCAAATAATCTAATGGATAACATACACGAGGCATGCAGCACTTAAAAAACCATCTCTTTATCCAGCAAACCCACTCCTTGGCATATATCCAGAAGCAACTATAATTCAAAAAGATACATGCACCCCAATGGTCACAGCAACACTATTTACAACAGCGAAGACATGGAAGTAAACTAAATGTCCATCAATAGATAACTGTATAAAGATATAGTATATTTATAAAAGGGAACCCTATTGAACCATAAAAAGGAATGAAATAATGTCATTTGCAGCAACATGGACCTAGAGGTTATCATATAAGTGAAGTCAGACAGAAAAAGACAAATATATGATATCACTTATATGTGGAATCTTAAAAAATACACAAATGCACTTATTTACAAAATAGAAACAAACTCATAGAAATAGGGAACAAAATTACAGTTACCCAAAGGAAAGTGGGGCAAGATAATTTATAACTTTGGGATTAACAGATACAAACTACTGTATCTATATTTATTTTACTATAAAATAAACAAGCACCTACTATATAGCACAGGGAACTACATTCAATATCTTGTAATAAACTGCAATAGAAAAAATACAAAAAAAATATATAGCTGAATCACTTTGTTTATGCCACAGACTAAAAACACTGTAAATTAATCAAACTTCAATTTTAAAATTTTTTTAAAAATTAAAAATAAACTATCTCTTTATCTACAAGCACCAAACTGGTGTTGACTTAAGTAGTACAAAATAGCAGAGGGTTCCTTAGACCTCCAGTTTCTCCCCCAAGTCCTGTCTCTTCTCAGAAATCTCCATTGGAGATCTTCACATTCCATGGTTACCCATTCCAATAAGTTACAGTTCTTAAGGTCACAGTTTCTTCCTGTTCTTAACAAAAATCCATCCTTTTACCACTGAAGACGTTTTTGACAGTGAAACCTTGAGAGGTAAGGAGAGTTCTTTTTGGCAGCATAAGTATTCATAATTCCAAACTGTTAAGTCCTCCCTAAAGAAATCTGGTATGATGAAATATCTCCTGTCCCAAATAAGAATTTCCAGCACCACCACATGGCTATGTTTTCTGTATCTATAATCCTAAATCAGATTCAGCCTTTCAAAGTTATGATGAAGTTAGAAATACTGCTCAAGTATAATGAAATTTTGTCCATCAGCACCGGCTATTCAACCCATACAGAATTTTTTTTTCATTTTTTAAGCTTTTTATTTTATATTGGAGTATAGTTGATTAACAATGTTGTATTAGTTTCAGGTGTACAACAAAGTGACTCAGTTATATAAACCTGTATCTATTCCTTTTCAAATTCTTTTCCCATTTAGGTTTTTACATAATATTAAGCAGAGCTCCCTGTGCTGTGAACAACAGGTCCTGGTTGGTTATCCAGTTTAAATACAGCAGTGCATACATGTCACTCCCAAACTCCCTATCTCCTCTACATCCCCACTGGTAACCATAAGTTTGTTCTCCAAGTCTGTGAATCTAAGAAATTATTATTTCTCCACATCATTTGATATTTCATGATTCATTTTTTAAACAGCCTTTATTTAATGTGGTGTTGACTTAAGTAGTACAAAATAGCAGAGGGTTCCTTAGACCTCCAGTTTCTCCCCCAAGTCCTGTCTCTTCTCAGAAATCTCCATTGGAGATCTTCACATTCCATGGTTACCCATTCCAATAAGTTACAGTTCTTAAGGTCACAGTTTCTTCCTGTTCTTAACAAAAATCCATCCTTTTACCACTGAAGACGTTTTTGACAGTGAAACCTTGAGAGGTAAGGAGAGTTCTTTTTGGCAGCATAAGTATTCATAATTCCAAACTGTTAAGTCCTCCCTAAAGAAATCTGGTATGATGAAATATCTCCTGTCCCAAATAAGAATTTCCAGCACCACCACATGGCTATGTTTTCTGTATCTATAATCCTAAATCAAATTCAGCCTTTCAAAGTTATGATGAAGTTAGAAATACTGCTCAAGTATAATGAAATTTTGTCCATCAGCACCGGCTATTCAACCCATACAGAATTTTTTTTTCATTTTTTAAGCTTTTTATTTTATATTGGAGTATAGTTGATTAACAATGTTGTATTAGTTTCAGGTGTACAACAAAGTGACTCAGTTATATAAACCTGTATCTATTCCTTTTCAAATTCTTTTCCCATTTAGGTTTTTACATAATATTAAGCAGAGCTCCCTGTGCTGTGAACAACAGGTCCTGGTTGGTTATCCAGTTTAAATACAGCAGTGCATACATGTCACTCCCAAACTCCCTATCTCCTCTACATCCCCACTGGTAACCATAAGTTTGTTCTCCAAGTCTGTGAATCTAAGAAATTATTATTTCTCCACATCATTTGATATTTCATGATTCATTTTTTAAACAGCCTTTATTTAATGCTCTCCCCATCCTCAGTCCTACCTCGTTAACCTTCTTCATTATCATACTACAAGGAGAAGAAAGGGGGCACTTTTTCCTCTTGAGGCAGAACAAGCAGGCACCTGTATCAGGGAAGGAGCAGCCCCCAGGGCCCAGAGAGGGGTTGTCAGAGCCTGACCCGAGCCAGAAGGTTCCCCCACATTGGGGCAGCCCATTTGGAGCGTTAGAGCTAAGAAGTGGGAAGATCGGCTGGATGGTGAGGAAGAGCCTGAGACGTGTAGACAGTGTCCACACTGGGAGATGACGCCACCCAAGAGGAGCATCTGAACCACCACAGCGAGGAGAGGAGGGGTCCACAGAGGGACAGCCTGGGACAGCTCTCAGATGTGAGCAGGGCAACAGGGACTTCCTGGGGATGGGCAGTGGGGGGAGAAATGTGGCTTGAGGTGCTGGAGCCCAAGCAGGGGAGGAGGCTCTCAACGTGGGAGAGGAAATGACAGCGGCGACGTAGATCGGCTATTACAGGGAGAGAGCAAAGAATAAATAGATGAGCAGAGTGAGTGTAGGTTTCTCACTACTGACGAAGTAGGTTACAAATGCAGAAAGTAAAGTAGAATGGCCCTGTGATATCGTTGTATTGAGTAAGAATTGGAGGTATGGTGTAAATTTGTATTATTCAATAGATGGACAGATAGACACATAAATAGTTGAATATGTGTGTGGGATGTTGGTGAACTGGTGGTGTGTGTGTGTGTATCAGGTACAAGCATATATGTGTAATTTGTATACATTGTTGTTGTTTAGTCACTAAGTCGTGTCCAACTCTTTGTGACGCCATGGACTAGCCCAACAGGCTCCTCTGTTCATGGAGTTTTCCAGGCAAGAATCTGGAGTAAGTTGCCATTTCTGTCTCCAGGGGATCTACTCAACCCAAGGATCAAACCTGTGGATCTTGCATTGTAGGCAGATTCTTTACCATCTGAACCACCAGGGAAGCCCCTAAGGGAAGCCCATATGTGTGTGTGTGTGTATATACACACATGTGAGTATACACACACACAGATACACATTTTCCCTATAACTGCTGCTGCTGCTAAGTCGCTTCAGTCGTGTCTGACTCTGTGCGACCCCATAGACGGTAGCCCACCAGGCTCCCCCGTCCCTGGGATTCTCCAGGCAAGAACACTGGAGTGGGTTGCCATTTCCTTCTCCAATGCATGAAAGTGAGAAGTAAAAGTGAAGTCGCTCAGTCGTGTCCGACTCTTAGCAACCCCATGGACTGCAGCCTAGCAGGCTCCTCCATCCATGGGATTTTCCAGGCAAGAGCACTGGAGTGGGGCGCCATTGCCTATAACTAGTAGCATCAATATGACAAGAGCAGTGAGCACACTCATGGCCCATATCTGGGCTCCTGAATACCATCCTCCAGGAAAAAGAAGCAGGGCTGCTTGAAGAACAATCTGAATCCAGATCTGGGGAGAAGAAACCTAAGATGATCCTGGAACATCTGTTTAGAGCAAAGAACCAGGAAGTACTCAAAGCACGACAGGGATATATGTCAAAGTATGAAGCAGCTTCTACTGCCAAATCAGTAAAACTTATCAAAATAACGATGGTGATGGATTATCATTCATTGAGTATAATAGAAAACTATAAATCCATGAATGAATAAATTAAATGTCTGATGATGAATGAGACATTTAGTTTCAAAGTAGCTCTCCTAAAAACAGTCATTAATTATGAAGGGAGAAAGTAATTTTGCAGTGGAGAAGCCTGGAAGGTGCCACCTTTATCAAGTAATCCAAGTGAAGAGTCTCAGTATTAAGATATGTCAAAATTGTGCGCCACCAAAATGCACTGAAAGGGGACAGAATCACACCTGCAATATCCCTGAAACATACATAATCTGATCACAAAGTAACAAACAAACGCATATTGAAGGGCACTCTACCAAATAAATGGCCTGCAATCTTTAAAAATATCAAAGTCATAAAAGTCAAGGAAATCAGAGAAACTGCTTCACAGTAGGAGAGATTAAAGAGATAAGCCAACCACATGTAACACATGACTCTGAAGTGGTTATTTTCTATCAAAGACATAATTGAGATAATTCGCAAAACTGAGGGCTGGATAATAATGTATAAATATTAACTTCCTCCATTTGATTATTATTCTGTGGTTACATAGAAGATAGTCTTTGTTGGAAATACACACTGGAGTATTGAGAGGATGTGGCATGGCATCTTACCTTTAAACAGTTCAAGAATAAAATTCTTTGTACTGTACTTTCTGTTTTTCTTTAAGTTATGTGATGATTTCAAAAAATTTAAATGTATTTAAAAATCAACTAGATACAGGATGGATAAACAAGTTCCTACTCTATAGCATAAGGAATTATATTCACTATCCTGTGATAAATCATAATAGAAAAGATGAATGAATATATATATATCTATCACTTTGCAGTAAAGCAGAAATTAACATTGTGAATCAACTATACTTCAATATAGACTAAAAAAATTCAACTAAATATAAAGAATATAGGGAAAAATCAGTAAACTTTGAAAACATCATATACTAGATAACTGAATCAATGTTAAATTTCCTGAATTTGATATTTGTGCTATGACAATAAAAGAATGTGCTTGTTCTAAGAAGATGAATGCTAAAGTATTTTGATGTTAAGTATCACAATGTTTAGAATGTACTCTCTAATGGTTTAGAAAAAATATGAATAATAAAACGGCATGTATATGCACTCAGAGAACATGTGTGTGACAGTGTTAACAGTTGGTAAGTCTAGGTGAAGACTACAAGGGAACTCCTTGTGCTCCTCAGGAACTTTGAGGGTTTTTTCAAAATAACTTTTAGAATAAAACAAAATAAAAATCACTTGCTTTCCAGTCTTAGCTGCATATCTAAATCACCAAGGAACTTCACAAAGGATTCCTGACATACACCCCAGTTTTACAAATCAAAATCTCAGAGTTCTGCCTGGAAAGATTTCAAAGTTTTCAGGGGTTTGAAAGTGTCTCATCAATGAACAGCATCTGGGACCCACTAATCTATTCTGTCGCCCTCATTTTACAAATGAAGAAATGGAGGCCCCAAGAGGTTAAAGGTCTTACTTAAGGTCACTACAATGGGTAGTGGCAGAAAGACGACCAGAATCTCGCTCTCCTGACTCCCAGTTCAGCGTTCTCTGAGCACAATTCATAAATGGTTGACTCTCAGTAGGATTGTTTTTTAAAAAAAAATCTTGATCTTCAAAGCTTTCTCAACTTAAAATGCCATTCCGTTTGACCCTAAAGCTTCCCACAGTGCTGTGCAATGCAGCTGAGACCGCCCTCGAGCACAGGGCTAAACTGGAGACCTGGTCTTTGAAAACACAGATACTGGCTTGTAATCATCCTTTTCAAGTCAAAAAGTCAAATCTCTGAATGCTTACTGGAGTTTACGGGTTTCAACCCTAAAGGAAATAAAAGCAGGTAGAAGAAAAAACTGAGGGAAGCAGGTAGAGAGTCTTGGTTGGTGGAGATAATTTCTGATGAAGTCTCAATGAGCTTGACTGAAGCTTCGCCCCTCCCCTATCTCTAGAATGCAGAAGCAGTTCTGTAAAACAAAGAAATCCTATGGGTTTCCACTGGTACTATAGAGTGAAATCTCTGTGTATTTCCTACCAAGCATCTCTGCTTAAAAGAAAAAGGAAAATGATAAATTATAAAAGGTTATTCTTTCGAGTCCCTTTGCTGAGCTAGTTCTTGCTGCAGTGAAGGAAGCCTTATAATCATATTTGTGCAAGAATTTCTGTCCAGACTTGCCGAGCTTTGTCAGCACAAAATGTTTATAAACTGCTAACGTACAGCGGGGTTTGTTTTTTTTTTTTCAGTCACTTTGGATGGTTTCATTTAATTTTACTTCTCTCCACCTATAGACCAAATATTTCATTCCCAATAGAGAAAAGAAGAAAACAACTCACCTTTGAAATCCACTATCCTTCTACCCTATAAAAAATTGGGAAACCAGAAGATGCAGTTATGGAGTTAAAGGAGTCAAATCCCACTTCCTGACAGTTTACATATGGAATTCACAACATTAGACCACCTCTACCTAGTTCAGCTGCATTTACTATAATCCATTAAACAGGACCATTGTCAATCTACCAGCCCATTACAGTGTCTACTTACCCAGTCATGCCACAATCTTTGGTCCTCCTAGATGCCACCATAAATTGGGCTATTTACAGCCTGGGAATGGGGCAATGTCATTCCTGTTACCAGTGATAACCTATCTAAGAACATATTATAAATCTAAGCAGATATCCTTCTAATCTTTCAGGCCAGAAGCCCAAGAGTTATCATTGATTCCCTCTCCCTTTTCTCTATGCACTAAGTCTCCAAGTGCTGCAAAGTGTATCTTTTCCTTTTCTCTTGGGTCTGTCCTTTCCCTTCTGTTTCCAGCGCTTGAGCCAGTCACTCAAATATCTTTGCCTTAGGCATTTCCAGTGGCATTCTAATTTGTTTCCATGTCACTGATCTCTCAGTTTTTCATTCATTCTTTATGGTACTATTGAGTTAGTTTGTTAAGAAGATAGAATTTATTATACTATGCCCTTATTCAAAAGTCTTCTTTGACTCCCCATGGTCTACAGAATAAAGCCCATCCCTTTGCATGGCTTTTGCAGCTCCACGCAACACTTCTATCCATGTAATCTTGCCAATGCAGGAGACTTTAGAGATGCAGGTTTGATCCCGGGGTTGGGAAGCTCCCCTGGAGAAGGGCATAGCAATCCATTCCAGTGTTCCTGCCTGGAGAATCCCAGGGACAGAGGAGCCTGGTGGGCTACAGTCCATAGGGTCACAAAGAGTCAGACACAACTGAAGCAACTTAACACAGAACAATTTTCCCTATCCCTTTACATAAAATATTTCATCCACATACAAGAAATCATTTACTTCAGCTTCTGTGCTTTTGCCTTCTGGAAACATGATGGACTGAGATGATGTAATCAACCCCAGCTCTTGCAACAGATGCATGAAAATTCTGAATAAAATAAAGTGAAGTGAAGTCGCTCAGTCATGTCCAACTCTTTGTGATCCCATGGACTGCATGGGATTTTCCAGGCAAGAGTGCGCCATTTCCTTCTCCAGGAATAAAATAAAATAAAACATGTCCAAAAAATCAAATACACAGCTACCTCAAAAGAAATAAGAGTAGGATCTAGGTTGAAGAACCAATGAGTGATGGGAAAGCCATTACAATAAGCAGAGGGTGATGCCAATAGGGTTTCAGCTCCAGGTAGGAACTGAGGTGGTGGGGTCAGGGCGGGGGTGGTGGGGCAGAGGTTCTAACATATGTATGTGGAGAAAATAAGTAGCCATTGGCCTGTTAACCAGTCTAAAACCCTGAAAAAAAAAAAAATTCAACAGCCTCTCTGAAAATGAGACTACAAAAATTTTGACCATTAACCCAAGAAAACTGCAGAGAAAACTGCTATTTTACTGAGCTTGTTGGAATGGAGGAAGGTGGGCAGAAAGATCTCAATCAGAAGTCAAAACCAGAAGCCCAGGCATTACCTCTATTATAAAGAGACCTCAAACTAAAAAACGGTCTACCTTGCTTAATACATAGACTCCAGGCAGAAGCGAATGGAAATCTATTTGGTGAGGACCCTTCCACAGCTCAATGCCCATGGAAAGTTCCCAAAATGAAACAACACCCATAGAAGACGATTTTACGGTAAAAAATTATAAACCTCAAGAGAAAACAATCCACCATGACCCAGAGAAGATGCAACAAGCAAGAGAGTGGTTTACCAAAAGCTACAGATAGAACAATCTGAAGAATATTGGAAGGAGAGGGTACAGAGTTGAGTTGGACCTCCTGGCTAGAGGAAGAAACCAAACTATAGGCAACATTGTCTCTTTTAGGAGTCATATGTTACCTCGATATTTTAGAGATTACTTTTATCCACTTACATAATAAATACTATACTAATTCATAAACAATAGCTACTTACTTCTATTTGGAAGTAAGATTAGATTTTGTAATTAAAAGTTCTAAGTTCATCCCAATTTTACCACTTACTGGTTATGTGACCTTAAATTTATCCTTTCCCAAGCTCCTCATTTGTAAAATGAGAACAATGGTTTGTATCTTGCAGGACTGATAGAAAACAAGTGAGATGGCTCTGTAAAGTTCTTAGCCTAGGGCTTGGCATGAAGAAGTATTAAATAAATGCTATTGTTATTCATGCCAGTTACCTTGAACACATGATTATATATCCTTACAAGAATCTTATAAAAAGATATTACCTCCACGTCACGTATTAAGAAAGAGAATTCAGAGGTTAATTCGCCTAAGGTAACACTGCCAGTAAGTGGTGGAGCTACAGTATGAACCCAAATGTCTTTGACTCCAAAACAAACTGCCACAGTCAACCTCCACATGACATTGCTAAGCTTACTCAGGACCCAAGATACTTAACTTCCAGATTCCCCACTGACAGACAATTTCTATGTCTTAAGTTTACTTATTCACTGAATGTATTCATTATCTTTCTTATGCAGATCTAAGTACTGTGTAAGGTACAGGATCTACAGTAGACAACAATGCTCCTTGCAATCTAGTGAGACCATCAGAAAGTACCTAAGAAAGAAAGTGTGTGTGTGTTCGTGTGTGTATGTGTTTGTGTGTAAGTGCTGGGAAGAAAATTCCAGGTTGCAGTATGAGTCAGAAGTATAACCTACTATAGCTGGTATGTTGTGGAAAGTCATCTGCTAAAGATAAAATTTAGGCTGAGCCTGAAAATATTCAGGGGAGGCAGTATGTGAAGGGTGAGCAAGAGAGTGACCCTCAAAGAGGGGCATTGTGTGCAGAGGCCAGGATGCAGAAATCCCCTTACCATATCGGAGGACTTGAAACAGGGCCAGGGTGGCTGGAGTATAGAGAAGGGACAAGAGAGTGAGGAGGAAGAAACCTGGGGGCTGAACATGGGAGGGGTCAAGTTGTGGAGTTGTCGCAGTACAAAGGGAAACCAACTGAGAGTCTTTAAGTGAAAGAATGACCTGATCTGATACTGCTTTTAAAGCATACTCGGTCTAACTGGGCTTCCCAGGTGGTGTAGTCAAGAATCGGCCTACCAATGCAGGAGATCCAAGAGAAATGGGTTCAATCCCTGGGTCAGGAAGATTCCTTGGAGTCAGAAATAGCAACCTACTCCAGTATTCTTGCTTAGAAAATCCCATGGGCAGAGGAGCCTGTCGGGCTATGGGGCTGCAAAGAGTTAGTCATGACTGAGCGACTGAGAACTAGGTCTAACTGGAGAATGGACCTAACAGGTGAGAAGCTGCAAATGGAGAAACCAGGTGGGAGGCTTTGGTAATATTCTACCACTAGGTAGGATTGAAATGGAGGGAAGTGAGCTGCTGCTGCTACTGCTGCTAAGTTGCTTCAGTCGTGTCCAACTCTATGCAACCCCACAGATGGCAGCCCATCAGGTTCCCCCGTCCCTGGGATTCTCTAGGCAAGAACACTGGAGTGGGTTGCCATTTCCTTCTCCAGCATGAAAGTGAAAAGTGAAAGTGAAGTCACTCAGTCGTGTCTGACTCTTAGTGACCCCATGGACCGCAGCCCACCAGGCTCCTCCATCCATGGGATTTTCCAGGCAAGAGTACTGGAGTGGGATGCCATTGCCTTCTCTGGGAAAGTAAGCAGATCTGACATATAACCTTTTGAGAAAACCTGGAAAGCTTTGCTGATAGATTGGAGAGATTCCGATAATAGGCACACTCATTCAAGATTCTGCCCGATGACTCTTGAGTCAATGCTTAGTCAGCATGGATTGGCTTCCTCTGGGCTCTGTGTCTATTACCCACCAACCAGCTATGACCAGGGAGGGGGACCAGGGGCACAGTGAGGGCGAAGCCTTGGAGAGGCTGCAGAGGAGGCCAACTCTAGGACAATGGTGATTCCACCGCTCTCTTCAGCCTCCCACACTGGAGAATGAGCTCCTTGATGACACAGATCTTCATTTTGTGTACTTGCACCCCTCCCATCAATTAATAATGCCTATTACACAGTACCTGCTCAATAAATATATTTTTAATTAAACTACATCCCTCAAGACTAAAATCAATGCCATATGAAAGTGAAAAGCTGCCTCTTTCTCCTTCTTTATCTCTTTTTGTTTTCTCTTTCTGTTTCCATATTCCTCTCTTCCACATAACTAGTATTTTTTTTTTTACTTGCTGTCAGACTTTACCATTCAGAGACAACCAAAACAAAAGAAAAAAAAATGGTACAAAGAGAAAATCAGCAGTTCTGTTCAATAATAGCCAATTGTTTCCCTGACAGCATCCAGACAAATAGTCTAAATCACAAATGCATTTGTGACCCTCATTTTGGAAGGGCTGCTCTAATCTTAGTGACTGGAATTGAACTTCAAAAATGGGTATCAAGGTCCTTGGGGGCTCCTCAATTTTCTGTTCCAACACCCCAGTGGCTGAACTGCTACCATCCTTTTTCATTGGCTTAATAAAAATAACAAGAAAAACCATAATAGCCAAATTTTTTCTCTCAAATGCCAATGTAGAAAGCAATCATTCCCAACTCTAAGGCATTAAAAAAGAAAAGAAAAGAAAAGAAAAAAGCGACATTGAACAATGCTTTATTTTTACCTCATTTATTTCTCAATTTTTATCCCCAGATTAGATATATACCTATAGGAGACAATACCTCAAAGCTGCAGAGTAGTTTAAAGTTGCAAAGCAGATTAAGCAAAGAATTATGTATAATCACCAATGAATCCCTATGTCCATCACTCTCCTCTCATGCCTTTATAGAAGCCAAAAGGTAGTCTAGATTTAAAATGAAAAAAATCACAGCATGACTGGAAATGGGTTCCAAGAGCTCCTTTTTAGGAAACAGTAGATCATGAGCAGCTCTCATCAGAGAAAAATAATATTGGGGTAAAACTCCAACTAAAATGCTATGGAGACTTAAAGGCAATATAGATTTTACACTGTGATTGCTTTCAGATTTTTGCTAGGTAAAATTCTCAAAATGTACAAGTTTCTTAGCTCCCCATACACAAATAAGCGCCAATACGTGCATGAACATAGGATGCAGATGTTTAGTGAAAGGCTAAAAATACATTTCTGCAAACATCGTCCCTCAGGATATTTTATACAAATGCATTTGAATGACTTATATAATTATATGGCTAAGTTCTTCAGCTAAGAAAGCTTACATATTTGTTTGAATAATAATAAAATATTTGAATGGGCATATTATTCAGTTAGTAAATGTTTCTTTCAAAGGAAAAGGTTCTCACAGACTCACAACATGAACTTAAATTTATTTTATTCCAAAGTCAATGGACAGCACTAAAAATTAAATATGAATAAAATGTATAAACATATACTTACTGTTCTTATATAATATGAAAATTACATTAATTCCAAATGACAAATGATATTGTTTTGTTGAAACTGAATAGCAAATTTAATGAGAAAGATAAATTTCAGGTCTAGTTCTCATTTATTGTAACTACAATTTAACTTCAATGACAATAATGTGGAAAATGACTTTTAAATAGTTATTTTTCCAAAGAGGTTATTAATAACCTCAAATTTTGTGTCCCATTTCAGGATAATCAGATTGCACACTTCTACAAATCAGCAAATAAGACAAAAGATTTCTCTTGATATTTCTATAAAGCTATCTTGTTTCCTTGATTATAAGATTAGACTTGTGGCATTATTAAAATCTGAATTGAAATTGGCATCGAATCCAATTATAGGAGGAACCAGGAGAAGAAAGTTACACACATAAACACTCACACACATACACACACACATACTATTACGCTTAACTTCTAATAAACTACTGTAAAATGGTGTGAACAAAGGTGGGGCTCAGGCAATACATTCATCCCAAATCATAATATATCGCTAACTTCTGTGGTACAGATGCTTTTGAATTTTGCATACCTCTAGAGGAACGTGCCACATTATAATATTTGTCCAGCTTTTCTGTATTTGAACTATGAACAATCTCCATTTGCACAGTGTGCTAAGACACTGTTAACCTTTACATGGTATGAAACAACCATAAATATATACACACACACCAAAACCATGTGAAATGCTGTTTGTCCACAGTTTATCCTAATTTTTGGTTATAATCCAAATAAAACATGAAAATTTAAAAGTATTCTACATAACTCAGATACTTAAGAATCCATTCAGACACAAATACAAACAGACACAGATATATACACAGAAGTACATGTGTGTGTGCGTGGGCACACATACACACACACAATAGCTTTATAAACACTAGTCCTTTAAAACAGTCAACATTTTTACCCCTGTGCTCACACATAAGTAGACAATTGAAGGAGTTTTCCAATAATTTTCAGCTCAGTACAGTAAGATAACATAGTATCACCAGAGATCTACTCCACTTTGGTGATTATTTATAACTCCACTTATTCCTCTTCCACTCAGAAAAGCATATTAGAATACAAGTCACATGAATTTATAGAGATAATCCAGAATATGAGTTAATTTATTTACAAAGTAAATAAATTTTACTCTGCTAAACTAAATAGTTAAATTTAGTTTAAATTTAAATATTATAAATATTTAAATCATAATTAATATAACATTATTTGTAGCACATTTTTAGAATACTAGGGGCTTCCCTGGTGGCTCAGAGGTTCAAGTGTCTGCCTGCAAGGCAGGAGACCTGGGTTTGATCCCTGGGTAGGGAAGATCCCCTGGAGAAGGAAATGGCAACCCACTCCAGTATTCTTGCCTGGAGAATCCCGTGGACAGAGGAGCCTGGCGGGCTACAGTCTATGGGGTCGCAAAAGAGTCAGACACGACTTAGCGACTTCACTTTCACTTTTAGAATACTAGGAATATCATTAATTTCACTATGAAAGTGAAGATCGCTCAGTCGTGTCCGACTCTTTGCGACCCCATATACTGTAGCCTACCAGGTTCCTCTGTCCATGGGATTTAGGGAAGATCCCCTGGAGAAGGAAATGGCAACCCACTCCAGTATTCTTGCCTGGAGAATCCCGTGGACAGAGGAGCCTGGCGGGCTACAGTCTATGGGGTCGCAAAAGAGTCAGACACGACTTAGCGACTTCACTTTCACTTTTAGAATACTAGGAATATCATTAATTTCACTATGAAAGTGAAGATCGCTCAGTCGTGTCCGACTCTTTGCGACCCCATAGACTGTAGCCTACCAGGTTCCTCTGTCCATGGGATTTTCCAGGCAATAGTACTGGAGTGGATTGCCATTTCCTTCTCCAGGGTATCTTCCTGACCCAGGGATCGAACCCGGGTCTCACACATTGTAGACAGACGCTTTACCGTCTGAGCCACCAGAAAAGTCCCTTAATTTCACTATAGTCATCATCAAAAATCAAGCAAAATTTAGGGGAACCCTGGAAGAGAGGTGATTCACCGTTAATTTGGACAAATGTTATTTCAGAAACTCTCATCATTTGGATACCAGAGATAAATGTAATGAAAAATAAAATGTTCACTGCATTATTTCAAATTGTTTATGTCATTGAAAGATAATGCACGATTTGGTTTGCACTATTTGCACAGTTTGATCTCGATAGTATGAATTTCTAATATTTTTAAAAATTCATGTATTATTTATTTGGCATGCACTAGGTCTTAGTTGTGGTACATGGGATCTAGTTCCCTAAGCAGGAATCAAACCCGGGCCCCCTGCACTGGGAGCACGGAGTCTTAGCCACAGGGCCACCAAGGAAGTCCCTCTACTACCTTTTTGACCCTAGGCATGTTTTTTCAAAAACAGTCTAAATGTAAACACGTAACTCAGCTCTAAATGGGTGGACTAATGTTAAACTAAGTTAGATGTCATAATGATACATACCTTATAAATTATTTTATTTTCAAAAATGCTTTTATTTTTAATTTAAAGAAACTTTCTAAATTTGGGGTTTTTTCTTCTGGCTAATTTACACCTTTAAGAATCATTTTTATCATTGGATTTGGTTTAGAGACAGTCATTAGAATTAAGAGCACGGGGGTTGGAGACAGGATTTGGACTGATACCTGACTCAGCAGCCCACACGCTGCACGATCTTACTTCTCTATGCCTCAGTTTCCTCCTTCATAAAGGGCACACTGTGATACTTAATCATACTACATGAGGGTTCTTACAAGAACCACATGAGATAACACAGTATAAATCATTTATATACTGCCTGGCACATAGTGTTCAGTAGATGTTGCCATTCATTGTATAATTTGCCAAAGTTCTTTCAATCAAACCTTCAGTATACTAATGTCTGTCTTGCTGTTTGACGAGAAGTCTGAAATCCGGTGGTTTTCCTCACTCCAAAATGGCAGTAATATGATCAGCTCTTCTGTATGTGTATGTACTACTTAGTCTGAATTTTGTCTTAATATCAAGAATATCTGGCTAACAATTCTAAGAAGTTTCTGAATGTTAAACTCTTGCTAAAAATCAAAGAAAATCTGCCACATTTCGATCTTTAAAAGTGCCAACTGTAAATCAACTCTACTTCCAACAAATAAATAAATAGCAATTAAAGGTCAGTAATTATTAGCACACTTAGATTTAATGTTAGTTTAGAAAAACAAAACTCTCATTTGTAAGATTATATAATTATTCACATTTTATTAAAGAGAATGCTGAAGTTCAGAGCTCAAATGACTTGTCCCAGACTTACATAAATGGAAAGTAGCAAAATCTTAGTAAAATTCCAAGTCAGTTTGATTCCAAAATATGTTTTCTTTCCATCCTACCTTGAAGTTTCCAGACATTAGAGCAACAGCACAGCCTAGGATGAATCCCAGGTTGCTTTAGCCCAAACAGTCACCCCTACCACCTGACTACCCAAGTCACTAAATAATTAGGTTATTTCCTTATGTTTAAAAAAATGCAAAAAAAAAAAAAAAGTAGTTTCCTGCAGCATACCCATGACATCTCAAATTTTCTCCTGAAGAAAAATTATTGATAGCACAAAAGGGACCATTTTTCTAGTAACATGCATGCTTGAGTCAATGAAAATTGAGAATTTGTTCCAGTTTCCAATTGGAAGTTCAGGGACATCTATTCTTTGTAGTGAAGACTGGGCCTTCTTTGTCAAAAAAGCCACATTCTCCTGCCAAGCATTCAGAACCAGATGGATACAGGGCTGGGGGGATGCCCCTATTAAGTTTCATCAACCATTGTGGTGACAATTGTCAAGTCTAAGTCATTCCCAAATACAACTAGAATTGTCAGCCAAGACCTCCTGCTGGAGAATCCCAGAAAGTCCACAGGGAAGATCAATACAGTTTCTCTTTCTTTGTGAAATCCTCCAAGTGTATCATTAAGGCTCCAGAGGAGACATTCAAACTTAAGGCATTTATTTTCTTAAAAGAACTTAGGTGTGAGATGCCTGAGTACTGAAAATGAAAGGCTACATTTATAATTACACAGGTTGTGGAAAATTACTGCTGTTCAGAGGCTGGCTTGGAGGGTGGATGAAAAACTCAGTTTTTCTATCCAGAAGTTATCTAATTCCTTCAGCCACCCGCACTCCCAGCCCCTATCCATAGCTTTACAAGTTCTCAAATTAGAGTCTTAAAACAGAAGCCTCTATTTTGGCAAAGTTTCATTAATATTCATGTTAAGTCCAATTGCTCATACCAGGATTACTTACACATACTGTTTTATTTCGGCTTGTAAAAGATATTTTTAAAGATACATTCTTTATATTTGTATCATGTATAATATAATTATAGATACTTTTTTGGAACACCAGGTCAGAATGTTGTCTTAATCATCCAGTTCAGTTCACAGCATATTATTAACACTGGTCCATACAAGGCATTGTCTTGTTTTATTTCACTCCCTTTTAATTCTATAAGTCCACTCACATTCCTCTCTCCCCTAAGCCAATGGTTGTAACGTGTTGGACATCTGTTTACAAGTGCTCATGTTGTTCTCTTTTGTGTTTTATAAAGTGGTATATTTGTTGGCTATATGCTTTTTGACTCAGCAACATGTTTTTTAAGTTTAACCTATGTTAAGAACATCTACTTCTTTATATTCTGACTGCTGCTTAGAGTTTGTATGTTATTTCTCTCCCCATGAAGAAGCCTCTCTACCACAGCAATGAGTATTCTCATACATGTATTCTTATGGGTTAGATGACCATATTGTCCAAACCAGGTCCCTTCTGAGAGTGAATGGGGGTTATAATTACCAGACTTGCTCAGGAAAACCAGGTTGTATGATCAATCAACCAACTGACCTACGTGGGACCCTTCATGACCTACACCAAGGAGCTGTGTGCAAATGTTCTAACTGCTGCCAGAGAGCTCACCAGAATACAGCATTAGGCTACATTCCCATCAGTCCAGACATGCTTTCCACTTTTTATACTATTTTTATTGTAATATTTCCTGCACATATGTTAAGATGTTTGTAATTATAAAGTGTTCTTTTAAAGGCAGGTCAGGTAAAACTAAGCCAAATACTTAAAGTCATAAAAACTAGAGCAGCATAGGATACAGCCAGGAGCCAAGGGCATTCTCAGAACCATATATTCCTTTCTCTCCACAATTGATATTCTCTGCACAAAGGCATATTGGTAAAGTCTTATATAGCAACATTTCTGAATCTTTTCTTCCATGAAGATACACTTCATGACACTCACATTTAGAACTACTAAGATTTGTCTAGGGTCCATGATGCATGCCCACCAACTGTAAAATCACCTCTTTATTTCACACTGACTGTTACCCAACACTGTTACAACATCGGTCTTGAGAACTTGGTGATTTTTTCAGTATGTAAATACACTTTGCATTAACCATCCTATATAAGGAAATCTTCCAAACTGCTAACGCTTAATCCTTTTAGTGCCCAAAGCTCATTTAAATTCTATACATACTTCCACAAAAGATTTAAAAACACAACTAAGTACAGAAACAAGTGCTTTAGAATTTTCCCTGTACCACCCAACTCCAGCCCCCAACAACTTTTATGGCTCCCTAGATGAAGATTTCCACTGTTTATTACAGGAAATCTGTGAAATGCAGCACTTTTTATATACAAATGAGAGATGATATAGTATAAGGTTATCAGGAGATCTGAAATCAGGTAATATAGACAAAGATCATTGAAAAATGTAAAGATCTAGCAATATAATCATTGGAGAGTCTCCCCATTGCCCAAACACCTTGATATATGGGAGGGTATAATGGATAGCTGATAAGCCACAGTGGACATTGACTCCTGGGCAGCAGATGGGCTCCAGGGCAGCAAGCAGCAGCAGTGAGATGGTGTGGCCCCTGCCCCTGGGTGTCCTCCGACATCGGAGGACATCCAGCCACTCCAGCAGGGCCTTTGCCTCAAACCCTGGGCACACGTTGTCCAACACCCAGTGGCCACTGTAGATTTAAACACTCAATGAGGACAGCAGTGGGAGAGCCAGGGCACCAGGCACATCATCCAGCTATGCTGAGCAGCTGAAGGGCATGTTCCTGCTAGTTGGGGCCTTACAAAATATGGTCCACTGAAGAAGGGAATGGCAAACCACTTTAGTATTCTTGCCTTGAGAACCCATGAGCAGTATGAAAAAGCAAAAAGATATGACACTAAAAAGATGAGCCCACCAGGTCAGTAGGTGTCCAAATTACTACTGGGGAAGAGTGGGAAAATAGCCATAAAAGAATGAAGAGGCTGAGCCACAGCGAAAACGATGCCCAGTTGTGGTTGAATCTGGTTGTGAAAGTAAAGCCTGATGCTGTAAAGAATATTGCATAGGAACCTGGAATATTAGGTCCATGAATCAAGGTAAATTTGATGTGGCCAAACAGGAGATGGCAAGAGCGAACAGCGACATTTTAGGAATCAGTGAACTAAAATGGACTGGAATGGGTGAATTTAATTCAGATGACCACGAAATCTACTAATGTGGGCAAGAATCCTTCAGAAGGAATGGAGGGAGTAGCCCTCAGTCAACAAGTGTTTGAAATGCAGTACTTGGTTGCAGTCTCAAAAATGACAGAATGGTCTCAGTTTGTTTCCAAGGCAAACCATTCAATAACAGAATAACCAAGTCTATGCCTTAACCATTAATGCCAAAGAAGCTGAAGTTAAATGGTTATATGAAGACCTATAAGACCTCCTAGAACCAATATCCAAAGATGATGTCCTTTTCATTATAGGGGACTGGAATGCAAAAGTAGGAAGTCAAGAGATACCTAGAATAACAGGCAAGTTTGGCCTTGGAGTACAAAATGAAGCAGGGCAAAGGCTAACAGAGTTTTGCCAAGAGAAGACACTGGTAACAGCAAACACTTTCTTCCAACAACATGAGACTACTCTACACATGGACAACATCAGATAATCAGTACCAAAGTCAGACTGATTATATTCTCGGCAGCCAAAGATGGAGAAGCTCTAAACAGGCAGCAAAAACAAGACCTGGAGCTGATTGTGGTTCAGATCATTAGCTCCTTATTGCAAAATCCAGCTTCAAACTGAAGAAAGTAGGGAAAACCACTAGGCAATTCAGGTGTGAGCTTAATCAAATCCCTTATATCATACAGCGGAGGTGATGAATAAATTCAACAGACTAGATTTGGTGCAGAGTGCCTGAAGAACCTGGTTGTGAAAGTAAAGCCTGATGCTGTAAAGAATATTGCATAGGAACCTGGAATATTAGGTCCATGAATCAAGGTAAATTCGATGTGGCCAAACAGGAGATGGCAAGAGTGAACAGCGACATTTTAGGAATCAGTGAACTAAAATGGACTGGAACGGGTGAATTTAATTCAGATGACCATGAAATCTACTAATGTGGGCAAGAATCCTTTAGAAGGAATGGAGGGAGTAGCCCTCAGTCAACAAGTGTTTGAAATGCAGTACTTGGTTGCAATCTCAAAAATGACAGAATGGTCTTAGTTTGTTTCCAAGGCAAACCATTCAATATCAGAATAACCAAGTCTATGCCTTAACCATTAATGCCAAAAAAGCTGAAGTTAAATGGTTATATGAAGACCTATAAGACCTCCTAGAACCAATATCCAAAGAAGATGTCCTTTTCATTATAGGGGACTGGAATGCAAAAGTAGGAAGTCAAGAGATACCTAGAATAACAGGCAAGTTTGGCCTTGGAGTACAAAATGAAGCAGGGCAAAGGCTAACAGAGTTTTGCCAAGAGAAGACACTGGTAACAGCAAACACTTTCTTCCAACAACATGAGACTACTCTACACATGGACAACATCAGATAATCAGTACCAAAGTCAGACTGATTATATTCTCGGCAGCCAAAGATAGAGAAGCTCTAAACAGGCAGCAAAAACAAGACCTGGAGCTGATTGTGGTTCAGATCATCAGCTCCTTATTGCAAAATCCAGCTTCAAACTGAAGAAAGTAGGGAAAACCACTAAGCAATTCAGGTGTGAGCTTAATCAAATCCCTTATATCATACAGCAGAGGTGATGAATAAATTCAACAGACTAGATTTGGTACAGAGTGCCTGAAGAACTATGGATGGAGATTCATAACATTGCACAGGTGGTGGTGATCAAAACCATTCCCAAGAAGAAGAAATGCAAGAAGGCAAAGTGGTTGTCGGAGGAGGCCTTACAAATAGCTGAGAAATACAGAAGCAAAAGGCAAAAGGAAGGGGAAAGATATATCCAACTGAATGCAGAGTTCCAGAGAATAGCAAGGAGAGATAAAGAAAGCCATAAGTGAACAATGCTAAGAAACAGAGGAAAACAATAGAATGGGAAAGACTAGAGATCTCTTCAAGAAAACTGAAAATACCAAGGGAACATTTCATGCAAAGATGGGCACAATAAAGGACAAAAATGGCAAGGATATAACAAAAGCAGAAGAGATTTAGAAAAGGTAGCAAGAATATACATAGGAACTGTACGACAAAGCTCTTCATGACCCAGATAACCACAATGGTGTGTTCACTCACCTAGAGCCAGACATACTGGAGTGTAAAGTCAAGTGGGCCTTAAGAAGCATTACTACAAAAAAAAATAATAATAAAATAAAATAAATAAATAAAAAAAAAAAAGAAGAAGCATTACTACAAACAAAGCTAGTGCAGGTGATGGAATTCCAGTTGAGCTATTTCAGATCCTCAAAGATGATGCTGATAAAGTGCTACAGACAGCAAATTTGGAAAACTCGGCAGTGGCCACTGGATTGGAAAAGGTCAGTTTCATTCCAGTCCCAAAGAAAGGCAATGTCAAAGAATGTTCAAATTACCATACAATTGCACTCATTTCACATGCCAACAAGATTATGCACAAAATCCTTCAAGCTAGGTTTCAACAGTACGTGAACCAAGAACTTCCAGATGTACAAACTGGATTTAGAAAAGGCAGAAGAACCAGAGATCAAATAGCCAACATATGTGGGTCATAGAAAAAGCAAAGGATTGCCAAAAAAAAAAAAAATCTACTTCTGCTTCACTCACTATGCTAAAGCATTTAACTATGTGGATCACAACAAACTGTGCAATATTCTTAAAGAGATGGGAATACCAGACCACATTACCTGCCTCCTGAGAAACCTGTATGAAGGCCAAGAAGCAACATTTAGAACCTTACATAGAACAATGAACTGGTTCAAGCCTGGGAAATGAGTATGTCAAGGCTGTGTATTGTCACCCTGCTGATTTAACTACATCCAGACATGTAAAATGCTGGACTGAATGAAGCACAAGCTGGAATCAAGACTGCCAGGAGAAATATCAACCACCTCAGATATGCAGGTGATAGAAACCACCCTTATGGCAGAAAGTGAAGAGGAACTAAAGAGCCTCTTGATGAAGGTGAAAGAGAAGAGTGAAAAAACTGGCTTAAAACTCAACATTCAAAAAAATGAAGATCACGGCATCCAGTCCTATCACTTCAAGGCAAATAGATGGGGAAAGAGTGGAAACAATGTCAGATGTCATTTTCGTGGGCTCCAAATCACTGCAGACTCCAAATCACCATGGCAGCCATGAAATTAAAAGACACTTGCTCCTTGAAAGAATAGGTATGACAAACCTAAACAGTGTATTAAAAAGCAGAGACATCACTTTGCCGACAAAGATCCATCTAGTCAAAGCTATGGTTTTTCCAGTAGTCATGTATGGATGTGAGAGTTGGACCATAAAGAAGGCTGAGGCCCAAAGAATTAATGCTTTCAAACTGTGGTACTGGAGAAGATTCTTGAGAGTCCCTTGAACAACAAGGGAATCAAACCAGTCAATCCTAAAGGAAATCAGTCCTGAATATTCATTGGAAGGACTGGTGCTGAAGCTGAAGCTCCAATACTTTGGCCATCTGATGCGAAGAGCTGACTTATTGGAAAAGACCCTGATGCTGGGAAAGATTGAAGGCAGGAGGAGAAGAGGGAGACAGAGGATGAGATGGTTGGATGACATCACTCATTCAATGGACATGAGTTTAAGCAAACTCAGGGAGATAGTTAAGGACAGGGAAGCCTGGCGTGCTGCAGTCTATGGGGTCACAAAGAGTCAGACAGGACTTAACAACTGAACAATAATGATGAGACAAAGTAGAAGAGGAGAACGTCAGAAAAGATATTGAAATACTAACATCTGTGGCATCTTGGTGAATGCTTCCTTCAAGACAAGCCTGGATCACGATTTATTTTATTGGCTTGGTGCATCAGCTATCATGAAGGCAACAAACTCCTTAAGCCAGCCTTTGACTTCCCCGTGCTACTCATGGCCCTTTAAAGGACCATAACAACTACTTAAAACAACAAAAAAAGTCTATGTATGAAAAAATAGGTGTAAACATAACATTTGGCAATAGCAGGGAAGACAAATAAATTACTCCTGCTTTGACCTTAAAACAAACATTAAAATTCAATATTTTTTATATTGCTAAGTAATGAGTGCCATAAACACTCTTACGCCATATCTCAAGCTTGTCTCCCTCACCCTAGTTACATATCCTTGACCTCCACATCATCTTTCATACGTTTCCTTTTGACTAGTTCAAGTTACAACACCACTATTTCCAGAGTGTGAATATAGTCAATAATGGAAAATAAGGTCTTTACTAATGGGCAACTTTCGCCATTTCTATTTCTAGTTATGCAGTACTAATAGAAGAAAAAGTACTGATTTTTCATTCTGTATCCAATCACTCCAAATTCTCTTATTAATTCTAGGAGTTTTGGTTTGGTTTTGCTTTATTTCATCTTATTATTATTGTACAGTTTCTACTTTGTCTCAGTTTTTATCTGCTCTAAGAGAGTACCTTGATTTCTCTAGATAAATTGTTAGCCCATGGAGATGTCTTTTCTTTACCACTTTATACTCTTTTTCTTAGCATTGTTATTCTTCTACATTTGCAAGTCTGTCCAACACTGTTTTATAATAAGGTAACAATTTTTGTTAGCTCTTGATTTTATTAATAGTTAAAATAGTTTAAGTGAGTCCATATTTTAAATTGTATATATTTGCAAGTTTCAGAAAATATAATTTACCCCATTTAAGTAATACCTCTACCTTACTTGTTTAAGGGTGATTGCTGACTTTCCAAATGCCTTTTCAGCATCCATCCAGATCACCAATGTATGTCTGAGCCAGTTTACCTTGTCTGGGGGAGACCCAATCATGCAAATCCCTTCTCAACTCCATTCAGTGCTATCATGTCAACTAATGGTTGAACTGTTGTTGAAGAGCCATAAGGGAAGTATTTGCACATGGAAATCAGCAAATTCAACAAATCAGGGCTTTTTCTTTTTCTTTTTTGAGAGTTGGTTTTTAAATATTTACCATAGATACCATTCAGTATGATTATATATTCTTTCTCCTTTGATTTTATTTACATAATCCATTCAATCAACAGATATTCATTGAGCAGACACTATATAACAGGTGTTGTTTTGGATACTAGAGATACAGCAGTGAAAAAAACATGCAAAATTCTTTCTCTCGTGCAGCTTAACAACTGCTGGAGTTTACATTCTGTGATGTCATTGTGTTGATAGATTTCATGATATCTGACTATTTAAACTGGAATATATCCTAATTGGTCAGAGGGTATATTTTTTAATGTACTATTGAATTGAATTTGTTTATTGTATTTAAATATTCTCATCTATATTCAGTGATAATAGTCTTTAGTTGGAGGGTTGTTTTTGTATTGTATTGATGAGGTTTTTCTATTAATGTCAATCAGTTTACATAAAATTAATTGAGGAATCTTCTGAATCTGAGGTCTGGAATAGTTAAAATAACACTGTAATCATCTGTTCTTTAAAGGTTAGCTGAAAACTCAGCTGTGAAACCATCTGGACCAGGGTTTTAATATGAGATCTTTAATAGCCCTTCCAGTCTCTTCCTGTGTCCAAACATTATTTTTTTTCTCGGCATAACATATCTTTATATCAAAAGGATCCACTTTGTTTAGATTTTCAAGCTTATTACCAAAGAGTATCATTAAGTATTATTTTTAATTTTTAAAGCCCTAGTTCATTTGTGTTTTAAGCTCTTCATATTGCCTCTCTTACTTTTCAGATTTGTGGAGGGTTTCATTTAAATTGTTATTCTTTCTAAAGAAAAAGCCCTTGGATTTATTTTACTCTCCACTCCTTTCACTGTTGTTTCTACATTAATTTCAGATTGTGTGTTTATTTGTTTCTTCTCAATATCTTTTGGTTAATTTTATTCTCCTTTTTCTAATTTCTAAATTATCAAATTCCTTTATTTTTAATGTTCTTCATAATTATAGCAATCACTGTCATGTTTTCCGCTTAATAAAACTTTATAAATAGATTTCTATATGAAGCAATATTGTTATTTCAAGACAGTTTATAGTATCAACTTGAATTTCTTTTGTGATTTCAGAGTTAATTGTGGGAGTATGCCTTAATTTTCAAGTAGTTGATACTTTGGATTACCTTTTTTTTTTTTTTAGTTGAATTATCATTAACATTTTGACCCTTCATGTTTTTTGCTTTTAAATTTGTTAAAGGTTTTGTGTGTATTCATGTGTCTGTGTGTGGTGGTCAAGCACAAAATCATTTTTTATAAATGTTCCATGAAAATAAAAGTGTAGATATTCCACATGTAAACATAAAGTATGAAAGTGTAATGAACAAAATTTTGTGCCCCTGACAAACAAACAAAAAAATCCATATGTTTAAGCCCTAACCCCCAATGTGACTGTATTTCGAGAGATAGTTAAGGTTTAATGAGGTCATAAGGATGGGAACCTAATCCAATAGAACTAGTGCCCATATATCCATATAAGAATAGAAGAGATACCAGGAGCATGTACAAACAAAGGAGAGCCCACCTGAGGATAGAGCAAGAAAGCAGTTGTCTGCAACAAGGGGAGAAAGTGCTAGCTGTCCAGTCGTGTCTGACTCCCTGCAAGCCCATGGACTATACAGATCAGAATACCAGAGTGGCTAGCCTTTCCCTTCTCCAGGGGATCTTCCCAACCCAGGGATCGAACCCAGGTCTCCACCTTTCCCTTCTCCAGGGGATCTTCCCAACCCAGGGATTGAACCCAGGTCTCCCACATTGCAGGTGGATTCTTTACCAGCTGAGCTACCAGGGAAGCCCAAGAATACGAGTGTATAGCCTATCCCTTCTCCAGAGAATCTTCCCAACCCAGGGATTGAACCAGGGTCTCCTGCACTACAGGCTGATTCTTTATCAGCTGAGCAACCAGGGAAGCCCAACAAGAGGAGAGGCCCGTGGAAAAAGTACACCTACTGACATGTTAATCTTGGACTCCGGCCTTCAGAACTGTGAGAAAATTAAATTCTGTTTTCAGCTGTTATCACAGCCCTAGCTAATACAGAGAGATAGGGGGAAAGGTAACATCCAATTTATTGGTTATATATATTATTTCTATTTTCTTGCTTACTTTGGGCCTGCTAGATTCAAACCATTTGGATACCATATACGGAAACTTCCCATTATATCTGTATATTTATCAGAATCTCCTTGTATTCCTAACAGTTTTTGCTTCATTTATTTTTTTAAATATAAATTTATTTATTTTAGTTGGACACTAATTACTTTACAATATTGTATTGGTTTTGCCATACATCAACATGAATCTGCCACAGGTGTACATGTGTTCACCATCCTGAACCCCTCCCACCTCCCTCCCTGTACCATCCCTCTGGGGATGCTTGGAGCTGGTGTACTGCTTCATTTAATGTTCATACAGGTTTATAATTTACTCATAAATTTTGCCTTCCATAATTGCATAATATCCCTATTTATTCTGTTAATGCTTTTGATCTTGTTTAGTGCTTTTAACTTTAGTTTGATTAATTGTGGTCTAATATTAACATTGACTTTAGTGTTTTCCGTGTGCTTTTTTCTTAACCAAATTTATATTTCAAACATCTTTTCTATCATTCTGCTTTAAGTGGTTCTTATTAATCATTCACTTTTACATTTTGTTTTTTAACCTGCTGCAACTATCTTTGGCAGTCTATGTAGATTTAATTTCCTAGCTTTTATTTTTCCTGTAATATTTAGTATTCATATAATTTTGATGTTCCCTTTCTTTGACTATGGGCTAGTTTAACAGTTTAGAAAAGGCAGAGGAACCAGAGATCAAATTGCCAGCATCCGTTGGATCATTGAAAAAGCAAGAAAGTTCCAGAAAAACCTCTACTTCTGCTTTATTGACTAAGCCAAAGCCTTTGACTGTGTGGATCACAACAAACTGTAGAAAATTCTGAAAGAGATGGAAATATCAGACCACCTGACCTGCCTCTTGAGAAACCTATATGCAGGTCGGAAGCAACAGTTAGAACTGGACATGGAACAACAGACTGGTTCCAAATAGGAAAGGAGTACGTCAAGGCTGTAGATTGTCACCCTGCTTATTTAACTTCTATGCCGAGTACATCATGAGAAACGCTGGGCTGGATGAAGCACAAGCTGGAATCAAGATTGCCGGGAGAAATATCAATAACCTCAGATATGCAGATGACACCACCCTTATGGCGGAAAGCGAAGAAGAACTAAAAAGCCTCTTGATGAAAGTGAAAGAGGAGAATGAAAAAATTGGCTTAAAACTCAACATTCAGAAAACGAAGATCATGGCATCTGGTCCCATCACTTCATGGCAAATAGATGGGGAAACAGTGACAGATTTTTTTATTTTGGGGGGCTCCAAAATCACTGTAGATGGTGATTGCAGCCATGAAATTAAAAGATGCTTGCTCCTTGGAAGGAAAGTTATGAACAACCTAGACAGCATATTAAAAAGCAGAGACATTACTTTGCAAACAAAGGTCCATCTAGTCAAAGCTATGGTTTTTGTGGTAGTCATTGCTTCCCTGGTGACTCAGAGGTTAAAGCATCTGTCCGCAATGTGGGAGACCAGGGTTCAATCCCTGGGTCAGAAAGATCACCTGGAGAAGGAAATGATCCCCTGGAGAAGGAAGTGGCAACCCACTCCAGTATTCTTGCCTGGAGAATCCCATGAAGGGAGGAGCCTGGTAGGCTACAGTCCACGGGGTCGCAAAGAGTCAGACACGACTGAGTGACTTCACTTTCACTTTCATGTATGAATGTGAGAGTTGGACTATAAAGAAAGCTGAGTGGCAAAGAATTGATGTTTTTTAACTATGGTGTTGGAGACTCTTGAGAGTCCCTTGGGCTGCAAGGAGATCCAACCAGTCCATCCTAAAGGAGATCAGTCCTGTTTATTCATTAGAAGGACTGATGCTGAAGCTGAAACTCCAATACTTTGGCCACCTGATGCAAAGAACTGACTCATTTAAAAAGACCCTGATGCTGGGAAAGATTGAAGCGGGAGGAGAGGGGGATGACAGAGGATGCGATGGTTGGATGGTATCACTGACTCAATGGACATGAGTTTGCATAAACCCTGGGAGTTGGTGATGGACAGGGAGACCTAAAGTGCTGCAGTCCATGGGTTCACAGAGAGTCAGATGCGACTGAGCATCTGAACTGAACCAAATGATATTAGTATTCATTGACAGTTTTTCTTTTTATAAGGACATTTTACTGAACTCTTCCCTCCGCTAGTGCAAATTTCATTCCTGAAACTCACAATATGCCAATTATTTTCACCAATAAGATGCTCTATGTTCCAGTTGCTTTCTGCCTAACTCAATTAGATTAGACCTTCAGAATACTTTGCCTTCTCTCTAAACCAAATTATTTTAGATTGATTTTATTTCACCTCTTTCATCATACCTAAAAATTCCTAAGCTTGGCTTAATTTAGTACTGTGATTTTGAACTATTCTCAATTCCACTGAAACATGCCGGTGGTGGTGGTTTAATCATTATGTCTGACTCTTGCAACTCTGTGGACCAGAGCCTGCCAAGCTCTATCCATGGGATTTCCCAGGTAAGAATATTGGAGTGGGTTGCCATTTCCTTCTCCATTGAAACAGCTCTTTTATTTCAACAATTTTTGCATTATAATTTTGGGGTATTCTTTCATACCAACAGGCATAACCCATTTTATTGAGCTTTGTCTTCCTGTGCTTCACAGATACTGTGCTTTTTACCAATTAAAAGTTTGTAGCAACTCTGCATTGAACAAGTCTATCAGGGCCATTTTTCCAAAAGCAGTTATTCATTTTGTTTCTCCCTGTCACAGTCTAGTGATCCTCACAATATTTCAAACTTTTCATTATTACTATATTTTTTATGATGACCTGTGATCAGTGATTTTTGATGTTAATATTGTAATCATGTAAGACAGTGAATTTAATTGATAAATGTTGTGTGTGTTCTGTCTGCTCCACTGCCTAGCTGCTCCCTCATTTCTCTCCCTCTCTCTTCAGGCCTCCCTATTCCCGAGACACAGTATTGAAATTAGGCCAATTAATAACTCTATAATGGCCTCTAAGTGATTAAGTGAAAGGAAGAGTCACCATCTCTTGCTCTAAATCAACAGCTGGAAATGATTAAGCTTAGTGAGGACGGTATGTTAAAAGCCAGCTAAGACCAAAAGCCTGGCCTCTAGTGCCAATCAGCCAACTTGTAAATACAAAGGAAAAGTTCTTGAAAGAAATTTAACGTGCTAAGTCAGTGAACACAAAAGTGGTAAGAAAGCAAAACAGCATTATTGCTGATATAAAGCAACTTTTACAATGTACTGGGTAGATGATCAACCAGTTACAGCATTCCCTTAAGTCAAAGCCTAATCCAGAGAAAGACCTTGTGAATATGTGTACAACTCTTTGTGATCTGGTAGACTGCAGTTCACCAGGTTCCTCTATCCGTGGAATTCTCCAGATAAGAATACTGGAGTGGATAGCCTTTCCCTTCTCCAGGGAATCTTCCTGACCCAGGGATAAAACCCAGGGCTCCCACATTGAGGCAGATCCTTTACCACTGAGCCACAAGGGAAGCCCCCTAGGTCTCATCAGTTCTGTGAAAAGTGAGAAGATGAGGAAACTGCAGAAGAAAAGTTTGAAGATAGCAGAGGTTGTTTCATGAGGTTTAAGGAAAGAAATCATCTTTATAACATAAAAGTACAAGGTGAAGTAGCAAGTACTACCATAGAAGTTGCCGCAAGTTGCCCACAAGATCAAGTTAATTAAGGAAAGTGGCTTCACAACAACAGATTTTCAACAAAGACAAAACAGCCTTCTAATGGAAGAAGATGCCATCTGAGAGTGTTAGTCACTCAGTCGTATCTGACTCTTTGCAATGCCATGGACCCACTAGGTTCCTCTGTCCATGGGATTTTCCAGGCAAGCATACTGGAGAGGGTTGCCAGGCCCTTCTCCAAGGGTCTTCCTAACCCAGGGATTGAACCTGGGTCTCCTGCATTGCAGGCAAATTCTTTACTGTCTGAGCCACTGGGAGGACTTTATAGCTGGAGAGGAGAAGTCAATGCCTGGCTTCAAAGACAGTATGACTATTGTTAGGGGCTAATACAGCTGGTGACTTTAAATTAAAACCAGTTCTTCTTCGCATTTTGAAAATCCTAAGGCCCTTAAGAATTATGCTAAATCTACTCTGCCTGTGCTGTATAAATGTAACAACAAAGCCTGGATGACAGCACATCTGTTTACAAAATGGTTTACTTAATATTTTAAGTCCACTGTTGAAACCTGTTGCTCATTTAAGATAGAAATTATTTTTCATTGGCAATGACAACTATCATTCCTTTCATTTGGCAATGCACCTAATCAATCAAGAGCTCTGATGGAGATGTACAATATTAATGCTGTTTTCATGCGGGCTAACAATATCCATTCTGCAGCCCATGGATCAAGGAGTAATTTCAACTTTAAAGTCTGAAAAGAAACATGTTTTGTTAGGCTATAATTAAGTGCCATAAATACTGATTCTTCTGGTGGATCTGAGCAAAGCAAATTAAACACTTCATGGGAAGAATTCAATAATCTAAATGCCATTAAGATCATTTGTGATTCATGGGAAGAAGTCAAAATATCAAACATATGCAGGAATTTGGAAGAAGTTGACTTCAGCCCTCATGGATGACCTTAAAGGGTTCAAGATTCAGTGGAAGAAGTAATGGCAAATGTGGTGGAAATAGCTTGAGAATCAGAATTCTACAGAGCCTGAAGATAATAACGACTGAATTCTGTAATCTCATGATCAAACTTGAATGGATAAGGAGTTGCTTCTTATGGATGAGCAAAGAAAGTAGTTTTTTGAGATGGAATCTACTCCTGCTTAAAGATACTGTGAAGATGGCAGAAATGACAACAAAGGATTTAGAATATTACAAACGTAATTGATAAAGCAGTAGCAGAAGATTGACTCCAGTTTTGAAAGAAGTTATACTGTGGGTAAATGCTATCAAATAGCACCACATGCTACAGAGAAATTGGTCATGAAAGGAAGAGAATTTATGTAGCAAACTTACATTTTCTTAATTTTAAGAAATTTCCACAGCTACCCCAACCTTCAGTAACCACCACCATGAAAGATTACAACTTGCCTAAGGCTAGTACTTCTAAGCAATAAAGTATTTTTAAATTAAGGTATGCATATTTTTTAGACACAATTCTGTTGCATGCTTAATAGACTTCAGTATGGTATAAGCATAACTTTCATATGCACTGGGAAATCAAAACACTTGTGTCTGTAGCTATTGGGATATTTGCTTTTTTGCAGTGGTGTGGAACCAAACTTGCAATATCTCCCAAGTGTGTCTGTAAATTTAAATATATAGGTACTGCAGGCTGCATTGACCACCGCTTGCCTCTTCATCTTACCCTGTATTAGTGTCTCTTGTATTTATTTGTTGTCTGAATAGTGCTTTCCCTGTAGTCTTTTTCTTAGATGAGGCAACAATCTACATATTTAAAGACTTCTTTTATCTTGAGAGATGATTATCAGCACTTTGCCCTGTGACAGCTCCTGTTTTCTAGCTTCCAGGTTGAAGATGAAAAGTCTGATACCAGCCTGATTCTTATTTTCAGAGTAATTTGTTCTTTATGCCCAGAAGATTAGAAAATATTCTTATTATTTCCAGGGTTCAGGAATATTTCCAGGAGATTGCATATGACTTTATGTTTAACTTTGTGAGCTCCTTTAAACTGCAGAGTCAATGTTATTTTCAGATCAGGCAAATATTTTTAATCTTTTGTTTACCTTCCTTCCATCTGTTGTGTTCTGTTTTTTTTTCTTCCTCTGAAATCCTATCGTTTGTTGGGAAATACAAATATGTCAACCAAATCTGTTATATTTTCCCTCAGGGTTCCAGTTCTTTTTATTTTTGCTGTGGCATTCACATTATTTCTTCCATTTGAACTTCTAGGCTTCCAGTTCTGATCTCACTAATTTCCCTCTCAATTTTTCTACCAAATTTTAAGTTGAGAAACCATGATTTATTTGCTTGTCTTAGATAAAATGTGTCTCTTTATTCAGTTCCTGAATCTCCTCATGCTCCAGTACTTTTTAGCTTATGACATTATCTGTTTCGTCCGCAGTTCTGCTTCACTGGAAAATTTTTGTTCTGGGTGCACTTTCATCTAGTCATCCACTGACCTATTTAACAAACATGTTGTATGCCTACTATGCACAAGACACTTTCATGGATGCTGATGATACAGTGGTGGAAAAGACAGAAGCCAGCCCCTGCCCTCATAGAGGTGAAAAAGACAAATGAAAGGCACTATGTCAGAGTGATCAGTGACTTAGAGGATACAAGGTAGGGAAAGGACTAAGAAATTCAGGTTGGAGGCATTTTTATATAGTCAAGGAAATCTTCAGGAAATAAAAGCAGATGGAACAAAGACTTCAAGGAGGTGAAAGCTTGGGGAGATGAACATGCCAGGCAGGGGAAACTGAAGGTGAGGGTGGTCACTGCAGAGCAAGTGAAGAGGGTGCGAGGAAAGAGGGTGTGATAAGGCAGCGCAATCAGAAAAGGTAGCAGCAGCCAGACTACACAAGCCTGCACAAGTCCAGGGGAAATATTTATGCCTGAGTATACATAAATGAGAACCTCCGTAGTATTAAAAAAAAAAGCATAGACAAAAAGAGGCTAGTTAGAGAGTCACCACATTATTTGGGCAAGAAATAACACTAGCATGTACCATGCTGGTAGCAGTAGAGGTGATGAACAGTGGTCAGATTCTGCTTGTGTTTTGACAGTAAAGCCACCTGTTCATTCATTCATTCAGAGCCAACTTCTTGGCCACTCAACCCATTCAAGAGTGCAGAGCCCCATATTTAGAAGGATCCCATACTTGGTTTAATGCTCTGATGTGGTCATCCTGAAATTCACAATAATTTTTATAAGAGGGGACCTGAATTTTCACTTTCACTGGATTCGCAAATAAATGTAACCAAATAACAAATATTTATAAAAAAAAAAGCATAGACAAAAAGAGGCTAGTTAGAGAGTCACCACATTATTTGGGCAAGAAATAACACTAGCATGTACCATGCTGGTAGCAGTAGAGGTGATGAACAGTGGTCAGATTCTGCTTGTGTTTTGACAGTAAAGCCACCTGTTCATTCATTCATTCAGAGCCAACTTCTTGGCCACTCAACCCATTCAAGAGTGCAGAGCCCCATATTTAGAAGGATCCCATACTTGGTTTAATGCTCTGATGTGGTCATCCTGAAATTCACAATAATTTTTATAAGAGGGGACCTGAATTTTCACTTTCACTGGATTCACAAATAAATGTAACCAAATAACAAATATTTATTTAGCATTTATTACTAGAGGATCTGACATTGCATCAGAGGAAAAACAAAACAAAACAAAAATATGACTGTCCTGCTCTTACAAGGATGAAGCAGATCATGGACAATAAACATAAACCAATTAATTAGCATGTTAGCAGTTTATTTGTGCTATGGAGAAAAAAGTAGAAGCCGGTAGAGAGACCTGGGGGAAAGCATACAGCATATGATTAAGTGAGGTGGTCAAGATAGGCCTCATTGAGATAGTGAGGAGTCTAAAGATACTTAAAGGAAGTAAGGGAGTTAATGAAGATAATATCTGGGAAATAAGGCTCCCTATTGACTATGCCAAAGTCTTTGACTGTGTGGATCACAATAAACTGTGGAAAATTCTGAAAGAGATGGGAATACCAGACCACCTGACCTGCCTCTTGAGAAATCTGTATGCAGGTCAGGAAGCTACAGTTAGAACTGGACATGGAACAACAGACTGGTTCCAAATTGGAAAAGGAGTACATCAAGGCTGTATATTGTCACCCTGCTTATTTAACTTATATGCAGAGTACATCATGAGAAACACTGGACTGGAAGAAACACAAGCTGGAATTAAGATTGTCGGGAGAAATATCAATAACCTCAGATATGCAGATGACACCACCCTCATGGCAGAAAGAAGAGGAACTAAAAAGCCTCTTGTTGAAAGTGAAAGAGGAGAGTGAAAAAGTTGGCTTAAAGCTCAACATTCAGAAAACGAACATCATGGCATATAGTCCCATCACTTCATGGGAAATAGATGGGGAAACAGTGGAAACAGTGTCAGACATTTTTTTGGGCTCCAAAATCACTGCAGATGGTGATTGCAGCCATGAAATTAAAAGATGCTTACTCCTTGGAAGGAAAGTTATGACCAACCTGGATAGTATATTCAAAAGCAGAGACATTACTTTGCCGACTAAGGAGGCTACTGTTTTTCCTGTGGTCATGTATGGAAGTGAGAGTTGGACTGTGAAGAAGGCTGAGCGCCGAAGAATTGATGCTTTTGAACTGTGGTGTTGGAGAAGACTCTTGAGAGTCCCTTGGACTGCAAGGAGATCCAACCAGTCCATTCTGAAGGAGATCGGCCCTGGGATTTCTTTGGAAGGAATGATGCTAAAGCTGAAACTCCAGTACTTTGGCCACTTCATGCGAAGAAGTGACTCATTGGAAAAGACCCTGATGCTGGGAGGGATTGGGGGCAGGAGGAGAAGGGGATGACAGAGGATGAGATGGCTGGATGGCATCACAGACTCGATGGACATGAGTCTGGGTGAACTCCGAGAGTTGGTGATGGACAGGGAGGCCTGGAGTGCTGTGATTCATAAGGTTGCAAAAAGTCGGACACAACTGAGCGACTGAACTGAACTGAGGAGCAGTTAGTGAAGACCCTCTGATGGAGTGTGCTGAATCTGTCCCAGGAGAAGCAGAAGCAAAGGAGAAAGGAGGAGATAAAGAGAAACCACGCTGAAAGGCAGATACTGTAAGGCCTTGTAGGCCACTGAAGCTCTGACTCTTACTGAATGAAATCAGAGCTACTGAAGGGATTTGATCAGAGGAGCTGGTGATGGACAGGGAGGCCTGGAGTGCTGTGATTCATAAGGTTGCAAAAAGTCGGACACAACTGAGCGACTGAACTGAACTGAGGAGCAGTTAGTGAAGACCCTCTGATGGAGTGTGCTGAATCTGTCCCAGGAGAAGCAGAAGCAAAGGAGAAAGGAGGAGATAAAGAGAAACCACGCTGAAAGGCAGATACTGTAAGGCCTTGTAGGCCACTGAAGCTCTGACTCTTACTGAATGAAATCAGAGCTACTGAAGGGATTTGATCAGAGGAGCTACTCTTGACCATGTGTGATAGGATCACTGCCATTTTAGAGAATCAACTGTAGGAAGGCCAGGATAATCTAACCAGTTGGAAAACTATTACAAGAATCCAGATAAGAAGTGACAGTAGTTCAGGTCATGTGATAGCAGAAGGGGTGGTAAAAAGTGGTGACATTTTAGGCATACGTTGCAGGTGAAGTCAACAGAACATCCTAAGGGATGGATGTGGCATGTAAGATGGAAGAGTCAGAATGACTCCCAAGTTTTGGTCCCAAGACAATGAAAGAATGGATATGCTAAGAGCATGGAGGGATACAAAGGAGAAAGTCTGGAGAAGAAGACCTCAAGTCCAGATTTAGACTTGACTTTGGAATGTCTCTTAAGACCTCCAAGTGGAGATGGGGCAGAGTTTTGTCAAGACATCAGACAAGGGGTCTGTGCTGGAGATATAGAGTCATTGGAATATTGATGGTATTTAAAGTGCTGAGACTCTGAGGTGAGCAAGGGGATGAATGCTGCTAGGGAAAATGACCTACCACTAAGCCCTGAGGGTACGCCAACGTTAAAGGACTGGGAAGAAGAGAAAGAACCAGCAAAGAGGATGGAGAGACAGCAAGCAGGAAGTAGGAAGCAGAGCCACAAAACAATGGAAGAAAAGCAATAGGAGATGTTTAAACATAGATAATTCTTCTAAGAATTCTCTCTTCAAAATGGAAGAAAGAAACTGGCTCAAAGCTGGCAAGGAAATAGATAAAATGAGTGTTTAAGAGGTTAAAAATAACAGCTCATTGGCATGTTAAAGGGAATAATTCAGTAGACTTATGAAATGGGAAGAACTGCTAGAGCTACGCCCTTGAGTAGGAATATGATTTATTCCAAAGTGAAGGCGTTGGCTAGCTTTCAGTTCAGTTCAGTCGCTCAGTCGTGTCTGACTCTTTGCGACCCCATGAATTGCAGTACGCCAGGCCTCCCTGTCCATCACCAACTCCCGGAGTTCACTCAGACTCACGTCCATTGAGTCCATGATGCCATCCAGCCATCTCATCCTCGGTCGTCCCCTTCTCCTCCTGCCCCTAATCCCTCCCAGCATCAGGGTCTTTTCCAATGAGTCAGCTCTTCACATAAGGTGGCCAAAGTACAGGAGCTTCAGTTTTAGCATCATTCCTTCCAAAGAAATCCCAGGGTTGATCTCCTTCAGAATGGACTGGTTGGATCTCCTTGCAGTCCAAGGGACTCTCAAGAGTCTTCTCCAACACCACAGTTCAAAAGCTCATTGCCTTTCTTTGGAATTGGAAAGAAAACTGACCTTTTCCAGTCCTGTGGCCACTGCTGAGTTTTCCAAATGTGCTGGCAAGTTGAGTGCAGCACTTTCACAGCATCATCTTTCAGGATTTGACATAGCTCAACTGGAATTCCATCACCTCCACTAGCTTTGTTCGTAGTGATGCTTTCTAAGGCCCACTTGACTTCACATTCCAAGATGTCTGGCTCTAGATTAGTCATCACATCATCATGATTATCTGGGTCATGAAGATCTTTTTTGTACAGTTCTTCCATGTATTCTTGCCACCTCTTCTTAATATCTTCTGCTTCTGTTAGGTCCAGACCATTTCTGTCCTATCGAGCCCATCTTTGCATGAAATGTTCCCTTGGTATGTCTAATTTTCTTGAAGAGATCTCTAGTCTTTCCCCTTCTGTTCTTTTCCTCTATTTCTTTGCATTGATAGCTGAAGAAGGCTTTCTTATCTTTTTTATCGTATCTTTTTTCTTATCTTTTCTTGCTATTCTTTGGAATTCTGCATTCAGATGCTTATTCTTTCCTCTTCTTCTTTGCTTTTCGCCTCTCCTTTTCACAGCTATTTGTAAGTCCTCTTCAGACAGCCATTTTGCCTTTTTGCATTTCTTTGCCATGGGGATGGTCTTGGCTAGCTTTAGATATCATGAATTGTTCACCTAAGATTCTCTTACAGGAAGGACAGAAGAGAACATGGTTACAGATACAGATGTAAATTAATGTGGCCACTGGAATGTATGTAAAGTTGCCTCTAATTTCTTTCATTTTTTCTGTAGGGTAGGAAAACAAGGCACTGAATCAATAGAAATTGCTGATGGACAGGGTGTGGACTTCACAGGAAAAGACAGAGTGTGGACTATACAAAAAGAAAGAGAGAGAAAAGGATGACTCCAAGTTGCTTGGCATGAACAACGGGAAGGATGGATTTGCCCTGTCTAGTGATGTGCTGGAGGTGGCTCATACTGGCCCAGGGATTTGGTGAGCTGGTTGTTAACATTAGCATTAAGGTTAAATTACACAAACTTGCAGCCAAATAATTTTTATTAAAAACACAATATTCAACACTGATTAGTTTACTGTATTTCATCATTAAGGATGAAGTAATTTATATAAGTTCTCAAAGTTATTTACATTTATGATATCTATATGATGTAAATATCACATAATGGTGTGTTGTCTTCTTCCTAACTGTGCATTTAGTGATGTCACATTAGTAGCCTAAAATCAGCCATAATAGGATTATTCACACCACAGAAATTGGAAAATGCTAACAAATCAGAGCTTGGTGTATCATTTTGTTGCTTGTCTAGACTTAAGTGATAAGAGAATATGTATCGTTCGAACATACAGATATGTGGGTCTGTGCTTTTACAATGTGGTTTTACATTGTAAAAGCACAAAATATTGGGGAAATATTTTTCTAGTATTCAAAACCCTTTATGTGACTCAACAAAGTCACTGTGCCACCAATAAATAAGTGAAGTTCCAACACACACCGCTGTTGCTTCACGTCCATCTCAGTCATTAAATAAAAATAACCAGATGCGTGTTGGGATCATGATTATTCATCAATTGCAGCCATAGATATGTGTTTGTTAAATGTCAACAAAAGCGTTCTGTAAAAATTAATTTGCTGTCGGTAAAATGCATGACAAAGGGTGTATGTAATTTTTTTTTTTTTTAGAAAAGCAATTGCCAAACATTTAGCAGTTCATGCCTGCTTTTCACTAAAATGGAAAACGGGGGAAAGTTTGCGGAAGAGTATCATCAGTACTGCATGTCCTTTCTCTACCTAGTGGCTGTATATCCTTAATGCATTACTAATTTCCCTTGTCTACTGCTCACTCACTTTGGGGATAGCAGTAACCCAAAGAATGGCAACAGAAAGAGAACAAGGACATCACCCAGGCTCTTTTTGGTTCCCCTTAGTTCCGTATAACACCCCACAATTCCTCATCCCCAAGAAGTCCCTCTGAATTTCCAGCACCAGTGTAGACACGGAGGAGACTCTAAGGGGGATGCTGGCCTTGAGGAAAACCTCTGAGCCTGCTCAAGCCAATTCAAGCCCCAGGGTTAGCTGTTTATGCCCCACGGCTTTCAGAGGAGAGTGTAGAACTATATTCATGCAGTCATCCACCTGCTGTTATGTTGTTCTCAAAAACTATGTGTAAAAGGCAAAGAGGGCTTGATTTAGATACAACAAAGCTAGCTTCTGGTACCTTACATTAGGCAAATTGCTAAATATTAACTGGAGAGTTTGGGCTAGGTCTGGAGAATTCAATAGACTGTATAGTCCACGGGGTTGCAAAGAGTCAGACTTGATTGAACGACTTTCACTTTCACTTTTCAGTTTTGGTCTAGGTCAATTTGAAGTTCTTTCTAACTCTAAATTTCCATTCAAATTTATTCATCATAAGGAGCATCAGGAGACAGTAACAAGGTGGCTACTGACTACACAAGGCTATGGGTTATGCTTTAAAATTGTATATATTTTAAAGAACCTGTGGCACAAATTATTCCCTCAATGAGAGTCTCAGTTTACAAGGGAAAGAGCATTTCATTAGAGCGGAAAGAAAACTTGAGACGATAATATTGACCATATACTTACTCAATAGCATAACATTTAAGTTTTTCTTTTAGAATAACGTACTTTTAAGTATAACCAAGACAACATCAGTGACTCCCTCACGATTCCTATCACAAATCAAAGATCATCCTCTCTGTGGCAGAGACAATTAGTGCTAACAAAATATTCACGTGTCCCTACACAGATGGCAGCCTCCCTTGAAGTCAGCTTGCCAGGTGACAAGGTTCTGGCCCAGGGCATGATAGCAAAGTGATGAAAGCTACTGCTAGGCTTGGCTTTTATAAACATCCTACAGGATGCCACCTTCGCCATGGTAAGCCACTGATATTTCATGAGTTTGCTTGTTGCATCAGGTAGCACTAATTACCATGATACATGGACTCCCTGTTTTCTAGAAAGCTAGATAAACTTCCTACTAATTTACAGATCAAGTAACAACTTCTCTTCATATTAAACCCCGATCCTAACTCCTTTACCCTTCCTCCCAAGAGGGCAGACACTGAAAATATGGTTCTGCTCCATGTGACAAGGCAAATATCCTACGAGTTTAGTATTTTTTGATTGTTAGTTTCATTTTATCATAGTATACCATAACAAATTCATAAGTAATCCTGCACTGTGATTTGCAGATGCAATAAAAATAATTATATTTCACGAATGAAATGGCTAGCTAGTAGGTTTAAATTCTCTAGTTTCACTATTTTAATTTGTACCTTAAAATGATTGTAGATTCATGAGAATTTACAAAAACAGTGCATAGAAACAGTATATAGAATTTTTTAATCCTTTCCCCTGGCTTCTCTAATGTTTGTAGGTTGTGTATCCATTCTACCTTATCAACCCAGGAAATTTATATTGGGACAATACTATTTGCCAGACAACAGAACTTACTGAGCTTTCATTAGTGTTTATATGCTCTCCTCTATATGTGTGTGTGTGCACGTTTCTATGCAATTTGATTCCATGTAAAATTTGTGTTCCTGACCTGTTCCATCACCAAGGAGGACTCACTCATACTACTAAATTGCTTTATATTTATACCCACTTCCTCTCAATGCTATTTCTGTCTTCCAGCCACCACTGTTCTGTCTCTAGTTTTATCATTTCAGGAATCTTATATAAATTAATCATATAGCATGTGTACCTTTTGAGATTGATTTTTCCTCCATTGAGCAAAATGCCCTTCAGATCCATCCAAAATGCCCTTCAGATCCATCCTTCCAATAGTTTATTCTTTTCATTGCTGAATAGTATTTCATTGTATGGATGTACCAAGGTCTGCTTAACCACTCATCTACCGAGTGTCATTTGGGTTGTTTCCAGTCTGGAGTTATTACAAATAATGCTGTTGTACAAGTTTATGTACAAGTTTTCATTTGAATATAGATTTTTATTTCTCTGGACTTAATGCCATGGGTGTAATTCCTGGGGCTTATAAGTGCGTATTTAGTTGTATAAAAAAAAAATCAGATTATTATCCAGAATGCTTGTATCAATTTATGTTTACCAGTGATATATGACTAACTCAGTTTCTCCACACCCTTGCCAGTATTTGATGCTGTCACTGTTTTGGGTTTTAGCTGTTCTAGTGTGTGCGTGTAGTGAGAGCTCCCTGTGGTTTAATTTGCATTTCCCTAGTGGTTCTATCATTGAACAGTTTGGGGTATGTGTGCTTATTTGCCCACCACATTTTCTCTTTGGTGAAATGTTCTGTCCATGTCTTCTGCCCATTTTCTAATTGAATTGCTTGTTTCTTTACTCTTGAGTTTTGAGGGTTATCTCTATATCCTAGATATCAGTTCTTTTACAGATATATGACTTCCAAGTATTTCCTCCAGTATTCGTTAATTTCTACACAGGTATTTCAAAGAAAAGCTAAAGTTCTCACAAATTCAAATGAGATTGAATAAAAATGTTGAAAAATTAGGGATACTTTAGGAGACAATGAATATAGACGTTACCAACTTCTTCTGAAACAAGAAGAAATAATCATTGCATTCTAGGTAACAGATGCAGGAAGGTATTAAGATTCAGTAGGAAAAAGTTACATTTTAGTGTACCTACAGAAGACTGATTTTCATTATCTTAAATTGAAGACAGAAAGATAAGAACATTGAAGTGATTTACTAAGAAGTTTATCAAGCATATGTCAATATAATTATTTTTTTAATCCAACAAGAAAATAGGTGTCAATAAATAAGTCATTAATAAGCTAAATGGACTTGTTTCCAGTATATTGAAATTGAAAAAGAAGCTTATTTAAAGATTAACACAGACATCAAGAAATACATTGTGGAAAGATTAAAGGGTACTGTTAATCAGCTAAGTATGTGTTTGCCTTTAAATAAGAGAAAGGTCTAGAAGCAAGAAAAAAACAGGAAAAATAAAAATGTTTCATTAACAAAACCAAACATGCAATGCATTAATTAAATACCAAGGACAATTATCACTATTACTAATATTTTTACATTGAAAAGAAAGAACAAGTTATTTTAATAAGGGTGAGAAATGGCTATTTGCTTACTACCTGAGGAAGTGAAATGACCCTCTAGGGTAGTTTCAAAAATACAACACTTTAGTAATTAAAATAAACATAATTACAATTAATGGATTAAATTCTGTATATATGCAGATAAAGTAGTAATGTAACTATGCATAATGATGAAAACAGAATTAAGTATTATCGGTGAGAACTTACTTCGTATTATCAAATTCTAGAGAAATGCTGGGCAATAAAGATAATGATTTTTAACAGGTGTCTTCACCTTGTATTAATGGAATTAATAGTTTTTAAGATTGTACTAAAACCATCTGCTAATTTATCTAAACCAGACTATTTTGAAAACTGTAAATTCTGAAAAATCCCATTTCAGATGAAAACTTTAAAAAATAACCTTAGAGAATAAGTCTTATTTTTAGGGGAACTCTGAACTGCAAAAATCTATTGAATTTCTTACCTCCATAGCCTAAAATAAAAGAAAAACTATTTTGTTATATTCTAATAACAAGAAAAGATGGCATGACTCTCCACATCTGCTCCTGGTTTGGAAACAAGCATAGCTAGAGCTTCAACCAAATCCCATATCTGGGAGTTGGAGTTGACCCCCAAAAAGTCACTATACTTGGACCCTAAGTTTTACCTTATCATCCCAAACCATTCTTTCTTCTTAGCACCACAAGTCTATCAATAGCACACATATACCCAGGTTTGAAAACCTTAATATTTCTCCACTGTAACTATTGTATCAGAGAGCCATGTGTTCTGCCAGAACTTAATCTGGGAAAGGGTTAATTTTATTACCAAAGCCTGGATACCAGGGCTTTTGAAGCCTTAATGAGCAGAAGCCCGGGAAACTATCATTTCAAAGCCTCGAGGTCTTCTTAAGTAAGCCTCCTGAGAGGTGGCAGCAGAAATGCTGCCACCTGTGGAACATACTTTCTCTGGGGGAAGTCAGCAGAATGGGACCTTTAATTACACAAATGTAAAGAATTGATCCATTGATCCTGAAGGAAACTTTGAAGTCACCATCAACCTGTTTCAAGTTTCAGAAAAGTTGTTTTAGACAGGTTGAGTGTGCTGTTTTGATAAGCAAAGAGGACTGTTTAGGAGCTGCCATTGTCTGGATAGGAGAGAAGAGAGTGGGGTGTGGGTCGAGGATGTTAGTTTGGGTTCAGTATCATTGATGCAGTATTTCAAATGACTCCCTGTGATTGTGGAGGGGGTTTTGTGTGATTTGTGTTGCTGTTGTTGGTGTTTCACTGCCTTTTATAGTAAACAGAGATCTGACACTGAAAAGATGGCCAGAAAAACTTACAGACTGTCTTCAATTCACATTGGAGGAGAGGTTGTGAAACAGAGCTATGCTGGGCAGTGGTTAGCTCTCATGTTGTGGGTTTTCAAAGGCAGCAAAGCCAGAATGCCCAGATGCTGGTCTGCTGGGCACTGTCCTGCAAGATCCTGAGTGGTTTCTCCTGAAGGGAAAGGACATTCCCATAGGCAATCATCTTGAACCAGAAAATGGTTTGAGGAGTTCTTCTCCCTCTTTGAGCCACATGGTAATTGGGTTAGGCTTCAAAGCAGCTCCTCAGAGCCCTGGAAGAGGGAAAGGGGAAGTATGGGGATGGGGTTTTTGGGGAGTTCCAGCCAGAGGCCAATTAGGACTATGAGATGTTGAAGAGCATGCAAGTCTCATAGCTGGTTGAAGATTTATTCCCATGGTGTTTTCCACCATCATCCCTGAACTGTCAGTAAAATCTTACTTAATGTAGAATTTGGTATCAGTTCTGTGTAGATCACAACAAACTGGTGAAAATTCTTCAAGAGATGGGAGTACCAGACCACCTTACCTGCCTCCTGAGAAATCTGCATGCAGGTCAAGAAGCAACAGTTAGAACCAGACATGGAACAACAGACTGGTTCCAAATTGGGAAAGGAGTACGTTAAGGCTGTATGTTGTCACCCTGCTGATTTAACTTATATGCAGAGTACGTCATGTGAAATGCCAGATGAAGCACAAGCTAGAATCAAAATTGCCAAGAGCAACAGCAATAACCTCAGATGTGTAGATACCACCACCACCCTTATGGCAGAAAGCAAAGAAGAACTAAAGAGCCTCTTGATGAAAGTGAAAGAGGAGACTGAAAAAGCTGGCTTAAAACTCTAATCATGGCATCTGGTCCCATCACTTCATGGCAAATAGACGGGGAAACAATGGAAACAGTGAGAGACTTTATTTTCTTGAGCTCCAAAATCACTGCAGATGGTGACTACAGCCATGAAATTAAAAGCCACTTGCTCCTTGGAAGAAAAGCTATGACAAACCTAGACAGCATATTCAAAAGCAGAGACATTAGTTGTCAACAAAGTCCATCTAGTCCAAGCTATGTCTTTTTCCAGTAGTCATGTATAGATGTAAGAGTTGGACTATAAAGAAAGCTGAAAGCTGAAGAAATGATGCTTTTGAACTGTGGTACTAGAGAAGAGTTTTGAGAGTCCCACGGACTGCAAGGAGATCAAACCAGTCAATCCTAAAGGAAATTAGTCCTGAATATTCATTGGCAGGACTGATGCTGAAGCTGAAGCTCCATACTTTGGCCATCTGATGCAAAAAACTGACTCATTGGAAAAGACCTGGATGCTGAGAAAGATTGAAGGCAGGAGGAGAAGGGGACATCAGAAGATGACATGGTTGGATGGCATCACGGACTTGATGGACATGAGTTTGAGCAAGCTCTGGGAGTTGATGAAGGACAGGGAAGCATGGCGTGCTGTAGTCCATGGGGTTGCAAAGAACAGAACATGACTGAGTGACTGAACTGAACTGAACTGTGTAGTGAAGGTTCTAACCTAATTGGGAATAATGAAAGAAAAAACAAGACCTGAATAGTGAAAGCTTTGCTCCAGGCTGTGCCAGTAGACTGGAGCTTCAAGAGGGGATAGACTGAGGCCCTGGTAGGGCTGTTTGCTAGGAATCTGGAGAAGTTCCACTAAGACATGACTTCTTAAAGAAAAAATTTAAAGGAGGACCATGAAAGACACTAATATCCTAAAAAAATTCACAGCAGCTGCAATACTGACTATTGCAATAGTCAATATCAATGACTATTTATGCTCAAATAGAAAATTCAGACTGGTATTGAAACAGGAGGGAAGGGGACAGAGCACTCTCTAAAAGAATTACATAGCCATATGTCATGACATAAACTGGCTAGAACCAATTAGATCTAAGATGGTGGAAGATCAGACTTCCAATGGACCTTAAGCTTCATTATGTGCTCATCGTAATGTATTAGCATGCTAAATGACACACGCACAGGTGTCATGACAGTTTAGAGGCTAACCATAAAAGGCCTAAAAGTGGGCAGTGGCCTCATTCCTGGAAATTCCCACCCCTTTCCTGAACTAGTTGTATTATAATACTAAAACTATGAATAATAATCCTGTAACAGTAATCCTCCCACTCATTAGCCTATGAAATTCAGTTCAGTTCAGTTGCTCAGCCGTGTCCAACTCTTTGCAACCCTATGAATCGCAGCACACCAGGCCTCCCTGTCCATCACCAACTCCCAGAGTTCACTCAGACTCACGTCCATTGAGTCAGTGATGCCACCAGTCATCTCATCCTCTGTCGTCCCCTTCTCCTCCTGCCCCCAATCCCTCCCAGCATCAGAGTCTTTTCCAATGAGTCAACCCTTCCCATGAGGTGGCCAAAGTACTGGAGTTTCAGCTTCAGCATCATTCCTTCCAAAGAAATCCCAGAGCTGATCTCCTTCAGAATGGACTGGTTGGATCTCCTTGCAGTCCAAGGGACTCTCAAGAGTCTTCTCCAACACCACAGTTCAAAAGCATCAATTCTTCGGTTCTCAACTTTCTTCACAGTCCAACTCTCACTTCCATACATGACCACTGGAAAAACCATAGCCTTGACTAGACGGACCTTAGTCGGCAAAGTAATGTCTCTGCTTTTGAATATGCTATCTAGGTTGGTCATAACTTTTCTTCCAAGGAGTAAGCATCTTTTAATTTCATGGCTGCAGTCACCACCTGCAGTGATTTTGGAGCCCAAAAAAAATAACGCTGACACTGTTTCCACTGTTTCCCCATCTATTTCCCATGAAGTGATGGGACCAGATGCCATGATCTTCATTTTCTGAATGTTGAGCTTTAAGCCAATTTTTTAACTCTTCACTTTCTTCAAGAGGCTTAGTTCCTCTTCAGTTTCTGCCTATGAAATTACCCAGCCCATAAAAACTATCCACACAATATTTGGGGGCCTCTCACCTTCTGAGACAGCCCATACTCTTGTCTGTGTAGTGTATGTCTCCCAAGATCATTCTTGACTTTTGAGATGGACTTCATTCTATCAATGAAATGTAAATCTCTCTCTAAATAAATCCACTTCTTACCTATCACTTTCTCTCTCACTGAACTCTCTCTGTGACAAGCCATTAAGAATCTGAGCTTCATTAAGTCCTGAGACAAGGTGTGTGATTTCAATTAAAAGACCATGGGTTCAAGTCCCTGCACATGGGTTCAAGTTCCAGTCTGAAATGGGTGGTTTCAGCATGGGCTAGAAATGCAAGCAATAATAGCTATGTTTTAATTTAATCCTTGCCCACTTTATTCTTTGCCCATCATCACCCTAATCCAGATCCTCATGGCTCGATATCCAAATTCCTGCAACAATCTTCCGACTAGCACCTGGAAACCCAGTCATTCTCCCCATGACATGACCTGAATGACACCATGAGGTTCATCTTCACAGAGCAAGACTTTATCATAGGGCTGTTTCATCCACGCAAATCATCTGCATTGGCACAAAATTTCACATCCTGGATCAGCAATAACAATGCCAGGGTCCAAAAGCAAAAAAACACAGATTTTAAAGAACATGAAGGAATTAAGCAAACACCTGGGCTGAGCCCTTCACCAGAGAAGCGACAAAAACTCGATTTAACCTGTCTTGACCCAGTGACACCAGCCAGAAGGCAAGCTAGATCAGACTCCTCCTCTGAGAGGAGTGTGAAGGTGTGTGTGTGTTTTTTGGGGGGAAGGGGGTTGTTCTGTGCAGAGCCTGCCTCGCAAGCCAGGACATCACAGCAGCCTCAACTTAAAACTGCAGGTTGCAGTGGCCCACACCCCCCGGGTAAACTTGCTCAGGAATCCTGACAACAGAGTATGATTAATCTCCCCAGTCAGAAGTTGAAAATAAAGTATGATACGGTAAATACTGCATTCTGACCAGAATTGCATACAGCTAAAAGAATGACAGACGTCACATGTCAATCAACATTTACAACTAATGTACCCTGTAACCTGCCTGTGGCCTCTTCGGCAGCACAGAAGACAGCGTTGAAAGCCACAGTGCTTCTTCCTCTCAGGTTGCCAAGATTGAGGGGTGAAATAAACAAGAGACGTTCACAGTAAAAGTGTGCGGTTCTCTAATGAAAGGGAGCACAAGATGACTTGGAAACCTATAAGAGGTTCATATAACTTGGACCCAAGGCAGATACGGGAGAACTTTTTAGAGGAGGTAACATTTAACTTTTGAGATTAAGTAGGTGTTAGCCTCGAATGAGGAGAAGGCAATGGCACCCAACTCCAGTATTCTTGCCTGGAAAATCCCATGGACAGAGGAACCTGGTGGGCTGCATCCATGGGGTCGCTAAGAGTCGGACACAGCTGAGCGACTTCACTTTCACGCATTGGAGAAGGAAATGGCAACCCACTCCAGTGTCCTTGCCTGGAGAATCCCAGGGACGGAGGAGCCTGGTGGGCTACCGTCTATGGGATCGCACAGAGTCGGACACGACTGAAGCGACTTAGCAGCAGCAGCAGCAGCCTTGAATGAATGAAGACATATTCATTTTTTCCATTTCCTGAAACAAATTATCACAAGCTTGGTGGCTAAGAGAATTGAAATGTCTTCACTCACGGTTCTGAAGGCTGAAGTCAGTATCCCCGGGCAGACACTGGCAGGGCCGCGACTCCTCGGAGGCCCTCAGGGGAACAATTCCTTGCTTCTTTCAGCTGCTGGGGGGCTGCTGGAATTCGCTGGCTTCTCCCCATGCCACTGCAATCTCCGCCTCCGTCTTCGCCGTGCCTTCTCTGTGCGGGTCAAATCTCCCTCTGCCTTCTTCGTAAACGTATACAGCTGATAGTACTCAGAGCCCACGCAGGTAATCAAGGACGATCTTGCCATGTTAAGATCCTTAACTTCATCACATATCCAAAAATCCTTTACATTCGTTTTCCACAGAAGGTAGCATTCATAGGCTCAAGGATGAGAACATGAATATCTTTCGGGGTCTACTTTCCACCTGCCACATAAAGGGTCAGAGAACGGCATTTCAGGAAGAATATGAGACACTTGCAAAGGCTTTGAAGTTGCAAGAGAGCAAGAAGCGTTTGGGGAGAAAAAAGGAATTTAATATGGCTCAGGTGTTGTTTACACTTTGTGCATAGAGAAGCAGCAAGCTGAGGGAGTAAGGAACGTCTGCATAGCACAGGCTTTATAGCTTGTTCTCCTACAATTTAAAGGAGCACTTCACAATACCGCCCGAACACCCCTGACAAGATCCTGGTATGTCACTGAACATTACAAACTGCTAGTTTGTAATGAAATACAGGAAAATATAGATCTTGTTGTTTTTCAGTCACTAAGTCATGTCCCACCCTTGCGATCCCATGGACTGCAGCACGTGAGACTTTCCTGTGCTTCACTATCTCCCAGAGTTTGCTCAAAATCAAGTCCATTGAGTCACTGATGTTATATAGACCTTAAAGAACTTGAAAAAGAAAGGGAACCATCACAAGAATTAGGGTTCCCATGCTCTAAGAAGCCAGGCAGGCCTCTTCTATAAGGAACCATGTACCCACCAGGTAACTGAGGCCTTTGGGGGAAACGTGGAGACATGAGTTAACTGCTAACCTCTGGCTGCTTCTATATGAGCCTCTCAGTCATTCCTCTCTAGAACATCTCAAGGTGGAATTTGTGATTGGGATAAACTAACTTAAGTGAGCCTTTTCCATGGGGAATCCTGGTTCACAAATAAGCTGGCGAAATCTCTCTCTCAGAAGCTCCTTCATCCTGTCCTGTGCATGCACTCACCAAAATTTTCCATTTTTCTAGTCAATGACAAGTGTCGAAAGAAGGGCCTTTGCCCCATCTCCTTTGCCCCTTAATAACTTTGCTTTCTTCAAGTGAAAGAAGAGAGAAATGGGTATTCAGAAAGAGTGGAAGGACAGAGAAAAATAGAGGAAGAAGGAGCAACTGACTAGACAGAAGCAAGTTAGTAAATTCACTAAGTATTTACCAAGCACCCCCTATGTAAGCACTACTCTAGGTGTTCAGAAATAGCAGGAAACAAGACATAAGGAACTTGCATTGCAGAAGCTGTGCAAAGCCATTCTGGAGCTCCTACTCCATGCTTGCTGCTGCTGCTGCTGCTGCTAAATCACTTCAGTCATGTCCGACTCTGTGCAACCCCATAGATGGCCAGCCCACCAGGCTCTCCCATCCCTGGGATTCTCCAGGCAAGAACACTGGAGTGGATTGCCATTTCCTTCTCCAGTGCATGAAAGTGAAACTCCATGCTTAGCACTGCACTAAGCTCCATGGATTCTCTCCTTAAAGAAAGTGGAAGTCACTCAGTTGTGTCCAACTCTTTGCAAGCCCATGGACTATATACAGTGCAGGAATTCTCCAGGCCAGAATACTGGAGTGGGTAGCCTTTCCCTTCTCCAGAGTATCTTCCCAACACAGGGATTGAACCCAGGTCTCCCACATTGCAGGCAGATTCTTTACCAACTGAGCCACAAGGGAAGCCCATTCTCTCCTTAAGCCCCAAAGAAATAGGGATGAAACAAGAGTTGAAAGCAGAGCTAGGACTGCCCTCAAAACAGGGATAGAGGTAGAAACAGAGACAGTTTATGCAAAATTATCTGGTTTCATCTTTACCTATAGAACCCAATTTTCTACAACTTATTCATCTCAGACTTCATTCTGGAATCAGATGGTTTTCCAGAAACCTCAGCCAAGTCCAGCAAAAGAGTTCCAAGGATAAATAAAGGAAAGTTCCTAAGTTTGACCAGCACTCTGGGCCATGTTAAAGTGAGGCAGATTTGGCTGGATACTCTGGTTATTTATAGAGCGAGTGAACACTAAAGCATGCTGCAACTGCAGATGGCTGGGCCAGATGATCTGTCACGATCCCTTCCAACTCCATTTATTTTGTGATTTTTTATTCTTGCCCTAGTACCTATCACAAGGACTAACAAGTGAACCATTATTAAGTGGGGAGAAAAGAGGCCAGACAAAAGATTTAGAAAGGATTTTATATCATAAAATCAATTAAAATAATATAAAGGGGAGAACTGCGTTTCTTATTGGAGAAAATCTCATCAGCAAAGATACTTTCCAGTCCTTGTGCCAAAGGTGATTTCCTGTAATCGAAATGCCTGAGGCCATCCGATGAGCCCACTCATTTAATAGACAAAGCTACCTTGACCCAGAGAGGGAACATGGCAGGCCCAAGTCTTCTGAACCCTTGTCCAAAGGTCTTTTAGCCAAATCACAGTTCAAATCATTTTAATACAGACTTCCATCTCAATTAAGGAACTTCTGACTCATTCTGGACCCAGTAAAAGTCAAAATAGATATATCTGATATGCTAATGTGCACGATTTGCGATTGCAATATAATTTCACATATACATTTTATAAAATTTAATGATAATACATAGAGACAAGTTCTCTAATTCAGAAGCTATACTGAGAAACTATTTAACTCTTTTATAATAAGAACACAACACTAGAGTAAATTATAGCCTCAGTGGTACATTATGTTATGTCTTATTAAAATCATTTCCAAGGAGATCTAATGTAAATCTGAAATTTGCCTCACATCTGAGTTCCCCCTGGGATTGTAAAGGATAATCTGACAATGAAACATCCTAGCTAGAAACTTATATTCATCTGCATAAAGATAAGAAAAATATTTTATTTGGGGTACTACAGGACTTGTGTTTTTTTCCTAGACTCCTTTGTTTTTAATAGGAATATGAGATTTTCCAGTCAAGAAATATTTCTATGGGTGTCAAGAAAAGGAGGCAAACAGCAAGGTGTTTTTCACCTAGGTCTTGGACACGACTGAGCGACTTCATTTTCACTTTTCACTTTCATGCATTGGAGAAGGAAATGGCAACCCACTCCAGGGTTCTTGCCTGGAGAATCCCAGGGACGGGGGAGCCTGGTGGGCTGCCGTCTATGGGGTCGCACAGAGTCAGACATGACTGAAGCAGCAGCAGCAGAGTGAAGAAAGCACAAATATGCCTGCTTGGAAATCTAGTCCATCAATGGTTGGTTGTGTTCTATAACAATAAACAGCTTAAATAACTGTTTCCACTTATACATGACTGACTTGATCCAATGGCTGATTGTTTGAGATTTGAATAGATTAACTTTAGACTCTCTTCCTACTGTTAAGCAAAACAGTTTTCCAATCATTCTATTAAATATATCAAACATCTTTCAGAACATGACTAGAGATTTTTTTTCTTCCATCTTTCCAGTAGACACTGTCAAATGAAAAAACTAAAATTTAGTAATGATGTTAATGTCCTTTATTCGAGGAAAAACAGTCCATGGATTAAGGAAGTACAGTGCCTCCCAAGCAGAGGAGCCCTCTTCCCTGGGGATTTTGGACAACAGTGAGTTTTACAGAGTGTTGGAAGCAGCAGGCAGAAAGAGAGTTTGATTGACTAGGGCAGCATATCTGACCTTACTTAGAAAGATCAAGGAATTACACATAAAGTCCAGGGTTGGCTTGGCATTTAGAGATTGGTTGACTGGAAATACTGGTTTATGGTCAACCAGAGCATTTACAGGAAAATGAAAGTTCTGTTTGCTGACATGGCACCCTAGGCAGGAGTGACTCCATTTTAGGCCTAAAAATTTACTTTAATGCCTCTTATTCTGACAACGTGTATTAGCTATCGTCCCACCTCAATGCAAAAAGCAGTAAGAAGCCTTAGGCAAACCTATCATTACCTATACAGGAAGCATCAGTCTTTATTTATGAGGAAAATCAATGCCCACAAAAGCCTCCTAGAGATAGCTTTAGGAGAGAAGTATGCATTATTACCATGATAAAATAACTTTGTATTGAGTAGCTAGTAAAGAAATTAACATTTATGGAGTAGTTACAATTAGCTAAGTACTTGAATTACTTATCTCATTTTGTCCTCACAAAAATCCTTTAAGGTGCCCATTTGGCAGAAAAAGAGGGAACAAGCCCATAATGGTTAATAGCCCCAAGCCACAGAAAGTAAAACTGTAGATAAAGAAACCCAGTTCTTTCCTCTCCCTCAGGTTTCTGCCCCTTCATTACCTGGAGATTTTTCTCATCAAATAAAGTGAAAGGAGCATTGGGATCAACTTTCCAGAATATAAGAGATGGCCTTCTCTTTTCATTCAAGAAGAGGAACTGCAGATGAAAAAAGACTGAAATTCCTTTTGTAGTAATTATGTGCTCGCTGTAGCAGTATTTACCCAAGAATTTCAAGGATTCTGTAGTCATGAATGGACAACAATCATTAAGGAAAATCCCTGATGTTTGCTTTTGTCACAGATTCTGCAGCCCTTGCCAAGTAAAACCTTTTGTCATCTGAGAACACCAATATTTGTTGCTGGTTCTCTGGAGGGCATAAGAGTTAAACAGAGGTGTGTATGTTCTCTAAATGGATTTCACTCAACAAGAACTGACACCTAACAAGACAACAAGAACTTGTGATTTATGAGAGTTTCTAACTGATGGGAAGTCTGCTAACATCCACAAAGGCTCTCAAACAGAGGAAACCACACGGTAACTGTCACAGGGTTACATATACTATTTTAAACACTTAAGATGAGGAAGATTTTCTGTCAAATATGGTATGTGTCCAAGAGAGACAAAAATCCGTTAGACCCTTTGGTTGCTTTAAAAAAAAATCCTATTTAGCATCATTTTAAAATAAATTATGACCAGAAAGAGTACCATCTTAGAAATCACAGTGTCCGTGTAAATGTTTCCAAATTTTAGGAAAGTTCTGTAATAAATCACAACAGACCTAGATTGTGTGTGCGTGATTCCTTATACAAGGAAGACATTCCTCTTCTCTCCAGTATTCAATAACTGGGTCTATTAAATAAACTGACAATATGCAGATTAACAGGAGAGAAAGTATACGAATTCATTCATTTTTAAAAATGAATGTACTATTAATAGTACATCACAGGAAAACAATAAACATGCCAAAAAAAGTGGTGAGATTGGAGAGTTTATATTCTGACTTAATGGGGGAAGGGGAGTGCAGGTGTAAGCCGCAGAATAAATGGTTTTTAGGAAAGACGAATGAGCCCTTACTAGAACAGATGAGAGGTATGATAGTTTGTGACAAAGAAGTCAAAGTGGTGAGACTTCCAGTCTCTCCTGCAATAAAAGTCAATCTTTCCTAGTTGTTGAAACTCTGGGGGAGGGGATTGATGACAATTTACTTCCTTTGGGAGGATCTGTCCTCAGGCAGGTAAGGGGAGTTCAGAGGAAACTTCTGCCTGTATCTGCTGTTTTCCAAGCACCTTCAGCTCAAAATAATCTTATGTCAAAGATTTTAGCACTCTTTACTTTATGTCACTATTTTTCTGGATTGTGCAATGTTAAATTGAGTAAAGATGCAAACTATGCTTCCCAAAAATATCCTTCTCTGTATGGTTCCAAGTTAAAGTGGACCAAAATAAAGGAACTTGTCAAAAACTTGGAATGTGGATATAAAAGAGTAAGCACAGTCAGACATGGTCATGTCAGAGACAAGGTCTGCCCTCTGGATCCTCTGCTCTGCACTGATTTCATCTTCCTGGCTGCTGGCTTCCATGCAATGGCCCCAGGCCCACAACCAGACACAGAACTGTGGACCCCCAGGGACAGCAGCTTCCCCAAGGCCTCTACACAGCTCTCCCAATGCCAGAGCTGGATGTGGAAGCTCTAGCTTGTCCACCCATGCAGGACTCCCAGCAGACTGAGAGCTCTTCCCTGATCTGACTCCCATTTCCAGAACTTCACCTCCCCAACTCATCTCACAGCTTCATAGGGACTCATAATTTATCCTTTCTTCCAGAATGCACAGAGTGACTCTGCTTTTTCAAATGAATTCTAACTGACAGACTACACATATTATATACAAACACATATACACACATTATATATTTCATAATTATTTACTAAATTATTTATATATAATATAGTTCTTATATAGGTTACTGTTCAATACCCAGTACAATATCTGATACAAAACATGTGTTCAATACTGGTCAAATTCAAAATTAGTGGAGAATTAATTTTTAGATCATTTACAAATACTCATCTTCCCAGAGGAAATAAATGCTCAGTAGCTCTTGAAAATTACACCAAACATCAAAGAGCTATTAAGTTTAATTTTGAAATGTAAAACTAAATGGAATATGCTTTTTAAAAGTAATATTCAGAGACGACAGTGTCCAGACCTGATCGACTGTATTGTTTTTCTGCAATATCATGTCAACTCTTATTCACTGCTTTAAAAGAAGGAAATTTCAAGCATATAATTGTGAAGTGAGTACCCACCACAACCCCATTTCTGTGTTATGTATCTGGGGTTGTCATGTTGCCTTCTGATGTTTATCCCTTGAAAACAGGCTAGGACACGCATGGATAGAGAAAGCCTGCCCAGGAAAGGAAAACTGTCTTCAGAAAAGGAAACTAAGCCAGATGAGAGTGACTCACGGAGGCTGGACATGAAGAAGCCTGGTGCTGCTGCGGGGCCTGGACTTTGAGGAGAGTGGAGATTCGTCAAGGGTAAGTAAGGCTGCTCCCATCACCCAGAAGAAGACCAGGAGCTAAGAAAGCTCTGTCTAATAGAATATAGGACATTGAGCGAGACATGCATTATAATTAAGATTTTCCAGTTTATACCACCCTTTCCTGATGAACCCTGGAGGATTACCAGGAAAAGAGGGACTGTGTCTATTTAGCTCACCCGTGAACCTCTAACCCCAGCACAATGCAAAAGCTATGGGTTTTCCAAAAGTCATATACAGATATGAGAGTTGAACCATAAAGAAGGCTGAGCACTGAAGAACTTTTGCTTTCAAAGTGTGGTGCTGAAGACTTTTGAGAGTTCCTTGGACAGGAAGGAGATCAAACCAGTCAATCCTAAAGGAAATCAACCCTGAATACTCATTGCAGGGACTGGTGCTGAAGCTGAAGCTCCAATACTTTGGCCACTTGATGCAAGAGCTGACTCACTGGAAAAGACCCTGATGCTGGGAAAGACTGAGGGCAGGAGGAGAAGGGGATGACAGAGGATAAAATGGTTGGATGCGTCACTGGCTCAATGGACATGAATTTGAGCAAACTCCGGGTGATAGTGAAAGACAAGGAAGCCTGGCGTGCTGCAGTCCATGCGGTTGCAAAAAGTCGGACACAACTGAGCAAATGAACAAGAAGCACAATGCCTAACATATATCAATAAACATTTGTAAAATGATGAGTGACTGAATATTTTCTAATGTTATCACCAAAGTCTTATTTAAATAGGACAACCCAGTCTAGCTGTGCTATGGAGACAAAGAAAAGGGAGCTGAATCTATACCTGGCCTAGAAAGGGAGTAACATCTGCTGCACACCCCAGCCCTGAGCCAGTCAGGGTGGGCAGCACAGCAGTCATGAGCATTATTTTTAAAAAGTGGGTTCATAAAGAAAAGGAAAAGATACTCTAGTCCAGTCATTTCTTCCCATCAGGACTTTCTCCCATTCTTTTCGCTGGTCAATCTTAAAGATTCTGTTTTTTCTACTGTGAAAAAAAAATCAAAATGGAGTTGATATTGCTAAGAGATCTATCTTAAATGGAGCATGGAGGCCACTGAGGAAGCATGACTTATGCACATCTCAGCCTGCATGGAATCTGACCTTTCAACTACTTATTGTCTTGCTCAAGATACTTATCAGACACTTAGCCTGAAGCAACTAGTGATTCCTTAAGGACAGATGTTCCCCAACTTGCATCAGAGTCAATCACATTTCTTACCAGGAAACTTTAACAACCTTGTGGCTTTTTCTCTTTTTAAACTCCTGACTCTCTTCCATAGGACACTCTGGGTTTTATCTTATCTATGCCTCTTAAATTGAAATTAAGACTCCAAATAAAGCTCTCTGTTCTTTGCAACCTCAATACTGACTATTCGACACTACTGGTATAGAAAAGTCTTTTATTAAGAATCTACTATAACAGGGTATTGAAAAATTACTTGTATTTTTCTGTTATCTGCTATAGACTCATCAGAACTAACTGAAATGTATCTCTCTCCTCCCCAGGAGAATAGTCAGTCAAGTAATTTTTCCTCCCAAATTAAATATTCGGGTTTTCCTTGACCTCAGGGGAAAGGAGGATGCTTTTCCAGTGTTAGGGTTGAAAAGGAGATAAAAGTCAGGTCTTTACCTTTGTATAAATCCCTAAATAGGCATTTTGGTTTCCATGTCTGCTCAAGAGTTCTCAAACTGGTGGTGCAAGACATTCTTTCTTTCAGTTTGATTTGTCCGATGTGTGTTCAGTGTTTAAAAGTTTGTAAATTAGTTGCAGTGGAGAGAAACAAGTAATAGAGCTCAAGTTCTTAGCAGTACTTCATAGGCCCAAATTTCCACAGGACCAAGTTCAGTTCAGTCGCTCAGTCATGTCCAACTCTTAGTGACCCCATGAATCACAGCACACCAGGCCTCCCTGTCCATCACCAACTCCCGGAGTTCACTCAGACTTGTGTCCATCGAGTCAGTGATGCCATCCAGCCATCTCATCCTCGGTCGTCCCCTTCTCCTCCTGCCCCCAATCCCTCCCAGCATCAAAGTGTTTTCCAATGAGTCAACTCTTCGCATCAGGTGGCCANTCCTACCTTTGCATTCCAGTCCCCCATAATGAAAAGGACATCTTTTGGTGGTGTTAGTTCTAAAAGGTCTTATAGGTCTTCATAGAACTGTTCAACTTCAGCTTCTTCAGTGTTACTGGTCAGGGCATAGACTTGGATTACCATGATATTGAATGGTTTGCCTTGGAAATGAACAGAGATCATTCTGTCATTTTTGAGATTGCATTCAAGTACTGCATTTTGGACTCTTTTGTTGACCATGATGGCTACTCCATTTCTTCTAAGGGATTCCTGCCCACAGTAGTAGATATAATGGTCATCTGAGTTAAATTCACCCATTTCAGTCTATTTTAGTTTGCTGATTCCTAGAATGTTGACATTCACTCTTGTCATCTCCTGTTTTACCACTTCCAATTTGCCTTGATTCATTGACTTTACATTCCAGGTTCCTATGCAATATTGCTCTTTATAGTATCAGACCTTGCTTCTATCACCAGTCACATCCACAACTGGTGTTGTTTTTGCTTTGGCTCCATCCCTTCATTCTTTCTGGAGTTATTTCTCCACTGATCTCCAGTAGCATATTGAGCACCTACTGACCTGAGGAGTTCATCTTTCAGTGTCCTATCTTTTTGCCTTTTCATACTGCTCATGGGGTTCTCAAGGCAAGAATACTGAAGTTGTCTGTCATTCCCTTCTCCAGTGGACCACATTTTGTCAGAACTCTCCACCATGACCCATCCTTCTTGGGTAACCCTACACAGCATGGCTTAGTTTCATTGAGTTAGACAAGGCTGTGGTCCATGTGATCATATTGGCTAGTTTTCTGTGATTGTGGATTTTCAGTCTGTCTGCCCTGTGATGCCCTCTCTCAGCACCTACTGTCTTACTGGGGTTTCTCTTACCTTGGATGTGGAATATTTCCTCACGCCAGCACTCCTGACCTTGGACATGGGGTATCTCCTCTCAGCCACCGCTCCTCATGGAGTGGTTCCCTGCAACTATTCAAATTCAGCCTAACAAATAGTTATCAGCTGTTGACTAACACTTTCACTTCATCTACTATATGCTCTGTTGGTAATCTGCTAAGTTCAAAGAAGAATATGGGTTTCCCTGGTGGCTCAGATGGTAAAGAATCTGCCTACAATGCAGGAGACCCAGGTTCAATCTCTGGGTTGGGAAGATCCCCTGAAGAAGAGAACTGCTACCCACTCCAGACAAATTCCATGGACAGAGGAGCCTGGCAGGCTAAGGGGGTCACAAAGAGTCAGACACAACTGAGTGACCAACACTACCTTTTTCATGAAGAATATAAAGAGATTTGCAAATTTGTGAATGTGGCCCCTTGCTTTCAATAAACTTACTCTACAGGATGTATATTGGAGAAGGAAATGGCAACCCCCTCCAGTACTCTTGCCTGGAAAATTCTATGGACTGAGGAGCCTGGTGGGCTACAGTCCACGGGGTCGCAAAGAGTCGGACACGACTGAGCGACTTCACCACCACCACCACAGGATGTATATACAGCACTCAGATGACAAGAGCGAGCTTTGTAAGGCCAAGGCCACAAGCCAAGTCAGGATCCACCAGGTCAGTAGAAACGTGCCATCTTCACATGATCTGTACACATCTTCAGTTCAGTTCCGTTCAGTCGCTCAGTTGTGTCTGACTCTTGTGACCCCATGAATCGTAGCACATCAGGCTTCCCTGTCCATCCATCACCAACTCCCGGAGTTCACTTAGACTCATGTCCATCGAGTCAGTGATGCCATCCAGCCATCTCATCCTCTGTCATACACATCTTACCTCATATCTTATGTCATGACCTGAAAAAGCACTGCCTCAGGAGAACGTGTTCATAGCGTGAAACTACATTTGTAGACTTTCCAGAATAAACATCCCCAGTTCCTTCAATGATACATACATATTAATGCTTCTAAGAAACACTATGGCTCAGCAGTAAATAAAGAAGCCAATGGCGATGATGATGGTGATAATGGAACAAGAACAATCCTTACTTCTACACATTCACAGTGGGAAGAAAGAAGGAAGAGAAACTCTGATGATGCAATGAGAGGTGGGCTATGACTAGGGCAACAAGTCAAGCTCAGGATCATTTTCTACACTGAGTTTGTCTGTGACCCTCTCAGAATGTGAGAAGAAAAAGAAAATGCAACATTCAGAGACATCTTGAAATAGACACCACACTAGCATATATTTTCTCTACTCTGTCATCTGAATTTTGAAGATCTACCAGGAGTTGAGCAGGCAGAAGTAGCCAAAGAGCAGGAGCTCCCCATGAAAGAAACAGCATGAGCAAAGCCTGATAGGACCTGTCACCTCTGCTCTGGGTTCAGCAGAGTAGCCAGCCTCCAGGCCACCAATTAATCAGCTTTCATCCGCTTCTCAACCCTCGAGGATACCACCACCGCTACCACCCAATCAGTCTGCTCTCCATGTGCCCCTATGAGCTCCAGGTTGCCAAATACTGGCTCCCAATCCTTGTATTTCTTGTGTTTCTAATGTATACTCTCTTAAAATTTTGCTTTCTGTCTCCTTGGCTTCTGTCTCCTTAATCTCTTTTTCAAACCGTCCTGTTGCTACTCTGTATGTGTGTCATGTCAATGCTGTTGTTTCTAGCATCTATATCTGACCCCTATTCTTTCCTCACTTGCACAACTTATCCAAGTGCAGAGGAACTTGCCTCTGCCCTTGGAAATGTATCACAGGCCAATTCTGGGGTTCCAGACCCATAAAGCCAACTGCCAATTGAATATCAATAGAGATTTTACCATGCAGGCATGAAATTAAAAGACACTTGCTCCTTACAAGAAAAGATATAACAAACCTAGACAGCATATTAAAAGCAGAGACATCACTTTGCCAGCAAAGATCTGTATAGGCAAATCTATGGTGTTTCCAATAGTTATATACAGATTACAAACACAAGAGTTGGATCACAAAGACTGAGACCTGAAGAATTGATGCCTTCAAATTGTGGTGCTGGAGAAGACTCTTGAGAATCCCTTGGATACCAAGAAGATAAACCAGTCAATCCTAATGGAAACCAACCCTGAATATTCATTGGAAGGACTGGTGCTGTATCTCCAATACTTTGTCTGAGGTGAAGTGAGGTGAAGTCGCTCAGTCGTGTCCGACTCTTTGCGACCCCGTGGACTGTAACCTACTAGGCTTCTCCGTCCATGGGATTCTCCAGGCAAGAATACTGGAGTGGATTGCCATTTCCTTCTCCAGAGGATCTTCCCGACCCAGGGATCGAACCCGGGTCTCCCGCATTGGAGGCAGACGCTTTAACCTCTGAGCCACCTTGATGGAAAGTGCCAACTCATTGGAAAAGACACTGATGCTGGGAAAGACTGAAGCAAAAGGAGAACAGGGTGGCAGAGAATGAGACAGTTAGATATCATCACTGACTCAATGGACATGAATCTGAGCAAACTATGGGAGATAGTGGAGGACAGAGAAGTCTGACTTGCTACAGTCCACGGGATGGCAGAGTCAGACATGACTTAGTGACTGAACAACAATGAGATCTTCCCAAGGAAACTCAAACTGGACCTATTCCTCAAACATGTTCCTCCTGCTCAGTTTTCTCTCTCATCAAATTTTAACTTACCAAGTCAAACTGATAAGGATTCTGGAAATCAAACTGGATTTCCATCACCTTCCTCCTCCCCAAGCAAAGTTCTATTGAAGTCAGTTCTTAGTAACTCGAGAATCTGACATCATCTTCCTATATTTACCGCCTCAGTTCAAGCCCTTATAACTTTTCACCTGGACAACTGTTATCAGTCATTTCTCTGGCTTGACCTATCACTTCCAATTCATCTTCCAAACTGAAGCCAGAGTGATCATTCTAAATTACATTATTAATCATTTCACCTACTGAAGCCCTTCCCAGCTTCTCAGTGCTTCAAGGATAAGTTAATCCCTTTCTTTGGCCAGCAGTGGCCCCAGTCTACTTCTAGCATTGTCTTATGCCATTTATACACATACACACACACACACACACACACACACACACACAGAGCCCATTCCAGACACACCACCTACTTCCCACTCCCAAGGGCACCCATATCTTCTGTATCACTATGTTTTTCCATGTGTTTTTCCCTCTCCATTGAAACCATTCTCTCCTTCTGTCTCTACCTGGTCCACTACTTCTATCCATCAAGAATATACCAAGGATTAACCTCTCTTCTGTGCTGTCTCCCCACATTGGGCCCCATGTAGCTTGTTGTTGGCCTACATGTCAGTTGCCCTGACTAGACTCTTTCTTTAACCAGCAGACAACCTGCATTATTAATACCTGCCTAGCACAGTAACTGGCACATATCAGGCACTCAAGAAATGCTTGAGGAACAAAGATGCCATTTTTCATCAACATGGTTTCCAGACTCTTGCTTCCCCTTCTTGTAACTCACTGGATGTTTTATAATCTCATTATGAATATGGGGTGATTAGAACTAAACATAATATTACACAGTAGCTCAGCCAGCAATATTCGCCAACCCTCTGTGGTTCAATATTTTGGGAGCCACAATGCAAGGTTCATATCTAACATCAAATAAAATGGTTGGTTTTCTTTGGTTTGGCTCATGCCTTTTGGTAATCAATTTATGAAATTCATTTTTCAACTCTCTTGTTCCTTGCCTTTTTTTCTTTGTCAGTTTAATACTTTTATTTTGGACCATTAGTAAACCCTATTAATTTAGACCCATAATTCTCTCTTGGATTCTGAAACTCTCATTCAGTATGTTATTGTCAATCTTAGTTCAATACATTAGCATGTTAAGGTAAGAATTTGTTTTATGTATTAATCCAAGTTGTTAGAAAAAAACAACAACAAATAAAAACTAGGAATGAAATCTTGAAGGATGCCACTAAAAACTATCTCTAGATTAACACTAATCAACTAATCCTCATTCTTGGGGTAAATTTTTTTAACTTCCTGGTGACAGTCCATGTTTATGAGGTATCCTGAAAAGCCCCACAGAATGATTTGTTGTGGTATGTAATGATCTAAGTCTATCAAACAGTATTCAAGGTTAGTTTAACATGACTTGTTTGGGTGAACACATGTATCCTTTCAAATTCATCTATTAAACTGTTTGGCAATTAACATCAAGCTACCAATAGAAGCTTTGGGGACCCAATCTTTCCATTTTCTCAAAGTCAGCATATTTTCTATCTTCTGGTGCCCCTCCTCCAGGGTTACCAATAGTGTGTTTCACCGCACTTCATGAACTCTTCATTTCTTCATGAATTCTCTGCATCATGGCATGTGGGTTCCCCTAAAGCCTTAACTCACTTAATACAAATAGAGATTCTCTCACTATTTCTTGAGTTACCTCTTTCCAACATTTTCCTACCCTTCCAGTTTTAAAATCAATCATCTTCGTGGAAGGAGAGGAGAAAATTCAGAATTACACAGTGTGCATTCCCTTTGGTCATCAGCTCCACACTGCAGTATTCACCCCAGGCATTCTGGCTGCTCTACCACAGTGTCCTTGCTCCAGGCAAAGCAGGACAGTTCATTAGTGAGAGGTCTGGATGAACCAAACATTCTGATTCAGGTTACATTGGAGCAGCTTTCTCATTTGGTCCTGTTGTATAAACTTTATTTAGAATTGCTCTATGTCTTCCTGAAGCTCAGCATTCCTAACACTGCATGAGCAGTTTCTTAGCATGCTTTTCTTTCAGTTGTTGGTTCATAAACCCTCCTTCCATCTTTCGTCCTGTCCTTTTCAAGAAATGATCTACCCTATACTTTTTTCCAATTCCATCAGTCTGTATTACTATGAATCCAGCAAGTTTCATTCACATTTTCTCCTTGGCCTAACCTGGTAATTTACCAAACATGCATTAGGCATCTTCCTCCACACATTTTCCCAGCTGCTACAAATTTCACTTCCTGTAACTACTAGCACATGCTGAAAACTGTACTTATTTATACAAGCTGTGCAGAATTTCTCACCCTGCTTAGACAGGTCCCTGACCTAGGAATCTGAAAAAAAAAAAAATCATGTTCTAAACAACTTGTTCTAGGTCATTATTTTTCATCTAAACTTAGAGCCCCTCCTTGACCCCAGCTGTGCTCCATATCCTATAAGCTCTCTGTACTTTAACTGCCACCAAATATTGCAGACATCTGATCTTGAGATCAAAAAAGTATAAGACTAATGTTAACAAGACAGAAAAAGGAATTTTCTTAATCCTCTCCAAAAAGCTAATGTACAGACTTTTTTTTTTTTTTTGTATCCAAGATGCCATCTGGGGCCATACAGTGCCATGGACAAGGATAAAATAAGATAAACTAGGCTCAAGCCTGTATTACTTCTCCAGAGAAAACATCAATGCCATGATCAAGGCAAAGTCTCAAGGAGTGAACATGTCTCAGCAAACCCTGGCTCCAAGATTTTACTTCCAAAGCAGGCAATTTATAAATGACTTCACCAGTCCGTACTATGGTTAACTTTTCTTGATTTTCACTGAAAACAAAAAAATTTTCCATGATGTATTTATGTGAGGCCACTGCAGCCTTTTCCTGCTAGCCTCAGGATGAAGCCACCTAAAGACCAGGTGAGAAGAGAAGGAAAAAGGTGTGGAGCCTGAGGCCCTGTGTCTGCAGCCTGCTGTGCCCCTCTACCTCTCACTAGATGAGTATCACGCCTTCTCATCATACAGGCCAAATGTCTTTGGCTGTAACAGTAATGGAAATTCTCTTCGACTTTTCTTTATTTCTGTTGCAGGTTGCCCAGATCCACATTCACGTCTGTAACACAAGTACAATACAATTAGTTAGGTGGACCATTGAAAGCTGTGCATATTTGCTGTTCTTTAGTAGCTAAGTCATGTCCAACTGTGACTCCATGTACTGCAGCAGGCCAGGCCTCATGTCCTTCACTATCTCCTGGAGTTTGCTCAGATTCATGTCCATTGAGTTGGTGATGCTATCTAACCATCTCATCCTCTGCCACCCTCTTCTCTTGCCTTCAATCTTTCCCAGCATCAGGGTCTTTTCAAATGAGTAGGCTCTTCACTTTAGGTGGACAAAGTGTTGGAGCTTCAGGTTCAGCATCAGTCCTTCCAATGAATATTCAAGGTTGATTTCTTTAGGATTGACTGGTTTGATCTCCTTGCAGTCCAAGGAACTCTAAAGTTTTTTCCAGCACTACAATTTGAAGGCAAAAATTCTTCTGCACTCAGCTTTCTTTATGGTCCAACTCTCACATCCATACATGACTGCTGGAAAAACCATAGTTTTAACTATATGGACCTTAGTCAGCAAAGTGATGTCTCTGCTTTTTAATACGCTGTCTAGGTTTGTCATTGCTTTCCTTCAAAACAGCAAGTATCCTTTAATTTCATTGCTGCAGTCACAGTCCACAGTGATTTTGGAGCCTAAGAAAATAAAATCTGTCACTGTTTCCACTTTTTTCCCTTTTATTTGCCATGAAGTGATGAGACCAGATACTAAGATCTCCATCTTTTGAACACTGAGTTTTAAGCCAGCTTTTTCACTCTCCTCTTTTACCTTCATTAAGAGGCTCTTTAGTTCCTCTTCACTTTCTGCCATTAGAGTGGTATCTAGATATCTGAGGTTGTTATTTCTCCCGGCAATCTTATTTCCAGCTTGTGATTTATCCAGCTTGGCATTTGGCATGACGTACTCTGAATAGAAGTTAAATAAACTGGGTAACAATATACAGCCTTGTCATACTCTTTTTCCAATTTTGAACCAGCCCATTCTTCCATGTAAGGTTCTAACTGTTGCTTCTTGATCTGCATACAGGTTTCTTAGGAGACAGGTAAGGTAGTCTGATATTCCAATGTCATTAAGAATGTTCCACAGTTTGTTGGGATCCACACAGTCTAAGGCTTTCAGGTAGTCAATGAAGCAGAAGTAGATGTTTTTCTGGAATTCCCCTGCTTTCTCTATGATCCAGTGAATACTGGCAAGTTGATCTTTGGTTCCTGTGACTTTTCTAAATCCAGCTTGTAGATCTGGAAGTTCTCGGTTCCCATACTGTTGAAGCCTAGCTTGAAGGATTTGGGGCATAACATTACTAGCATGTGAAATGAGTATAATTATATGGTGAGGTGAAGTGAAGTGAAAGTCTCTCAGTTGTATAGACTCTTTGCGACCCCATGGACTACACAGTCCATGGAATTCTCCAGGCCAGAATACTGGCATGGGTAGCCTCTCCATTCTTTAGGGGATCTTCCCAACCCAGGGATAGAACCCAGGCCTCCCACATTGCAGGTGGATTCTTTACCAGCTGAGCCATCAGGGAAGCCCAAGAATACTGGAGTGGGTAGCCTATCTCTTCGCCAGCAGATCTTCCCAAACCAGGAATTGAACCCAGTGGATCTTCCAAACCCAGGATCTCCAGCATTGCAGGCAGATTCTCTACCAGGTGAGCTGCCAGGAACTCCCCAACTCTATAGTAGTTTGTACATTCTTTGGCACTGCCCTTCTTTGGGATTGGAATGAAAACTGAACTTCTCCAGTCCTATGACCACTGCTGAGTTTTTCAAATTTGCTGACATATTGAATGCAGCACTTTAACAGCACCATCTTTTAGGATTTGAAATAGCTCAACTGGAGTTCCATCCTCTCCACTAGTCTCGTTTGCCATAATGCTTCCTAAGGTCCATTTGACTTCAGACTGCAGAATGCCATGCTGTAGGTGAGTGAACACACCATCATGGTTATCCAAGTCATTAAGACATTTTCTGTATAGTTTTTCTGTATATTCTTGCCACCTCTTTTTAATTTCTTCTGCTTCTGTTAGGTCCTTGCCATTTCTGTCCTTAACTGTGCCCATTTTTGCATGAAATGTTCCCTTGATCTCTCCAGTTTTCTTGAAGAGATCTCTAGTCTTTCCCATTCTATTGTTTTCCTCTATTTCTTTGCATTGATCGCTGAAGAAGGCTTTCTTATCTCTCCTTGCTATTCTCTGGAGCTTTGCATTCAGCTGGGTATATCTTTCCCTTTCTCCTTTGCTTTTTGCTTCTCTTCTTTCCTCAGCTATATGTAAAACCTCCTCAGACAACCACTTTACCTTCTTACATTTCTTTTTGTTTGGGATGGCTTTGGTTATCACCTCCTGTACAGTGTTACAAACCTGTCCATAGTTCTTCAGGCACTCTGCTACCAGATCTAATACCTTGAATCTATTTGTTTAGTCTAATCCAGTGCATAATCACAGAGGATTTTGTTTAGGTCATATCAGAATGGCCTAGTAGTTTTTCCTAGTTTCTTCAATTCAGTGCTGAATTTTGCAATGGGGAGTTGATGATCTGAGCCACAGGAAGATCCAGGTCTTGTTTTTGCTGACTGTATAGAGCTTCTCCATCTTTAGCTGCATAGAATAATCAATCCAACTTCGGTATTGACCATTTGGTGATGTCCATGCACAGAGTCATCTCTTCTGCTGTGGATATAGGGTGTTTGCTATGATTAGTGTGTTCTCTTGAAAAATCTGTTAACCTTTGTCCTGCCAAACTTTGTCCTGCTAAATTTTTCACTCCAAGGCCAAACTTGCCTATTACTCTAGGTATCTCTTGACTTTCTACGTTTGCATTCCAATCCCCTATGATGAAAAGAATATCTTTTTCTGGTATTAGTTCTAGAATGTCTTGTAGGTCTTCATTGAAGACCTATTCAACTTCAGCTTCTTTGGCATTAACGGTTGAGACATGGACTTAGATTACTATGATGTTGAATGGCTTGCCTTGGAAACGAATGGAGATCATTCTGTTGTTTTTGAAATTGTCACTAAGTACTACATTTTAGACTTTTGTTAACTATGAGGGCTATTTCATTTCTTCTAAGGGATTATTGCCCACAGCAGTACATATACAATGGCCATCTGAATTAAATTCACCTGTGTTCATCCATTTTATTTCACTGCTTCCTAAAATGTCAATGTTCACTCTTTCTATCTTCTGCCTGCTGCTAAGTCGCTTCAGTCGTGTCCAACTCTGTGCAACCCTGTGGACTGCAGCCCACCAGGCTCCTCTGTCCATGAGACTCTCCAGGTAAAAGTACTGGAGTGGGTTGCCATTGCCTTCTGCTTGACCACATCCAATTTACCTTGATTCATGGACCTAACATTCCAGGTTCCTATGTAAATACTGTTCTTTATAGCTTTGGACTTTACTTTTACCACCGACATATCCACAAGTGAGCACCATTTCTGCCTTGGCCAAACTGCTTCACTGTTTCTGGAGCTATTAGTAATTGCCTTCTGCTCCTCCCCAGCAGCATATTGGACACCTTCCAACCAGGGGGGCTCTTCTTCCAGTGTCATGTCTTTTTGCCTTTTCATACTGTTCATGGAGTTCTCACAGCAAGAATTCTGGATTGGTTTGCCATCCCCTTCTCCAGGGGACCATGTTTTGTGAGAACTCTCCACTGTGACCTGTCCATCTTGGGTAGCTCTGCACAGCATGGCTCATAGCTTCATTGGGTTCCATAAGCCCCTTCGCCACAACAAAGCTGTGATCCATGAAGGCGAAGTCACGCAAACCTCATATAATACCAAGTCTTCAGAACTGGGTTAGGGAACTGTCTTTTACAGGTTATGTCTTTCAATCAACTGCTTCTATAAATGACTGATCACCTTCTTTCCATGTTTTGGTTGGTTGTTTTGTTTTCCCTAAGTTTCTTCTCAGAAAGTAACTTCCACTTCAATCTTAATGGTATCACACTGTTACCTCCATTTACCACCCACAAGGGGCTGAACTAAATGTTCCTTAAGGTCCTTCCCAGCAGTAAAATTTATGACTCTATATAAAACCAGTTTCACTATCTTCTAGAGATTACACATAAATGCTTTTCTTTTATCTCAGCTCATGTCAGGCGGGACCTCCTCTAAATCTAAAAGCAAAACCATTTTATTTAGGATCCTTTTAGAACAAATAGAAACAAAACAAGTGTCTGGAAGAGGAATCTGTTTTCTGTAAGAACAAAAACATGGAGTATTTGTGCCCTTTCATATATAATTTTTACTGTTGGAAAAATTATTTCATACTGTTGACTTCTCACAAAGAGAGACTCTAATAAGCATTTGGAGTAACATACATGATGGTTCACATTAAGAGTAAAATAATAAACTCTCCAGTGAGTGAGATCTTGTTTGTTCATCTTACTCTAAAATTGCATATCTTTTAGTGGGCCTGAATCCCACTGGGAAATGAATCAATAATGCAATACCTAATCCAGTACTTTGGCCACCTCATGCAAAGAGTTGACTCTTTGGAGAAGACTCCGATGCTGGGAGGGATTGAGGGCAGGAGGAAAAGGGGGTGACAGAGGATGAGATGGCTGGATGGCATCACGGACTCAATGGATACAAGTCTGAGTGAACTCCAGGAGTTGGTGATGGACAGGGAAGCCTGGCGTGCTGCAATTCATGGGGTCGCAAAGAGTCGGACATGACTGAGCAACTGAACTGAACTGAACTGAATCCTACTTTGAAGGAAATTTGGAAATACCTTTTTCTATACCTGGCAAAATCTCGGAGCTTCAGAACAGAGCAGTACTGTGCATGCTGTTTTAAGGAGATGGTTTTTTCAGTCAACAGGAGGAGAAATAAAATGTGGGTAGCATGTGTCTCTCTCTGGTTTGGACCTGTCACCAACGCAGAGGCTGCTGGGTGGTTGAGGCTGATGCTCTCTGACAGTGGCAGTATACTGCTGGCTTAGGACTACGGTGATACAATTCAGGGAGAACCTCTGTAACCCTCATTATCTGCCCCTGTGCCCGCATGATGCCGCCTCTGCTCCCTTCAGAATAAGGGAGGAATTATCAGATATAATTCTACTAATTATAGCTTGGTAGAAAAGTTGGATGGGTCCAGAGCCCATGCCCCAAAGGAAGAACAACATGAGGTAAAGATTGGAGGGCTTTTTTGGTGGTGCTTGAAGATAATTATAGGTATAGAAACCAATTCCAGAGAGACAAAATAATTTAGCCAAGCCCAGACTGTTTTCATAGTGCAGTACAACTACCTCTTAACATGAAACACTAACTGGTTTTCCCCGAGGGGACGAAATTCTCATAATGTCAGTCTCCTGGACGAGAGGCTCTGACTTAAAGCACCAGGCAGCAAGTGGGAACTCAAAATCTCTATGTGCATGCCCGTTGCCGTTTTCCATCCTTTCACCAAGCAGCAAGGATGCCATCTCAATTATTTTGCTGCAGGTCCTCCAGCAGCAAACAGTAAAGATATCAGACCCCTGTGGTATGTCCTGCAGTTTACAAACATGATGTTACCTGTAAACTGATTCACATGATAAAAATTAGAACAAAAAGTGGAGATCGTGAATAATGATACTGACTCATCCTCAAGTACTGGAACATTTAATGGGCAATCAGCTAATATCAAAGAATGTAGTCCTTCTCTTTAGAATATTATGACCCAGAATAATTACTCTATTAAGCATTCTGAAGCAGAGTCACTATAACACTACAGAAAGATTTACAAGTTCATTTTAAATGGCCTTTGTAATGGGCTGGGAGTGGGCAATAAAGCTCCATGAGGGGATTTGCCACCGGTTGGCAATAATAGGCTCCAGGTTTGTATTTTGCAATTTAAGATTCCTCTGATTTTTTTGGATTCAGAGGAACAGCCCCAGTTACAGGTAGCCATTATCTGGGTGCACCATTTGAGAATCCACACCCTAAAAAATGGGCCCAGAGCAGTGGTTCAAATCTATGGCAAACTAACAGAAAAGCAAGAATCCAGGCAGAAGACTATATACATGAGGAATAACATAATTCAGTGTTTCACAAAACGTGAGACGTGTTCACGATAACTTTAATCAGTGGGGAAGACGGTTTTTCAGTATTAAATGAATATAAGACACAGACTTAAATACCAATGAAGTGCAGGATGAGAAAGCTATTCTCTTTTCAACCCATCAACCCATTTCATTTAACTTTATTTAAACTTGATGCTTCTCTTTAGCACTTCTCTAAAACTTGCTACCTTCTCATTTCATCAAAAAGACAGCAGCCATCAGGTATCAACTTATACTTTAATGGTACTGTTTTGTCTTTATTGGATGTACTTTTTTATGATGGCTTTATTTTTATGAAAGCTATGATTGTTGTTCTGTTTATGATAGTAATACAACATTTCAACTTAAAATAAATATACTTAATTTTTTTGAGTGAGTTCCATTTGGGGAAAAACCTATGCAAAAAACAATGCAGGTTGTATGTGGATTTGAAAAAGTAGTGAAAATCGTAGAAATGCTACCGTGCTCACTGGCCTCTATCCACTGGAAGCCAAAGCTTCCCTCCTTTCATTGTCATGAGACCAAAAATGTCTCCAGATGATCCCAAATGTCCCCCCAGAGGCAGAATTGCTATGAGTGGAAAATCACTGATTAGAGCAATAAGGTTCCTGAATAATTGTTTTAGTTAGAAGGCAGATATGAAATAATGTTGGGCTTTGTGGAAGTGACAAGGTGAAGAATTCTGAGGGTTGAAAGCCATCAATCAAACTGGTACAGGAAGTCAGAGAATGTTGGGTATGTATGTTGTAATAAAGAAAGCGATTTCCTGTGAGGGTTTCTCCCATCCACTGGCTCATTCAAATATATTAAAATCAGCCATCCTACTTCTAATAAAGGACTCCAGATCTGAATCCCCCAAACACGGTTGCTGATGGCCTTTGCCTTTGCAATTTATTTCTCCATCCAACCAGTCAGTAGAAGAGTGTGTGAACCTTCAGGGGTAAAACACAAGCCTGAGCCTGCCAGTCTGACAGGCTCAGTAGGCTAAACCGGCCTGACTTTTTTTATGAGTTGTTTGGCAGCCTGTGTATTTAATTTCATTCTTTTATTTTATGTTTTGGTGCATATGCCTAGAGGCCTTTGGACAATTGCCTCTTTTTTAATAAAGCTAATAAATGCCCATAGGAAATTTACCTATATCTAAACTGACATAACAAAGCTGATACATCAGAGGGGTCAGGCATGAGAGATTCCAACAATTTATATAAACGGAGGAAGCTGGCATAGATTTGGACTGCCTGGAGTTATTACTCAGTCACTGGCAGTCTTCCAGGCTGTTCGTAATTTTAAACAAATTCTGATCTTGGTGATGTATACTTATTGATCAAGTTTTCAGAAAGTCATCACCATGTACTCTTTGACTACATATTGATCTGAAATCTCCACAGTTCCTGAGAGAGGTCTGGCATTACATTAGCTATTATCTGTACCACAATTCATCCTTCTATTTGAATAAGCCTGTGAATAAGCGACTCATTCTTTCCACTTACCATGGAAAGAGACCTGGATGGTATATGGAAAACATGATTCTTAGGTTCTATATCTCAATTCACCACTAATTTTCTTCTCTCATTTCATTTCAGATGAGCCAAGTGGGCTGCAGTCCATGGCGTCACAAAAGAGTCAGACACAATTTAGCAACTAAACAACAACGATATCCACATCCTAATTCCCAGAACCCATCTGTTAGGCTGTGTGGTAAAATGGAATTAAGGTTGCTAACCAGCTGACCTTAAAACAAGGGTATTATCCTGGACTAGCTAGAGGAGACCAATGTAATCCCAAGAGTCCCTTAAATGTGGATATGAAAGACAAAAGACTTAGTGTCTGAATGATACAGTGTGAGAAACAATTGACCCTCCTTTGCTGGCTTAGAAAATAGGAGAAGGCCACAAGACAAGGAACACAGGCAGCATCAAGAAACTAGAAAGGACAAGGAAATACACTTGTCCCAAGAGACTACAGAAAGGAATGTAGTCCTTCCCCCATCCTGATTTGTAGCCCATGAAACCTGTAGTATTCTTGTAACCTGCAGAACTATAAGATAATAACCTTATGTCGTTTTAAGCTGCCTGTGCTCATTTGTTACAGCAGCTTCAGGAAACTAATACAGTGATGTTACTTCTGAAAACAATAATTAACTACACAGACATTTTAAAAAAATGATTTGTGACAGCTCTCTGATTTCCCAGCAGTTAAGAAGGAATGAATTAGAATGACATCAAAAGCAACCTTTTCAGGACCTGGAGTCTACCCTGTCCTAGGATGGTTCCACCTGCCAAATCCACTTCCTCCCCATACTCCCTTTAAGTTCAGGCTCCCTCTGTTCCTCAGTACCTCTAGCCTCAATCATTCACACATTCCCAATCCCATTCTTTGACCCAAGAAAAAGTGAAACACATTTCTAGAATATAAAACAGAATTTAGTAAGCATTTAACATTTATTTTACTGTAAACTCTCTCGTTTATCATGTTCTCCATGGATTCCTCTCTCCTACATGTTTCTACCCCTAGTAATCAAGTTCTATAATAAAAATATGTTTCAGAATCCTCAGGAGTTCTTTACTACCAGCAACNGTGTGGTAGTTTGAGCATTCTTTGGCATTGCCTTTCTTTGGAATTGGAATGAAAACTGACCTTTTCCAGTCCTGTGGCCACTGCTGAGTTTTCCAAATTTGCTGGCATATTGAGTGCAGCACTTTCACAGCATCATCTTTCAGGATTTGAAATAGCTCAACTGGAATTCCATGACCTCCACTAGCTTTGTTCATAGTGATGCTTTCTAAGGCCCACTTGACTTCACATTCCAAGATATCTGGCTCTAGATGAATGATCACACCATCGTGATTATCCGGGTCATATATAATAGATTGTATATATATAATATATAACTGATTCACTTTGTGTACACCTGAAACTAGCACAATATTTTAAACCAACTAGAGTCCAATAATTATTTTTAATTTTGTATTTAACTATCATGTAAATTAATCTGAAAAAATATGTATAACTGAATCACTTTGCTGTACACTTAAAACTCACAATATTATAAATCAACTATACTTCAATAAAATATATATATATATATATATATATATAAGTAAACAAAAGCAAATGTTCTCAGAGTAGGGGCAATTATGTTATAGGCATACAGCCTGCACCAAGGAATAAACCCTAACACCATCCCATTCATATGTACCACACAGTGACTGCGCTTCCAGTGATTCTAAGCAAATGTTCAAATTCTGTTCTGCATATTCTATTTAGGAAAGCAAGGAAGTAGGCAACCACTTTTACCAAAACTACATCAGAATTTGTTAAAAAAAAAATTTTATAATCCAAAAAACTGTTGTTTATTTGAAAACAGTAATTACTATAACCTTTTAGAAAATCTTACCAAGAATAAAAATACAATTGAAATGTCACTAGAAAAGAGGTAAGGTCACAAATACCAACTGAGAAGAGAGTAAATGTTAGAACATATGTCAAATTTTACAATAGTATATTTGAAAGACTATATGATGTGAATAATTTTCTAGGAAAATGTGAATTATACAAAAAATCATAAAGTAGAAAACTGAGTAAGTTTATAAAACAGTATATTAAAACGTTAAAATTTTTTAAATTGTTGGGCTTTTTGCAGGAAAACGTTTCAGTACAGTGAGCCCATGGGTCACAGAGAGCTAAGCAGCATGAGCAGTGGGTCCATGCAAATGGATAAAGCAGCTTTACTCCAGCACTAAAACATATTAAATAGTCACTCTGTCAGAAGCCAGGCAACAAGGATACCCAGAATATCACTGTCTGCTATTAGAAAAATCATAGTTAAGGGGAAAAGATTCAAGCAATCATCTTGGGCTGGGAGCTCATTTGCAAATGTCATGTTGAAAATATAACTCTATTAAGAAAAAACTGTTTAAGTTCATCACTAATGCCTGACATTTCAGGATGGTCCTTGCTCTGTTTTTACTAATCACACTCAGGGTAGCTCTGATTTTCATAGTCCCTCTGATGACTAGAATGCTGAACTTTACTGAAAAGTTCCTGGGAAAAGCTCTAAAACTTGATTTTCTAGGTAATCTTAGCAAGTCAACTAACAGAGGTCTTCAGCTCTTTCCCTTCATATAAATCTAAGGCACGGAAGCAGCCTATGCTTTATGAAGATCAAATAAAGCCATAAATAATATCAGTGCATTCTGGAAAAAGAAGTTGCTGTGGAATCTCAGAATGGGAGAATCCACCCCTTTGCTTCAAAATGAGTCAGAAATACGCATTTCCCTTGGTGACTCTGCTTCTACCAAAAACTGCACAAACTCCAGTATGCAAAAAGCCAACATTCCACATCACATATTCTGCCTCTGCCAGAGAAAAACAAACATCAGCTGACGGACCCAGACAATGTCTAGTATCACTAATGCTCCACATCCCCATACACAAAGAGAGAAGGAGCAAATTTTTTAATCATTCTTCTCCATTAGCATCATCCCAACCTTAATTAAGAACTACACAGCAAACAATAGAAATGGCTACACATAATAGATCATTTATTCTGTTCTAGGCATTTTTGAAAGGATTATCTCATTTAATTGTCACAATAAAGCCAACATTCCACATCACATATTCTGCCTCTGCCAGAGAAAAACAAACATCAGCTGACGGACCCAGACAATGTCTAGTATCACTAATGCTCCACATCCCCATACACAAAGAGAGAAGGAGCAAATTTTTTAATCATTCTTCTCCATTAGCATCATCCTAACCTTAATTAAGAACTACACAGCAAACAATAGAAATGGCTACACATAATAGATCATTTATTCTGTTCTAGGCATTTTTGAAAGGATTATCTCATTTAATTGTCACAACATCTCTATTCTGTCAATATTACTGTATCCATTTGCAGATGAGGACACTGTGAGTTGGAGGAGTTGAATAGCTTGCTTAAGGCCACACAGGCCAAAAATGGAGGAGTCATACCACAATATGTCAGAGGCCACCCTCCTAACCACTATAATATTAGTGGATGTGAACGTATTGGAAGCTGTACAATAACCTGTTATAATTTATAAACATAGGCAACTAGCAACAATTTAAACATTTATCTCCATCTTTGCTAGAATATTTATGTGCTCTAAGAGTCTTTACATGCTCTAAAGTGATTAATCTAAAGATTAATCACTTTAAAAATTTTGCTGAAAGAAGGGAAAAGGTGCTGAAACCAAAAACAAAATTGTATAATAGGGAAAACATGCAAACTAATCATCCTCAAGCTCTTTCTGCCCTCAAAATTGACCCAATTTTTTAAAGAGAACTCTTTCCCATTCCCTTAAAATCTGTACTGTCTCGTTTTTCTTGTACATTTCACCCAAGGCCTTGTGTCACTTCAGTTGATAAGCACTGTTAGGGTTTGTGCCATGCCTCATGCCCAAGGTAATGAACTGAAGGACTTGTTGGAAAGAGNCAGCACACCTTGGGGAAAATTTGTCACCAGCTTCTTTAGACTCAGCTTCCTCCTGTTTAGACTCAACTTCCTCCTCTACAGAATGGGAAGGATAATAATCCCCTCACTATCTTCCACACTTGTTATAAAGATCCAACCAGTGCAATGTGAATCATATCTATAAAATATAAGATATAACTACCTATACAATGTAAGATAGTACTATAATGATGATATACTGAAAAGTATAAGAAGTGAAAATGGGGTGAAAATGTACCAAGAGAGTCATAAGCAATTATAACACGTCTCTCCTGGGAAAGTGAAATATTAGTGATAGCCATAAACTATTACTCTGTAGAATCATACCTGCTACTCAATCTGACATGTAACAACCTTTTAGGACTACCCCAGTGGTCCAGTGGTTAGGACTCCGTGCTTCCAGATGCCATGGACTGTATTCTGGTCCATGGAATTTTCCAGGCAAGAATACTGGAGTGGGTTGCCATTTCCTACTCCAGGGGATCTTCCCAACCCAGGGATTAAACCCTCATCTCCTGCACTGGCGGGTGGATTCATGAATGGATACATGTTTGCTGAGTCCCTTTACAGTTCACCTGAAACTATCACAACATTGTTAATCGGCTATACCCCAACACAAAATTAAAAAGTTTTGAAAAAAGACTACACTTCTACTGCATGGTAGGCATTTTCGATCTCCGACCAGGGAAGATCCTGCAAGCCCTGAGGTGCCGCTGAAAAATGGTTTGTAGACTTTTGGTTTCCCATTTCACATCTTTCATGTAACATCCTCTCACACGTTGAGAGACAGCCTTCAAGTTCTCCTAAGTCTTGTCTTCTCTTGGTTGAATGTCTAGAGTTTTGCCAATTATTCCACATGGGATAGAATTCACAAGACCTTCATCATCTTTGTCTTTTCACTGAGTTTTGTCGGTACCCTACTTACAGTGAATATAATGTTCCAGACACAGTCAGAGGAGCATAGGAATTACTGCCAACTTTGATCTAGGTTATATACTTTCATAAAATGCAAACTTTCATTGCTTTTTGTTGGAATGAACTGAACATCCCAGGTGTCTTCATCATATGTATTTGCCTAAAAACACTTGCAAAACTCTTTTTTTAATCCTAAATACAGGATGTCACTTTTATCCACCTGAAATATGATTTTTTTGAGTTCTACCTATCTTTCCAATCTGATGAAGTCATTTTGAATGATGATTCTCATCCATCATATTATCTTTCTCTCCCAGGTTCTGTCATCCACAAATTTGATGAGCACAACTTTTATGTCTTTATACAAATCATGGGTTAAAAAAAAAAAATCCAAGACAGATTTTGAACAAATTTAACTAGATTTAAACCTCTGTTTAAAAAGTGTCTAAATACTGCTTTCCAGGTGGAAAAGTCACTCATTAGACACAATTCTTTGGGAATGGATATGAACTAGCCATGAATCTCCCTCCTTATGTTCCTGGTATATTTCTAGAACTGTGCTGAGCTTCCACATGTCTGACAGGTTTTCCCATTTTCACAATACAGACACCATTTTCTCCTGTTTGATCTTTTAGATCTTCATTTTTCCATGATTTTAAATAATTGCCCAAAACAAAAATCCACTATTACATGCACTGGGTCCTTTAGTGGCCTGGGATCATGCCATCCATCAAAAACTTGAGGTTTTGTTTTTTAATAGTCAGAGACTATCCAATGAGTTGAGACTATTCATCTCATGTTTCAATCACATATCATATACTTGTGCTCTCATCTGCCCAGTCTGAGCACCATTCTCCTTGAGGAAACAAAATCAGAATTGAACTTGAACAGTCTCTAACATCTCCCTTCTGTTTGCATCACACCATCTACAACTAGCAGAAAATTCTTGATCATCCTTTTATTATAACTCTAAAAGCATCCCTTTGTTGTCTTTCACATTTTTCATAAACCTTGTGAGGGTTTTTGTATTTGTCATATTTTCCACCCATATCTGCTCCTTTAAAATCTACATTCAAAGAACTGATATTCACCCACACTTTCCATAATTGAGCATTCCAAATGTCATCCCAAGAGCCCCCATCCCTCTTGAACTTTCTTCCCTTTCGGAGTCACCTTTCTCTTGTAAAACAATTACCTGCTTGACATCATGCCTGAGCTTCCTTACTAGAGAATACTATCAAAGGGTCACAGAATTCAGAGGAAAAATTTAATAGCAGTAATATAAAAGCAATTTCAAATATTATTATAAGTTATTATCAACTATAAATCCACTGGCACTTAATTAAGGAGAATAAAAGGATCATAAGTATATGTACATATTAATGTAGAAAGCATCACCCTAGGAAAATCCTAATTGCCAAATAAACAACCTCAGCATCCAGTAAGAATCTATCAAATTGAAATCATATTCAAAGTGAAATGGTAATATATGTGTCCTTCACCCTGTAGGGATTACAGTGGTAAATGAGACAGAAAAAGAAAAACCTTTCCTAATGGAATTTATATTCTAGAGAAAAGATACGCAAGAATAAGTAAATAAATAAACCATCAAATGAAACAGATTGAGAATAAAAATAGTACTCTTTTAGATAACCAGTCAAGGAAGACCTTCCAGAAAACGATATTTGAATTAGAACCTAAAGCATGAGAATGGTCTAGTTATACAAAGATCTAGGGGAAAAGGAACAGTCTTGGGCAACATCCCAAAGATGTTCAAAAGGAATAAGAGGCATCAGTCAAAGTAAACCTGTTCAGAAAATAAAGTAAAAATTCAGGAATTCAAAATATTAGAAATACCTGTAAGTAAGCCTCAAAATATACCAAGGAAGTTGATATAAAATAAAAGCACAGTGAAAGAAATATTTGAGAATTATGTTACATCAGAATCATCCATATATACATTAACTATCAGTTCATTTCAGTCACTCAGTCATGTCCAACCCTTTGCAACCCCATGAATCACAGAATGCCAGGCCTCCCTATCCATCACCAACTCCCAGAGTTCACTCAGACTCATGTCCATCGAATCAATGATGCAATCCAGCCATCTCATCCTCTGTCATCCCCTTCTCCTCCAGCCCCCAATCCCTCCCAGTGCAGGGGGCCAGCGTGAGGAACTCCGCCCATGGCAAAGGTCATGAGGAAGGAGGCCTGGCATACGCAAAGGCGTGATCAAGTCTCAGGAAACTCCCTGTTCCCGAGCATCTACCCCCAAAACCAAGAGTCTGTTTTATGCTCTCACATACACCTCTGACTTTACGGGGGGCTCTCCCCCATAACCATTTCTCTCGGAGAAGGAGTTAACTTGCAGCTCCAGTTGATAAAATTCCTGGGCGTGACAAGAGTGTTTCAGCTTACAAACTCCTCTGAAGGTTATCTAGCCTGCCTGTATAGGTTTGTCCGGCCAAATGTGATTATTTACAGCCTCCCAACAGGAAGAGGCACAAGATGTTTTAGACTTACTAAACGCAGATTCTTTGGGGAAGTTAGAATTTATTAGTATAGTGGGTTGATTAGGAATTGTATTGGTGAAAGGATTTCACTTGTTGGGCTGATGTTTTGTTGCTAAATCTTCAAATTCCCTGCCCTTATAATGAATATAACTAGCATATAAGAGAAATAAGTATTAACCTTCAAGATTATCATGTTAACCTTGGGTTAGATAAATTCCTTTCTTGATTGTAACTCATTACACCCTTACCCTATAGGAATGTACCTTTATCTGGAGGGTGGTGCCTGGTTTAAGAAAAAACACCCTTGGAAAAAATGAGTTTTTTGGTTATCAGAAAGAGAGGGCCATGAAGTCCCAGCATCAGCATTAACTACAACAACTTGCAAAAAAAAAAACACTATAACAACTTGCATACCAGTAAATATGTTATTCATACATGACTCTACAACTTCAAATCTATCTTTGATAATTACATGTTTAATAGTTGGGTTGATAGATCATTGGACAGACTCAAACACCAGTTTTCTCTGCTGCTGCTCCAGAGTTGCTGAGAACTGCTGACAGGTGAAAATATGTATCTGCTATCTTTCCCTCTGTCCTGTCTTCTCAAGAGAATTATCTGCTGGTGACACTCAAGTTCTGGCCATTTGCAGAAATGATCAAGAAAATGAGTAGAGTAGGGAGTTGGAGAAAGTCCAGAAAGGTAAAACTGATATATATAAAATAGGCCACGGAATTATCCTCAAAAGTAAAGTAAAAAATCTAAGAGCCTCGAGGAGGCAGTGGGGAAAGAAGGGACAGAGAATGAGAATAAGGCAACACTGGGCAGAGCTTTATGAAAGAGAGAAGAGAGGTGTGCGGTAACAGCTGCCATGATAAGTGACGCGGTGGAGGAGAAACACTAAAAGGTACTTTCAAGAAGTTCTGTTATATATGATATGATATAATTGCTTCCTTTCTGCGTTTGCAAGAGACCTTCAGGATAAGCTTGCATTTCTTATCAAGGTTTTATGGGATAAGATTAAGAATGACAGCCCATTTTGATGCAATTTTACATGCATGTTGGATGTTCTAATACAAATTCATGAATCACAACCTCAGTTGGGTACCAGCTAACTGTTGCTTGAAAACATTTCACTTTTCTCCCAACGGATGCTCTTTTTTCACAAATTCCAAAATGTGTTTTTCAAGACTTTTCCATTTTTTCCACATTCTGACCCTAATAGTGACTATTTTGATGATTAGTTCACTGAAATAATTGAGAATATCAGAATCACTCACCTTCTAGCCCCTCATCCCCTTCCTTCATCCATCATTTCCTCCTCCTCGCTGACTTTAGAGGAAACAGGGGCAACCCCTTTCCTAGCTAACTCCACAATCCATATGGCAGTCCTAGCTTTCCTAGCTCACCCAGGATAAGGTGCCATCAGTCAATCCATTTTTCGTTTCCATACTCTCTCTCTGAGGCAGATCCTCCTTCTTCTACTTCTTCACAAAATGGAAGTAACTCCTTAGCCTAACAGTTCCATTGCTAGAAACATATCTTTGAGCAACCATCATACAATATACAAATGCATAATCCACATACCCTTTTTCCAGAGTTTCTTCCCCCAAAATTACCAAGCACACAGCTGTTATCTCTGAGGGACTTTAACATCTCTCATTTTATTTGATGGTATTTGAATTTTTACATCCAGGATTTATTACTTCTTTAAGAAAAACAATATGGATTTTTTGAGGAGCAACAACTCTTCACCTGCATCAATTAGCTATCCAATGCTACAGACACTACTTTTGAGATGATGTTCAAATCTAACCATTCCCTCACATTGTCCTCACCCCTGCCAATTCTCTGAGTGTCTCAGGTATTAACATAATAGCCCAGGAGCTCACTGCTTGATTGAGCTTCCTGACTCTATTTCCACCCTTTGCAATTCTCCTTCCACCGAGCTATCTCTTCTAACATTCTAACTGGACCATGTCAGTGTTTAGGCTCCAGTACCCTCACTGGTTTCCCATTACCTCCTAACTAAAACAGAGACTTCTTACAAGGTATATAAAGCCTTGAAAATATACCCCAAACATCTTTTCATCTCCATTTATCTCCTTTTATAATACTTCATGGGTAGCAAGACTAGAGCTCACCTTTGAACATGAGCTTCTACCACTTAATCATTTGCTAGAGTTTCTTCCTAATCTAGAGCTCCCTTCCTCTTCACTTCTGACTACATCCAATCCTACTCATCCAAACCACACCCATCACCCTGTGAAGCTACACTCATGCCACCCACTCAGAATCGGTCATTGCTTCTTTGTTCCCCAATGGCATCCTGTCTCCCACACTGAACTTATCATACTGTACAGCATACTTAGGGTTAAGCCTTACTTCCCTCAAGACTGAACTTTTTGAAACCAGAACTAAGTTTATTTATGTGTGCATTCTTTTCACATAAATAATATGTGGCATATACTAGTTGTTGAATCAATGTTTATTCTGATGAGCTTGATATAATCACTTATATCAGCATCAAAGTTAGTTATCTGATATTGTTAGTATTATTTTCTATTTTGACTGCTTTAATTTCTAGGCTTTACATAAAAATATTACAATTAAAAGTTTAAGTGCATTTTTGAGTTTTATTCTTAATTTGAAAGAAAAAGGAGCAGAATTTATGAACATTTTACTCATAAATTTGACTCTAGTCGCCTTTTACTGAGTCTCTACTGTATGCCTGGTACTAGTTTAGCATCATGCATTCATTATATCATTTCATCTGCTAAAGAAACCTGTGGAGTACAGCAACTACAATTTTATATCCATTTACATATAAAGAAACTGAGTCTCAGAGAAGTAATCAGTCCCAAATCATAGGGCTGGCTATGTGGAACTGTCAGGCATCAAACCTAAGTAATCTGATACCGGTACACATTTCTCTCAACTCTGTCCCACTGTAACCTCATCAACTGCTTTAGAGGGAGAATTATGATGGCTGGGTGGAGACTTCACAAAAGAAAGTAGACTGGAGTGGACTGACATCACAGGCTGTGCCCCAGAATGTCCCAAGAAAAATATCTCTTATTGATTAGAAAAACAGAGTAAAGGCAGGGGGAAATTTGGGGGACAGCCATTATACCAATACCCAGGTGTTTGGTAATACAAGAAATCCCTTGTCCTTTTCAGATTCATGGTTTGGAATACTAGGTATGAGGAAATCTGCTCCTTCTTCTCTGAGATCCCTGGTTTAAGCCCCAGCCACTCCCCTATCCCTTTCCTTGAGAAAAAAAAACTCAAAAACCACCCTGAAAATGCCATTGGAGCCTATACCCACCTTGGTCCTTTTTATCCTTGTACTAAACTGCAGATCAAAGGAGGGACTAGGAAGACAAATAAAATTAAAATCTTAATGTAAAATTAGTGTGATTATTTTGTGAGTCTCTCAACAAGGCAATCAGGTTTGTAATGTTTTTCCATCCTTGTTTGGAAATGTCCTTGGGCTAGATAGGAGATGTCTTCAGACTAACACTCTAGAGATAACAAATAGAGAGAGAAGAACTATCCGGGAACAAACATTTATAAAACATTTGCGATCATTTGCTCTGTGTTCACTGAGCTTTCATTTCCAGGCAGGCTATTTTGTTGTGCATAAACCAGGAAAATGTTATGTTTTATTTCACATACTATAAGCCTAAGACTCTGTTCTATATCCAAAATCTATAGTGATTACTTTTGTTTTCTTTAAATTTCTCCTCAGAAGTCTTGCCCCCTTCTTAAATGGGGCTGGGGTTGGGGGTGCCTGAAGATTCAACCAAGAAAAGTCCCTCTGAACACAAAGCCAGATGCCAAATATGTCTACCAAAGGAGAATTACCCCACTTCTCCTTATTCATGTTCTGCCCTTACGTCTTATATGTCTCATTAGATCATAAGCCCATAAGGGAGAATTCGTGCTTTCAAGATCCATTAGGCAAATAGAAGATTACACATGCAGAAAAAAAAGCTTATCTTTAGAAATATGCAATCTTATAAAATTATAAAAGTCATGGAGGAAAAGGACTGACATTTCTTGCTAAAATTATCTGCAGTTTCATATCTAAAAGAGATCAAAGTGCTTTATTCCTAATATTAACCTCCAGAAAACCTCACAGGTTAATGGAAGGAACCTCGGCTGGGAGTCAGAAAACCAGGCTCTAATCCTAACGCTTCTACCAATGCATCCTATGAAACTGGACCAGTTACTTTACCTGTTTGTGGGAGTCCATGTAACAGGCATACTAAATCTTCGTACCACCTCACAGGGATTTCTAAGCAACAGATGAAATGTTAAAGTGCACTCATTAGCTTAAAACAGTAATTGATTGAGATGGTGGTTGTTATCGTTATTCCATTTGCTTTTTAGTTCACCATGGTGAAACAACACACACATTTCCCTTTGTTCCCTAAAAGGGAAGCAAAATATGAATAATACTGTTTAACAGATACAAATCCACAAAGCACAAACAGGAGACGAGAAATAATTAACATGTTTGGAAAAGGTAAAATGAATCAAAGAACAAGAGTGAGGAGAAAGCTGAGTGCTGCGTGGCTAGAGACAGAATCAATTCATACCCCCAAACTAGGAAATGAAGTTATAGGCATCAGTCATTTCAGGAGGCATGAGTGAGGTGGGGACTCTACTAAGGGAGTTGAATATGATATCAATTATATGTGGAATCTTAAAAAATTGATATAAAAACATTTTAATGATACAAAATACTTACAAAACAGAGAGACTCAGATATAGAAAACAAACTTACGGTTACCAAAAGGGAAAATAAGGGGAAGGATAAATTAGGATTTGGGGATTAACAGATACACACTATTACATATAAAATAGAAAATAACAAGGACCTATTGTATAGAACAGGGAACTATAATCAATACCTTGTAATCACCTATAAGGGAAAATAATTTGAAAAGAATGTGTGTATGTCTGTGTGTGTGTAACTAAATCACTTTGCTGTATACCTCTTGAATCTAATGCGTACGAGTGTGTTAAGTCACTTCAGTTGAATCCAGCTGTTTGCGACCCCATGGACTACAGCCTGCCAGAAGTCATCTGCTCCCATCACTTCATGGCAAATAGATGGGGAAAAAATAGAAACAGGGACAGACTTCATTTTCTTGGGCTGTGAAGAATTGCTGTCAATGTTGACGGCAGCCATGAAATTAAAAGGAGCCCCATGGCTCCTTTGTCCATGGGGATTCCCTAGGCAAGAATATTGGAGTGGATTTCCATGCTCTCCTCCAGGGGATCTTCCCAATAAGGGACTGAACCCACATCTCTTATGTCTTCTGTATTGGTAAGTGGCTTCTTAACCACTAGCATCACCTGGAAACTCCCCTGAAAACTATTACACCATTCTAAATCAGCTATATTTCAATTAAAAAAATTAAAAGGAAATCTGAGGATCAAGAGTAGTTAGAACTTCTACAGTCACTTTTTCTATATTTGGAGAAGATCCTGTTTCACCATAACAGAAACAATACAGAGAGAGACATTACACAGAAATCAAGAGTTAAGTGTAGGTCTAAGCACTGAACAAGTTGGATTTAGAAAAGGCAGAGGAACCAGAGATCAAATTGCCAACATCCATTGGATCAGAGAGAAAGCAAAGGAATTCCAGAAAAACATCTACTATGTTTCATTGACTACACTAAAGCCTTTGGCTGTGTGGATCACAACAAACTGTGGAAATTCTTAAAGACATGGGAATACCAGACCATCTTACCTACCTCCTGAGAAATCTGTATGCATGCAGGTGAAGAAGCAAAAGTTAGAACCAAACATGGAACAATGGACTGGTTCAAAATTGGGAAAGGAATACATCAAGGCTGTATATTATCACTCTGCTTATTTAACTTATATGCAGAGTATATCAGGCAAAATGCCCAGTTGGATGAATCACAAGCTGGAATCAAGATTGCCAGGAGAAATATCAACAGCCTCAGATATGCATATGATACCAGTCTAATGGCAGAAGTTGAAAAGAAACTAAAGAGTCTCTTGATGAGGGTGAAAGAAGAGAGTGAAAAAGCTGGCTTAAAATTCAACATTCAAAAAGTAAAGATCATGGCATCTGGTCTCATCACTTCATGGCAAATAGATGGGGGGAAAATAGAAACAGGGACAGACTTCATTTTCCTGGGTTGTGAAGAATTGCTGTCAATGTTGACTGCAGCCATGAAATTAAAAGACACTTGCTCCTTGGAAGAAAAGCTTTAACAAACCTAGACAGCATATTAAAAAGCAGAGATGTAATTTGTCAACAAAGGTCTGTACAGCAAAATTATGGTTTTTCCAGTAGTCATGTATGTATGTGAGAGTTGGACCATAAAGAGGCTTAGCACCAACGAATAGATGCTTTTGAACTGTGGTGCTGGAGAAGACTCTTGAGAGTCTCTTGGACTGAAAGGAGATCAAACCAGTCAATCCTAAGGGAAGTCAACTCTGAATATTCATTGGAAGGACCAATGCTGAAACTGAAACTCCAATATTTGACCACCTGATGAGAAGAGCTGACTCATTAGAAAAGACCCTGATGCTAGGAAAGGGCAGAAGGCAGGAAGAGGAGGGATTGAAAGAGGATGAGATAGTTGGATGGCATCATCAACTCAATGGACATGAGTTTGAGCAAACTTCGGGTGATAATAAAAGACAGGGAAGCCTGGCATGCTGCACTCCATGGGGTCACAAAAAAGTCAGATACTACTTAGAGACTGAGCAACAAGTACTGAACATCGAGATTCACCCTTCTGCTTCATTCCAAAAATTCTCAACCACCTGACATATTACATGAATACAAGCATAAAACATATCCTACTGATGTATTTAACTGGTGGTTCAAAAATATGGTGATAAATACCAGAAGAATAGCCAAAAGCATGAAAAGTGGTTGCCTAACAGAACTGGGAACCTCTATACTGACAGTAAAATTCTTGAATCCTAATAAATCACAGAAAATATATTACTTTGAACTTTCTTTAAATACTTTTTTAAAGATTTACCTTTCAAAGAAACCAAAGTATAGGCTATTAAGAGTTGATATATTCCCCACTTTTGATCTTATTAGCAAAACATGATTAAATCTAACAGATGGAGACTGTAATAAAATTACACAAAATGACACATGCAAGTTAGAAATTTGTTAGGCTGAGTCAGCCCAGTCAGAGCAGAGTCACATGTGCTTGAGAGCATTTGCTTGATAGTGTATTACTTGTAGAAAGAGTATCTCAGAGGCAGAGTCATGGGTATTCTGGGCTTCCCAGGCTTCATGAGTGGTAAAGAACCCACCTGCTGACACAGAAATGTAAGAGACGGGTTAAATCCCTGGGTCAGGAAGATTCCCTGGGGAAGGAAATGGCAACCTAGTCCAGTATTCTTGCCAGGGAAGTCCCATGGACAGAGGAGCCTGGTGGGCTATGATCCATGGGGTCTCAAAGAGCTGAACACAACTGAAGCGACTGAGCATGCAGGCATGGGTATGCTCAGTGGGTATGCTGGGGCCCACCCCCAGATGGCCCTGGTGCCAGCTATCTGAACTGCCTTGTTTACAGAGAACCTGCCCATTATCTTTACCCCCTCCTCCTGCCTCTCCTCCTGATTCATCCTACCCGAGCTATTTCCAAAGTGTGGGTCTGATGGAATCACCCTTCTTCTATAAATCCTTTGATGGTCCTGCCCATCCAGCCAGTCACCAGCCTCCTCATCCACTGTGCACACTTATCAGAAACTACTCACTGCCCCCTCAACTTTCCATGTGTTTTCATGTCTCCCTACCTCATGGAAGCTCTTCCCCTCTCTGCAGTGTTCTGCTCTGTCTTTCCTGGCAAAGACTCACTCCTTGAAAACAATTTAAAAATCATCCAGTTTCAACCCAACAGAGCAAAATACTTGCTCATTATTCTATATTCACTACTTTTATACCCTGAGTTGGGCTTCCCTGGTACTTCAGCGGGTAAAAATCCACCTGCAATGTAGGAGACCCCACTTCAATTCTTGGGTCAGGAAGATCCCCTGGAGAAGGGATAGGCTACCCACTTCACTGGTGGCTCAGACGGTAAAGAATCCACCTGCAATGCGAAGACTTGGGTTCGATCCCTGGGTTGGGAAGATCCCCTGGAGAAGAGCATGGTAAACCACTCCAGGATTCTTGCCTGGAGAATCTCCATGGACAGAGAAGCCTGGAGGGCTGCAGTCCATGGCGTCACAAAGAGTAGGACTTGATTGAGCGAATAAGCACACACACACACACACACCTTGTGTTGCAATTGTTCACTTTAATATCTGTCTCCCATCCTAGACTAGGAGTTCTGAAGAGCAGGGATCAGTCTAATCATCTTTGTATCCTCAGTACCAAGCAAAGTGCCAGACACACAGTTAACCCTCAGAGGGAGCTGGTGGAATATACCAGCAGGAAATGAATTAATTTCACATTAATCTGGGCCTTCTTTACACCTTATGTTTGAATGTCTATATAATGCCAATGTGAGAAACTATGATTTACATTCCCCAGTTTACATTGGCTAACATGTAAGTTCCCAGGGCTTGAGGTCTAAGTATCCCCTCAAACACTGGAACCATATCAATACTCTTCTCCCCTTAAAGATAAGAGAGAAGAAAGAATATAACACAATGATGAAGCTAGTACATGTATCACTTGGAGCCGGTTATTTCTTAATACCCCTCTCTTTCATACAACAAAATTATTTTCTGTCATAAGCATTATTTTCTTGAAGTGCTCTAATTAGCAATTTAAAATGAATAAATCTTACTTTTAATTTTCCTGGTAGGATTCAAATTCAGTAAAATATCTCATGAATGAACTAGAAGGTACACTTGCCAAACAAAAGATTACACCTTGCAACCCATTTATGCTCAGGTTTCTCTTTAAAATATTAAACACAAACAGAAACTCCAAACAGTCACAAAGTGTGACTGAAAGTAACTCAAGTTCCCTTCTTTCATCTTTATGGTCACATGTTGCCATGGTTAATTTCCAACCTACTGGATTTTTGGTTTTGTTTTTTTATTAAAGAAAAAAATTGATTGATTTACAATATAAATAGCTGATTTACAATGTTGTGAGAGTATCAGGTATACAGCAAAGTGATTCAGGGGTGTGTGTGTGTGTGTGTGTGTAAACACATATACATATATATATATATATATTTAATATATAATGTTCTTTTTCAGGTTCTTTTCCATTATAGGTTATTATAAGATATTGAGTATAGTCCCCTGAGCTATACAGCTATACAGTAGGTCCTTGTTGTTAATTTTATATATATATATTAGTGTGTATCTGTTAATCCCAACCTCCTAATTTATCCCTCCCCCATCTTTCCCCTTGGTAACCATCAATTTGTTCTCTATGTCTGAGTCTAATCTATGGTTTAAAAGCAAGAATATGATGTACCATGGGGCTGGGAGACAGAAGTCGTGTTCCACGGGAGCTCGAACAGTTCCCAACCCTAGACAACTTACTCTTCAAATCAATGCATGTCGCTGACTTGGCCTATGTCAGGACCAACTGTATAATCTGGACTTCTCCTAATTTACTTCCATGCAGAACGCAATTTTTATTAAAGGAAAGGGAATAAAAACAAGTGTAATGGGAAGCTTAGATATATATCCATAAAACTCAACAGTAACCCCAGCAATTTGTGAGTACTTAGGCCAACAAAATGTATGATTTGGCTGGGGGTGGAGGATGTGGTGCCGGGGCCTGGCATTGTTTAAAATTGCTGGAGCTTGGTGACAATGAGAAGCACACCAACTCACAGTTTTATTACTGCTTTTCAATTCTCAGTAGGCAAAACATCCTTTTATTGCCTCCCCCGCAGGAAAACTACAGGAAATATCTCCTCCCCCTTGCTCCAGGGCATTACAGCCTCTCCCCACTTCCTTCTGAGCATAGCGAGGAGCAGGCAGAGGACAGAAAGGATCAAGGCTGTCCTGGAGAACACAGCCAGAGTAGCCCGGCCTGCGGAGTCAGAGAGGAGTTTGTGCAGCCTTCCAAATGAGCCTGACAGCCTTCGTGTCCAGACTGCAGCCAACCACCAGCACGCAGCCGCCGGCCACCTGCGGCAAAAGCCTTGGACAAACTTCAAAGAAGGCCAACTCTATCAACCCCCTACTTCCTTATGAATTTGTCTCCCGAGGTCCTATGGTATCAATTTGCTAGGAGTGCCATAATATAATACCCAGGACAGGTGGCTCAAACAACAGAAATTCATTCTCTCACACTTCTGGAGTCTAGAAGTCTGAGATCCTGGTGTTAATAGGGCTGTTTCTTCTGAGGCTTTTCTCCCTGGATCACAGATGATGGTTCCCCCTCTGTCTTCACATGGCCCTCCCTCTGTGTGTGTGTGACGCATGTGTGTGCATCCTATAAGGATACCTTATAGGATGTGTGTGTGCCTCTTATAAGGATTCCAGTTAGGGCCCAATCATATGATCTCATTTAACCTTAATTACTTCTTTTAAAGCTTCATCTCCAAATAAAATCACATGGTGAGATCCCGGTTAGGACTTCAATATATGAATCTGGGCGGATACTATTTAGACTCTAGCACCCACGCTCTGATCCCAAGGCACCCAACCCAGCACCCTCTCCTCTCCTCCAGTTCTAAAGCGCACCATCCACTTTCCACACCTAGAACATCTCGCTTACCCAAACCCATGTTCTTTGTCTTGCTGATATGATTGCTGGAGTAACCAGCCTTACTCACCCAGGATAAACAGCCCTTAAGAGAAGCTGGATAACCACAACGATGCACTAGCGGAACACAGAGATGGTGGGGACGCGGGTGAGAAGTGTAGGTCTTTCAGGCACCTTTTGTCCCTTCTACTTAATCCCACCAGCATCCCCCTGCTGCCCATCCCATTCCCCAACAAGAACAGAGTCTGCAAGATTAAAATACAGAGACTCCTTTCTACAGCACATTTCCTCTGCCTCCACTCAAAGCCTACATCACCCCTCTCCCAGGCAGTAGACATGGAGTTCAGTAAAACATGGCATGTCATCTCTCAGAGAGACATATTAGGATCTTTATAGAATTACACTGCAAAAGAAAAGTTTCCATATTTTTGAGTTCTCTTAGATAGTAATCTTCCAAAGCTACAGTTTGACCAGAAGCACATTGGAATTAATATAATAACCTCTCTGTCCAGCCAGCCTCCAGGGTGGCACCTAATGTCTAGGATGATCATGCGTTTTTTTTTCTTATGTAATTAGCCAACTATAGGGACAGAAAGGTTAGGACTGCATCTAAAAGGAACGCATTCCTGAATGGACATTGCTACATATGTCACATTATATTTTATCTGTCAGCTTTGCTGTTATCCAGAAAAACTATTCTGAAAAGTGTATTAAAATCATGAAAAACAACAGGCAAAAAAAAAATGCCAAGTACTTTTGGCACCATAAACCACAGCTTTCCACAATCATATATGCAGTTTTCTTCTGAAGCTTCCTGAAGAAAAGGACTGTCTTTTGCTACCACCAGAAACCTTGGCAAAACAAGGTGCTAGGTAGCTACATGGGTCTGAACTAAATTGAATGGAATGAGAATTTGCTGGCCAATAAACACATTAATAGCTTATCGATCTTCACCAGTTATTTCAGTGTAAGAAAGAAGATCAGAACACAGATTTCCATGTGACTATTTCAAACACTAAAACACTCCAAATTTCTGAGTTTAAATAACACTTTCCACATTTCAGATGTAAGAAATTTAAATACAGCAGAATTTTTCTTTTATCTATTATTATATCTCTTATCATTATTCCTAAATTCTTCTCCACACTCAAGTTTGATCTGCTCAGCATTTAATCCAAATTGCACCAAAAGTCATCTGTGCCTAAGAAAAAACATAAAACACACTATTTAGAGAAGAAGAAAAATATGATATTCTGTATTATCTGACTTTCAAAAAATAATTATGTATGCATGTAGAGCTTACTATGAAATAGGGAATAATTTAACTGTATGACTCTCGTATTCAATTGTTAATTACTTTTCTGTTGGCCTCGAGATATTTCTATTGCATCAATGGAAAACCGTAGTAGTCCTCCAGTGACCAAAATTATACATCAATTGCTAAGAATATTAATTAAGATCTCTTTGTCTTCATGGAAAACCATCTACTTCCTACTTCAAAGGCATTGAATTACAACACTATATAAAATTTACTTCAGTTAAAATTTCTAATCAATGGGATTATAGGTTCTTTTGCTGTTGTTGTTGTTTCACTTCTGGCAAGACAAATCTTTTAAATGAAGTAATTGACCTACAACATTTTGTCGGTAAAAGAGCCTATTTCAAAAGAAAATGAATGTTCCATGTCTGACTTTTAAAAAAAATACTTATTACAGAAGGAAGGGCTTCCTTTGTGGCTCAGCTGGTAAAGAATCGCCTGCAATGCAGGAGACCTGGGTTCAATCCCTGGGTTGGGAAAATCCCCTGAAGAAGGGAAAGGCTACCCACTCCAGTATTCTGGCCTGGAGAATTCCATGGACTGTATAGTCCATGGGGTCGCAAAGAGTTGGACACAACCGGGTGACTTGCACTTTCACAGAAGGAAAGCTGTTTAGTTATCAAGGCTTTTAATAACTGAGCAAGCAGAAGCTGGGAAAATCAATCCACTGTGTTTGCTGTGTGTCCAACCCCACTGTGGCAGAGAACATAATGGAGGCTATGAAGAGTTTCCATAATCTTGTACTCACCCTGCTTAGAGAACACATTCCAGTGTCTGCACACACATGCGTACACATACAAGCACGTTTGGTAAAGCATTAGGGTATGTGGAAGGGAAGACACTCATTCTTACGGGCTTTGTTCTCTTATTTCCTTCTTTGTCCTTTGAGAGCAGGAAAACCAAAGCGAAGGGTCAGTGGATGGAAAATTATTAAAAGAAGACATGAAGGATAGAGGGAATCTTGCTAAACCAACTTAGCAGGATTTCTTGCTGCAAGCAGATCAAGGATTTATCCATCAAAAGGGAGGTTGAGGAACTTGATCAGATCCTAGGGTAATCAGCTATCAAGGATTGGAGGACACAGTTTAGCAAAATACTTGCTAAAACTGGGCTATGCAGGTCTGGTAAGGACAAGGCTAAGGTCAAGGCTTAGTTAAGAAGGGGATCAGAGGAGCCTGGCTAAAGTTTGGTCAAGGAGAGAACTTTTGTCAGTACTCACAAAAACTTATACACTACTGTTCATATGAGCATTATTTATTCTGGCCAAAAAGCAGAAACAACCCAAGTGTCCATCAACTGATGAATGGACAAACAAAATGTGGTTTAATTCACACAATGGAATGTTATTCCACAATTTTTTTAAAAAATGAAGTATTAATATGTGCGGCAACATTGGTGAACTTTGAAACATGATGCTAAGAATCCAGTTACAAAAGACCACATACTGTATGTTCCCAGTATATGAGATGGGCAGGAAAGGCAACTTCATAGAAACAAAAACTAAATGAGTGATTGTCAGACTCAGGAGGAAGGGAGAGTGTGGAGTCACTGGTGGTGAGTTCAGGGTTACTTTGAGGGTACTGAAAATGCTCTAAGATTACACAGTGGTGACAGTTGCCTAACAACTATAAATATACTAAAAACCCTGAATTGCATGCTTTAAAAAAAGTAAATTTTACAATATGTGAATTATACCTCAATAAGACCATTAGATTAAAAAACAGTTCTCAGATATTTCCACAAGTGAGGTCCCAGACATGTATTAATTTGCTCAGTCCCCTCTTTCCCTCTCTTCTTCCTCCACAGCAATAAAAAAATAATTACCCTCACTCTGCCATGGAAAGCAGATCCACTATCTACAATTCCTGCCTCAGCCCTGAGCTGTCCTCATCAATGCATTCTCATTACAAAGGTTCTGCTGGAAACTTCTTTATACCCAACAGTCACTAACATGTCCTCCTTTTAAAAAAAGGAAATAAAAATTGTTAGATTTCACTTCTAAGTCTTGTGGGTCTTTTAACTCAATAACAAAATTTTCATATTAAAATGAAGTGTAGATCTAAACGTAAGACAAGAAACTATAAAACTCTTAGAGGAGAACATAGGCAAAACACCCTCTGACATAAATCACAGCAGGATCCTCTATGATCCACCTCCCAGAATACTGGAAATAAAAGCAAAAATAAACAAATGGGATCTAATTAAAATTAAAAGCTTCTGCACAACAAAGGAAACTATAAACAAGGTGAAAAGATACCCTTCTGAATGGGAGAAAATAATAACAAATGAAACAACTGACAAACAACTAATCTCAAAAATATACAAGCAGCTTATGCAGCTCAACTCCAGAAAAATTAATGACCCAATCAAAAAATGGGCCAAAGAACTAAATAGACATTTCTCCAAAGAAGACATACGAATGTGTAAAGCAAAACAAACTAAAAAAATAAAAATTAATTAAAAAAAAAAAGACATACGAAGGCTAACAAACACATGAAAAGATGCTCAACATCACTCATTATCAGAGAAATGCAAATCAAAACCACAATGAGGTACCATTTCACACCAGTCAGAATGGCTGCGATCCAAAAGTCAACAAGCAATAAATGCTGGAGAGGGTGTGGAGAAAAGGGAACCCTCTTACACTGTTGGTGGGAATGCAAATTAGTACAGCCACTATGGAGAACAGTGTGGAGATTCCTTAAAAAATTGCAAATAGAACTGCCTTATGATCCAGCGATCCCACTGCTGGGCATACACACCAAGGAAACCAGAATTGAAAGAGACACGTGTACCCCAATGTTCATTGCGGCACTGTTTATAATAGCCAGGACATGGAAGCAACCTAGATGTCCATCAGCAGATGAATGGATAAGAAAGCTGTGGTACATATACACAATGGAGTATTACTCAGCTATTAAAAAGAATACATTTGAATCAGTTCTAATGAGGTGGATGACGCTGGAGCCGATTATACAGAGTGAAGTAAGCCAGAAAGAAAAACACCAATACAGTATACTTACACATATATATGGAATTTAGAATGATGGTAATGATAAACCTGTACGCAAGACAGCAAAAGAGACACAGATGTATAGAACGGCCTTTTGGACTCTGTGGGAGAGGGAGAGGGTGGGATGGGTTGGCAGAGTGGCAGTGTAACATGTGTGATATCATAAGTGAAACGAATCGCCAGTCCAGGTTTGATGCAGGATGCAGGATGCTTGGGACTGATGCACGGGGATAATCCAGAGAGAAGGTGTGGGGCGGGAGGGGGGAGGTGGGGGTCGGGATTGGGAGTTCATGTACACTCGTGGCTGATTCATGTCAATGTATAGCAAAACGAAAACAGTATTATAAAGCAAAACAAACTAAAAAATAAAAATTAATTTAAAATAAAATAAAATAAAATAAAATGAAGTGTGTCTGTTGTAGTTTAAAGGCATGCATGTCCAATAGAGTTATCTTAGATGTTTTTAAAGTTCAAAACATGAAATATTATATGCAATAGTTACAGGGGTTCTTAATACATATGATAATAATATAATCAAAGGAAGACAATAATAGTTCATTCAAAATGAACAACTACAGTCTTAAATCACTATGATTCAATCTCATTTAACTCATTAGTATGTATGCCCATTCAGGTTATTTTGAGGACATGTTAATAAAATATTAAATGTATAAATAATGACTATATTGAGAAAGGAAAATTGTTCTATACAAATCAAATGGAGCATGGCATGTGGATATGCCATAAAATCATTTAGCTGACTACATACAAGCAGTCACAAAATGCTTCTTTTAATAAAACAGCAATGATTCCAGGTGTCTAATTAGACTGTTGCTCCTGCTACTGCTGCTAAGTCGCTTCAGTCGTGTTAACATGTTAAAATTACAACCATCCATTATGCTTAACTTTAGACAGCCCCAACCTGAATCCTGATTCTTGTTCCATGTAGTTTGGACACTTCACGTGGCATAATTTTGCCTAATTCTTACTAGTTAAAATTCTTGGCTGATTTGAAGAACAGGAAATCAAAGGGATACTGAGATCAGTTAACTCAGAGAAATGGTGCTGGGAGTAGCTGTTATGAGTATATAATCTTATAGAAAGGCCAAACATAGAAGCTGCTCATAAATTATTTTCATGGTTTATGAAAGAAAGAATAAATGTAAACAGATTCATGAGGTTGTTGCCTCATGGTCACAAAATGGCCTCCAGGCATCATATTCAAGTTCCAAACAAGAAAAAAAATTGAGTGAAGGATGAAAGAACTGTACAACTTTCTCTGAAATCTCTAATAGGTTTCTGCTTGCATCTTATTGGTCAAAATTATACCAATAGGTACCCCCTAATGTAAAGTAATATAGGAGGGTAAATTTTTTAAAAAGTCCTCATGGAAAACAGATAGATGGATATTGGGTAGGCAACTAGGATTGGATTTTACAAATTCATTCTCAGTGGTTTGCAATTTTTCCACAAGAACTTTTACACTTTACTTTTTAGGTTTTCATACTGATATAACTTACTACTTTAAATATTAAGCCAGAAGACCCCCTTACAGTTATTTGAGCCAGAACTCGTGTGATTTTACCCATGTTTAAATCTGTATATATAGTGGAACTATGCCAAATATCATTATTTTAGTTGTCATGACCTAATGAGAAAAGAGATGGGAATACCAGACCACCTGACCTGCCTCTTGAGAAATCTGTATGCAGGTCAGGAAGCAACAGTTAGAACTGGACATTGAACAACAGACTGGTTTCAAATAGAAAAAGGAGTACGTCAAGGCTGTATATTGTCACCCTGCTTATTTAACTTATATGCAGAGTACGTCATGAGAAACGCTGGACTGGAAGAAAACACAAGCTGGAATCAAGATTGCTGGGAGAAATGTCAATAACCTCAGATATACAGATGACACCACCCTTATGGCAGAAAGTGAAGAGGAACTAATAAGCCTTTTGATGAAAGTGAAAGTGGAAAGTAAAAAAGTTGGCTTAAAGCTCAACATTCAGAAAAGGAAGATCATGGCATCTGGCCCCATCTCTTCATGGGAAATAGATGGGGAAACAGTAGAAACAGTGTCAGACTTTTTTTTTCTGGGCTCCAAAATCACTGCAGATGGTGACTGCAGCCATGAAATTAAAAGACGCTTACTCCTTGGAAGAAAAGTTATGACCAACCTCGATAGCATATTCAAAAGCAGAGACATTACTTTGCCAAGTAAGATCCGTCTAGTCAAGGCTATGGTTTTTCCTGTGGTCATGTATGGATGTGAGAGTTGGACTGTGAAGAAGGCTGAGCGCCGAAGAATTGATGCTTTTGAACTGTGGTGTTGGAGAAGACTCTTGAGAGTCCTTTGGACTGCAAGAAGATCCAACCAGTCCATTCTGAAGGAGATCAACCCTGGGATTTCTTTGGAAGGAATGATGCTAAAGCTGAAACTCCAGTGTTTTGGCCACCTCATGCAAAGAGTTGACTCATTGGAAAAGACTCTGATGCTGGGAGGGATTGGGGACAGGAGGAGAAGGGGACGCAGAGGATGAGATGGCTGGATGGCATCACTGACTCGATGGATGTGAGTCTGAGTGAGCTCCGGGAGTTGGTGATGGACAGGGAGGCCTGGCATGCTATGATTCATGGGGTCGCAAAGAGTCAGACATGACTGAGTGACTGAACTGAATTGAATGAGAAAAGTCAAAAAACAGGAGATGAACAATACATAAGTGATGTGGTTGGACAAAATAAGATTAAAGGACATTAGGGCATGCTACACTGTTAGAAAAAGTAGATAAAGCAGTCTGCAACATCATTAGACAAGACCTGGCCTTTGGTGAATCTCTTGAAAATGTATATTTCTAAGCAAATACACAAGGGTATTTGGAACCATTTTATTATTGCTTCCAGTGTTTGGAATCTAGGAAAACAGAACCATGCACTAAAAATGACACTAGCCCCCTAACTTAGGCATTTGATTAACAAATGGGTATGTTACTATTCCAAAACCACAACACAGAAGCTGTAAAAAAAAAAAAGGAAAGAAAAGAAAAGCGGGCATATGCACATTATTGTGTCTAGCAAGAACAGCTTTCTTCTGTAGCTTCTTAACATAATCTCATAATCACTTCTTAGAAAAAAAATTATCAACCCTAAATAAAAAGGAAAAAAAGTCACTGGCTTTAAAGTCACTTCAAATATGGCTGAGAAATCGGATGAGCTTCCATCTTGCTGGCCAAGAAGGATGGCATTGTGTTGTTACTGAGATCTTGCCCAATCTCAAAGCATTTTCCCTTCCATGGTAAACAGAACTGCTATAGGCATGAGTGCCAAGCACTTTATTACTCTGACCAAGATAGTCTGTGGAATCAAACTAACCATGTCAACCTGCCTGGATTGCTAAACAATCAGATAACAATGGACACTGACAAGAGTTTCCAAAAGTATAATACAAAGCATATTGGCTTCACTTTTTAAAATCTAGGAAAGGAAGGGCATCCTTTTATTTCCTCCCTTTGGAGAAGGCCATTCTTTGAAAGCTCTACAGCCTCCTGGAGCAGTTCAGTGGTTTTGAACATTCTTCTCTTCTCTTTAAAGCCTCAAAAATGGGAAAATGCCATTATATAAAGAACTAGCTACCATCAGTGGGACCATGACAAGCACGAGGCTTCAAAATGAACATGAAATGGCAGATTTTTCCATTTATGGGTCATCTACTTAATAAGCCCCAAACCACGTTCAAAATCCCCCCAAGCCAGTCAGACTCTTCTTTCCACTGAAGCTACGTGTGCTCAGTCGTTCGGTCATGTCCGGCTCCTTGAAACCCTTTGGACTGTAGCCCACCAGGCTCCTCTGTCCATGGGGTTTTTCAGGCAGGAATTCTGGAATGGGATACTATATCCTCCTCCAGAGGATTTTTCTGACCCTGGGATCGAATCCGCATCTCTTGAGTTTCCTGCATTGCAGGCAGATTCTTTATCACTGAGCCATCGGGGAAGCCCATTTGAGTTATATGTTTATCTTTTTCTTGGATAAATGTTCACGAGTTGTGCCCTGCCACAGGCTTTTTCTGCTTCCCTGACTATACTAGAGTTTTTGACTGTGTGGATCACAAAAAACTGTGGAAAATTCTTAAAGACATAGGAATACTAGGCCACCTTACCTGCTTCCTGAGAAACCTGTTTGGAGGTCAAGAAGCAACAGTTAAAATCGGACATGGGACAACAGACTGGTTCAAAATTGGGAAAGGAGTACATCAAGGCTGTATATTGTCACCCTGCTAATTTAACTGATACACAGAGTACATGATGCGAAATGCCAGGCTGGATGAAACACAAGCTGGAATCAAGAATGCCAGGAGAAATATCAATAACCTCAGATATGCAGATGACACCACTTGACACTACCCTAATGGCAGAAAGTAAAGAGGAACTAAAGAGCCTCTTGATGAAAGTGAAAGAGGAGTGGAAAAGCTGGCTTAAAACTCAACATTCAAAAAACTAAGATCATGGCATCCCATCATTTCATGGCAAACAGATGGGGAAACAATGGAGACAGTAACAGTCTTTATTTTCTTTGGCTCCAAATCACTGTAGATGGTGACTGCAGTCATGAAATTCAAAGACGCTTGCTCCTTGGAAGAAAAGCTATGACAAACCTAGACAGTATATTAAAAAGCAGAGACGTTACTTTGCTGACAAAGGTCCATTTAGTCCAAGCTATGGTTTTCCCAGTAGTGAGGTACAGATGTGAGAGTTGGACCATGAAGAAGGCTGAGCATCAAAGAACTGATGCTTTTAAACTGTGGTATTGGAGAAGACTCTTGAGAGTGCCTTGGACTGCAAGGAAATCAAACCAATCATTCCTAAAGGAAATCAGTCCTGTATTCATTGGCAGAACTGATGCTGAAGCTGAAGCTCCAATACTTTGGCCACCTGATGCAAAGAGCCGACTCACAGAAAAGACCCTGATGCTGGGAAAGATTGAGTGCAGGAGGAAAAGGGGACAACGGAGGATGAGATGGTTGGATGGTATCCCTGACTTAATGGACATGAGTTTGAGCAAACTCCGGGAGATGGTGAAGGACAGAAAAGCCTGGTGTGCTGCAGTCCATGGGGTCATAAAGAGTCAGACATGACTGAGCAACTGAACAACAACAGGTTTCTTTGGTATACAGCCTTACCCTTTCTCACCCCACCCCTATTCTTCTGTCATGCAAGCAAACTATTCAAAGCCATTTAGAAACTGTAAACACTCAGCCTTAATGAAAATGTCACATGGATAGTATGAGAAAAAGATGTTAACCAACACAGCTTCTACTTAACTCCTCAGTTCAGTTCAGTCGCTCAGTTGTGTCCGACTCTTTGCAACCCCGTGAATCGCAGCACACCAGGCCTCCCTGTCCATCACCAACTCCAGGAGTTCACTCAGACTCACGTCCATCGAGTCAATGATGCCATCCAGCCATCTCATCCTCTGTCGTCCTCTTCTCCTCCTGCTCCCAATCCCTCTGGTGGAGCTAAATTTCTAGCTGTGAGTTTCAATTCATCTGGGGTCCCAGGAGGCACAAGAAGATCCCATTTTTAACTGTGAATAGCTCTGCGTAAATCTCATTTCATTTCTTCCTTTTATTTATTTTTTTTTGTATTTCTCATACCAAAATTGGTTTAAGTCCTCTCTTTCTCTCATCTTCATCCATAATTTCCTACCTAAACTCTCCCAGAGATTATGAAGACTCCTTTATTTTCTCCCTGCTCCTTCCACCCTCTCCTCTTTTCTTCCCAACTGGACCAATCAAGTTGAATGAGTACTCTCCAGCACAAGTCTGCCATTTTGGAATCTGTTTTTTTCACTTCACCCAGCTGTTAAGCTCAATCTACACAATAGAAGGCAGGGTGTAATACTAAACAGATGTCTCCAAAGTTTACCTGGGGATTTGGGGAGGGGGCATATTTATTGCAACTTCATGAAATCTTGTTCACATATGGCTTTGTAATACCATCCAGGCTTCAAGTGGCCCAAGGGCATCTTTGCCACATGAAAGCTACCTCTCTTCTTTGTTCCCCAGCCTGCATAATTAAAGTCATAATGCTTACTGTCCACTTGGTCAATACTATCAGGCACTGAAAGAGCAGGATTTGGTAATAAGGTGAGCACTCAGAATGCAGCCTGACTCTCTTTTTAGGTTATTATCTAAGTAAAAAATCGAAATTCAAAAAATTCGAGTGTATCACTCACAAATTCTCAAGACTGTGCGGTTAACTTGAGAAATTATGAGTTAGAGGGTCTCTGAGGTCCTTGCCAGCTCAGACATTCTTCGCCTCCCAGTGAACTGAGGTAAGTCAACCCCGAAAGGTGGTTTGATGCCTGAATGCCACTGTCGACTCTCTTAAACTTTAAATCACTTTTCTTCACGGACTCTGAGGCTGAATCCAAAGATTAAACAGCTTTCTCAGCAGAAATAACAGGAGATACATCTCACAACTGGCACTAAGTGAACTCCATGGCATTTCACAATGACATGTTTCTAGGGCGATGAGAGGGAGGGACGCTTCCACATATAAGACTTTGTTCTTAGGGGGCCCTGGGAACTGGCTGAACAGTCAGGCTTTTCTGCAGGACTCACTGAGGCACTGGGGGAGAATCTACCATGGAAACGAGGACAGATGCCCATGCAAATAGCTCCCACCCACCTGTCCTAGAGCCTGAAATTCACACCATAAAAAAATTGATGATTCCAATTCTTCCTTGTAAACAAATACCCTGTGGAGGGATGACACTTTCACAAAATATTAGCCACTTCCCATCGTCAAGCTGTTGTTAGGGCTCTGCCGCTTCACATCATTCCCTCAATACCCTGCACTCTCCTGTGTCCTGAATTTCATCCAGTAGGCCCTCCAGGGTTCTGCTTAGATGCTCACCTCCTACCAGGACCTTTCCCACTGCATTTGAGAGTGAACCTCCCTCTTGGCTTACTTCTTATACTTTTAATCACACACTGTTTATAGCTGTTAACTTTTCTCCCTGTCTCCAGCTGAATCTCAAATACACTGTAAGGTCCTCAAATTCAGAGTTTAAATCATTCTTTTTTTTTTTTTTTTTTTTTTCCGAATGTCCTAGAGCTAATAGTTAATTCATAACTTTTTCAGACATTAGGTCAAAAGTGACAACATAAGGAAAGCGATCCAAGAGATGACTGTTTTGATACAGGGAGCAAATGGGGAGAAGCAGAGCTGGGTGGTCCTGGCAGCACTGCCACCAGGGTGGACGGAACTACAGAAGGCCACAGGGAACCCTCCTCACCATCCTGCCAACAGCTCTCGGAGCTTCTGACTTCCTTTTTCCCTGCAAGTTTGGCTAAGAGGAAAGGCCAAGGTTGTCCCAAGGTGACAATCTAAGGCTGCGCTGCAATGTTTGGCCTTTTTCTTTTTCCTGGTTGATTCATGATTTGTCATCAAGAACCACACAGGAAAACGTGTCTCCTACCTTACTGTCTGCCTCATCTTCAAAGCAGATGAGCCATTTCTGGGACAGAAAGGCTACGAAGCTGCTATTGTAAAGAATGTAACATAACGCTAGGCCAATGAGCGCACAGTTGCACGGACCTCTTTCGTCTGGTCAAGAAACAGACTCAGGAACACAAGGTACCGACATTCTGAAAAGGTCCAAGTCCTTCAACCATCCAAAAAGTCTCGCACTTTAGACTCCTTGATCTGTACTGTGAAGGGCCAGGGAAACCTTCTGCATTAATTATGCATGAGGAACCCTGGGGAAAGCCTGAGCCAACAGCCAAATAAACACGTGCTATTTCTTGGCCCCTCCCCTCCCCTCCCCTCTCTGGAGCAGTGACCCTAGGCGAGGCACTTAAGACTGTCATCAATTTCAGCACAGCCACATGAAGCAGGGCATGTGAATGAGAAGGCAAAGATCAAAGAGCAGGAGATGAAACCAGGGGAAGAGGCAGAGAAAAAGAGAGAGGGGGATAAAAGAGAAATGAGGGCAAAGGAGAGCCAGGGAAAGAAAGAGGAAGGAGACAGGCTGGGACAGAAAGAGACAGACCAGTAATGAGGTGGTTTGTCCTGTTTCATTTCCTCTTCTTGATATTTAAGCATTTTCCCCCAGAGCACTCACCTTCCTGGCTGAAGTGGGTGGGATGGCACTGGGGGTTGAGCAAAGGGCACTGGGTTCCGGTTCTCACTGGGCCCTCACTGGATCCTACACAGGCTTCTCTCAAGTCCAGACACTTGAAAGTATCCATTCTAGTCAGCTCAGCTATTCCAACTAAATCCATATCCATCAAATTATCACTTCTAGCAGTGATAGAAAAATTAATGATTTCTTAAAGGGACTATTGTATTTAAATATTTCAAGCCTGTTGGTGTGATGTGTGTCAGCAAGAAAGAAACATATTGACTCAGAGCTGCAGCTAATGCTGGCTTTTATAAATATCCTGTCAGATAAATAATGGCTCTCAATGGATCCAATATGATGTACAGTTCTAAAGCAGGCAGGGTTTTGCCAAGAGGCTCAAAGGAAACTGCCATTGCAATACCGTGGGTTGAATAATGGGATTTTCGTTTATCTTTCCTACCAGAGAAGGCAACAGCGGAGAGATGGGCTCGGCAGGCACCAAGGTGAAGGTTGATTGATTCATCAGATTCCACAAAAGTTCACATATCAAAGGCCTTGAGCTGAGAGCATCCAGAATCCGTGAGTCCATCTGAGAAGCAGTCAGCATAGGTGGGGATTCGAGGGCTGCCCCTGCTAGAACAAGCAGACTTCCCTCTCAGTTGAAGAGATCTGTGGACAAAGCAGGAAAAGCCCCAGGCCCTAGGGAGTTCTAATCAGGATAGAACACTGTAGTGACTGGGGCAGTGTAGACAGTTCAACTGTTAGGGAATTGGGTGACCAAAACTGCTCACCTTGGCCAGCCACGATGACAACGGCTTGCAACAGGCAGTCCCAGTAAAGAGCTCAGTGCTGTCCCCACTGAAACTAACCAGGAGAGTTTGGGAGGGGCCAAAAGGAAGAGGGAAGACAGAATAGGTCCTGACAATCTTCCAGAAACCCTCACGCTAGAACACATCTTGGCTGAGCAATGCATGCACCACCAGGAAGGATGCTCTGTCAGAATGATCAGCCAGAGACAATCCAGAAACTCACCCCATTACCATAAAACCTGAGACTGTGAGCCACGTGGCAGAGCGGTTTTCCTGGGTTCCCTTACCCTGCTGCTCTCCACCCCAGCACCACATTCTATCCTCTCAGACAAGTCATTTCTGCCTTCCTGTAACACAACTACTTATATTATGCCTCATCACCCCTCTTTTCTCTCCTCCCTTCTATCATTTACCCTTTTTTTTCATTGCACATTTGAGAACAATTCTTGCTACAGACTAAGTCTGTCCTCCTCCAAATTCATATGTTGAAACTAAGCTCCAATGTAAGGGTATTAGAAGGTGGGGCTTTCAGGGAGGTAATTAGGTCATGAGGGTGGAGCTCATATGAGCAGAATTAGTGCTCTTATAAGAGAGACTCTACAGGGCTCCCTCACGCCTTCTGCCATGTGCCGACCTTGACTTCTGCTCATTCTAGCAGAGGCAACCCTCGAGTGCCCCACTGAGGCTGCCTGGGTGTCTATGAACCAGGAAGTGGGCTCTCACGGAACACTGAATCTGCCCACATCTTGACCTTAGCTTTCCAGCCTCCAAATCAGTTTAAGTTGTTTACAAGTCACTGGTCTATGCTGTTCTGTTTTTACAACCTGAGCAGACTCAAGACAACCTAATCAGGAAACTCAAAAAAGTTATTTTGCTTCCTGTTAAGGAGTTCACACAAATGTTAGGTGGGGAGGAGGGGTGGATGGAGGGATTACTACTTCTAGATACAGAGGAAATGGAACTATTGTCTGTGGACTTCAATTACCCATGGAGAGTTGAGTACTGACCCTATTACACTGGCATCCCATACTTCATCTTCAAAACATATCAGTAGATGAGAAGTTAAAGGGCTTTAAAATCCTAAACAACTTCATTCAAAGTGAAACACTTATGCTGGACTTTGCTGACCTACTCAGGGTTTTCATGTTACCTTCTATTCAAAGCAACTGAGAATCTCTGCTCTTTACCAGATAGAGTTGAAAGATTAATTACAATGTGGGGCAGAGAACGCCTACCACATTTCATACGGGGACAAGGCACAAAGTGGTCATGCAAACCAACAATATTCAAAAGACCTCATCTTAACTGAAATTGTTTTTGTTCAAAAGTTAAAATAGAACACAACTTCTCAGAATAGTCCCACTAGCTACAAGGCCACCACTGTATAAAATTTCTTCACATAAATTAGATAGCCCTACATTCCTGCCGAGGATTCTTCTAGGCTGCTAGTGACTAGAAGGGAAGAGAAACAATATTCAGACATACTTTCTAGATGTGTATTTAGCTTAACTGAGAGAAACATTTCTCTCCCATGCCCAGACATCATGACCTTGAGTTTACAGAATGACTGTGGCATCACATGCTTGGGTGTTTCATGTTTGTAAAGGAAATGGCCTTAAATTCACTGATCCTCAACCTTTTTGGTACCAGGGACCAATTTCATGGAGACAAATTTTTCCGTGCATGAGGTGGGGGAGATGGTGCAGATGGTGATGTTAGCGATGGTTCAGGCAATGCGAGTGATGGGGAGCGGTAGATGAAGCTGCACTCGCATGCAGCCGCTCACCTCCTGCTGTGCAGCCCAGTTCTGAACTGGCCAAGGATCGGTGCTGGACCTCTGCCAGGGGGGTGCAGACCCCTGCCTTAAATGACAGCAAACCAAATGGCCTCCTGCCTCCCCGGTGCTCAGCTCCTTGGATACATTTTTTAAAGTGAAAGGAAGTGGTCCATATTTCTATGGCATCTACTCACTTGTCCGAATTGAGCTCAATCTGAAAGCTAGAAGTTGCCTTGAAACTCTAGTTATTCATCCCTTTGTGATGAATAACTCTCTTGGTAACCACAATTGTCCCATCACACACAACATGTCCCATCATGTTCCCACTGAAACATCCTCCCATCTTCCACAAAACCATCCAAATTCTCACTGTTCATCTTGCAGACACGAGGTTATCATATCCCGGGAATGAATGTTGACCCCTGGCAGCCCCACAGTTGGTGAGTATAACCCTGACTCCAGCTCCACCGACAGCTCCTCATGATGCTTAGCAACCTGGCCTCCCACACCAGCTGGAACTGTTGCCTACCTGTCCTCCTGTTTCCTCCTATTTCCTCCTGGGGCAGCATCACGCAAATGTGTGGTGTTTCCCATCCTCTGGTCCACTCAGACTGGTCACAATTTTTAATGTCTAACTACCACTTGCTACTGGATGCTTGAGGCTCTACTGCCACAATACTCTCCTGTCTTTTCATTCTCTGGACTTGGATACTCCTCTAAATTGAGACACAATTTCTTTTAAAAAGTGATGTTGCATGACTAGCAAGAGGGAAAATGTTTCCTCCAAAATTTATGAAAAGACAGCTCCAAGGGACAGCAGTTCTGTTCGCTCATTAAACCACTCTCTACCACACTGTGAGCTGCACTAGAGATACAGCAGCGGACAACGGGCAAGGTCCTGCTCTCATGCAACATACATCCTAATTGAGGGGAAGCCAGAGGACAAACAGAGGGTTGAAAAGGAAATAAAAATAAACTGGATGACTACACACTGTGATGGGCCCTCAAAGCAGACTTCTAAACAAGCCCCAAATCTGACACTGCTTTGGGGAGAGGGCAACAGATTCTATGGTTAATGTGCAGTAACCCTTCCACTTCTCAAAAAGTGACTGTGTGGGTTCTTTTGTGATGGGGAGAGGAATGTCCTGCTTGTGATTCCATCATCCAGTAGGCTGAGAGCTACCCTGGCTAATGAAGTGACCTCTCTCCTTGTATGCAGAATGCCCCCAAACAGGGGGTGGCACATTCTTTTAATTATATTTGTGTCCACCCACAAGCATATGGACCAAGAAACTCATAACGATTTAAAAATGCATTCTTTCTCCTACTTTCACGATTCTATCCTCATTCCTAAAGATCTTCCCAGCTTTTCTATCAGACTTCAGGGATATCAAAATAAAAATCTGAAGAGTTGTTTCTATTTTCCTTAGTTTTCTATGTCTTTATAACTCTCAAAGCATTTTATCTCTTCCTTCAAAATGTTTCCAGGCCTTGCTATCATCCACAAACGAGCTAACTCTGACCCTGTTATTTCTCTTTGAAGTGATTTTCCTACATTCTTTATCACAATTCCTCTGGTTATGGCATTATCTTCTCACTTGAAATAAGAAATAATCACTAACACTCTTCCTCTACCCACAACCCCTAAACCGCAAAGAAACCCCCACTACTCTGACCTCTAATTTGAAAACTGCTTTTCTCTGTTATCCTCAGAATAGATTATATCTGCTTCTTTGTTCTTCTCCAAGATCCTGCTGTCCACTGGCAACAGAACCGGCGGCAGCAGCCACTTTTCCAGGTCCTCAGCTCCATATCCTGCTTGCTCTTCTCCAGCTATGCATAGGCATCTCACCCAAAGAGAGCAACAGCTATTCTGGAAAGTCTTCCACACCAGCAGCCAGGCCTTTGAGACTCCAAAAGGAAAGCCCAGGAAAAGGTGATGATCCTCACTCAAAAGTTTTCAACAGGAAATAGAGTAGCTCCGAAAGCAGACGGCTATGCTGATGCTGAATCGAGGATGGTAGGAAGAAATGGCCCATGTCTTAGCCATCCTCTGCTGTGAGGCCATATCTCCTTTCACGGCAGCTGGGGCTGGCACTTCAGAACTGTGCATCTTTGTGAACTCAAAAAAATTTTTTATTCTCAAATAAAACATGAGAACTTTTAAGTATTCCAAACCAGAGCTTTAAAAATACAATTCCGGGGCCTTCCCAATAAGGCCCCCAAGCCGTTTTCCCAGCATTATCTCCCCTAAGCTCCCCTATGCAGACATCAAACTTCTACCAAAACACCTGAAGCATCGTTTCCTAATCAAGCCAGCATTTTCCAACCCCTGAGCATCTTCTCATCAAATTCCTGTCTTGGAATGTGCCTCATTCTCAGCCTCCATCTGAAGTGTCTTCAACTGCTGCCTCCACCATGAATCATTGCCCACCTCTCAGCCAAAATCACTCTCCCCGGCCCTGCGCTCTCCCAACACACTGCTTATAGGTCTATAGTAAAAATGGCCATTTGCTGTCTTGTCTGATTGCTGTTGACTGTAAACTCAATGAAGGTAAGTCCTGGGTCTTAATGATTCTGGTCGTCCCTCCAGCATCTGGCACATACAGTAGGCAATCTCTATACATTTGTTACATCTAAGTGATCATAACTTGTGAATGCACCTCTTTAGTGATAGTTTGTGGAGGAAACAAATCTCTTGTGAACATGGGATTGTCTCTTTTCTCTTACATGCTGCTGGAACACTAAGCAAAGTGTCTGGTGCACAGTAATGATTCCATACATTTTTATCATTGGAGGAGGAAGAACAAGATGATGACAGAATAAAGAGAAGGAAAAAGAAACAAAGAAACCACTGCCGTGGTTTAAAAACAGCCATAAATTCTTTGACGCTCCTCCCATGAAGAGGTGTAGTCTATGGCCCCGAATGTGGGTGGGCTCTGTAGCTACTTTGACCAATGAAATGAAGGGAAAATGACACCATCTCAGTTTCCAGGGGAAACTCTCACAAGACTGGCAGCTTTCACTGCCTGTCTGGATCTCTACTTTGTTGGAAGGCAGTTGCCTGCTGTGGAATCTCCAGCAGCCCAAGGAGAGACTTCTGTGAAAACTAATCAAGGCTCCAATCCAACAGCCCCAACTGAGCCCCCAGCTAACAGCACACCAACCCGCCAGCCATCTGAGTAAACCATCTTGGAAGTGAATGTTCCAGTCCTTGTTAAGTTGCCCCAGCCTGAGGCCACTGGAGCAGAGCTGTCCCCATCCAAATTGCAATTCAGGAACAAATTAAATGCATGTTGTTATCTCAAGCCATTAAAGTACTGGGATCGCTTGTTAAAAGAACAGCAAATAATTGGGACAACTGCTTAGCTAACTTTCTTTTCATCTTTTTTAAGGTCGTAGTCTCATATTTTGAAAATCTAAACGTTTCTTAGGTTTTTCAATATTTGTAATAGATTCATAATATATCAGCCTGGCCAGTTAATGAATGAGCTACTCTGTCTGCGTGAATTAAAATCTGAGGTTGGCTTTTAAACTGCCCTTCATCAAAACCTCTCTGGTTGGGGGATGAGCAGCAGGCAGACCTCCTCTCTCTGTTTCAACTAAAGCTGCTCCTCTTCCTTCTGTTGTCATAAGCTCTCCTTAAGAATCCATCTGAACAAAGGATTCTATTACAAAATGTCTGGAAAATGCTGTTCTAGAATATTAGACCCAGCAGATCTGAGACTGTGTTCTGTGCTAGTAGCTCTGACCACTTTCACGAACCAGTAGAGCAGCAGCTTAAATTGTTTTCCATTTGCAGGCAAAACTAAACTGAAACCCTAGTTACACTGTCTACAGTCTCTCCTGTGCTGGGCATTTTTGCTTCTGCCAGGGGTATGTGGTACATGAAAGGCAACTCACGTTGCTTCAGAAGCTCCCACTACTAGCGGCCAAACAAGGACACCTGCTTGGAAAAATTCCTCCCAGGAGTCACGGATGACATTTCTGGGAAAGATCCCAGAATGGCACATTGGAAATTAATAAGCGTACCAAGCAAATGGCTCCTGTGGACGATGTGCCCTTGTTCATTCAGCAGAATCGCAATGCTGTGCAATGACCTCACTGCCTCTCTGGGCCACTACTTCAGCACTGAAGGCATTTCACACTATTTCGGGTAGGTTTAGCTTGCTTTAGACACTAGGACCCTATGTATCACCAGTCAGGGGTGATTTAAGGACAGACAGGTCAGAAATATAAGTGTTTGGGATGGAAAATGACCTTGGTAGTCCCATCTGATTTTAGGGCCAGATTCTAGTGACAGGGCCTGACCCTCCTCCCATAACTAGGTACCCACATTCCCCCACAGTGTCCAGACACTAAGTCCTAGCCTTGCTCATCCTCGGTTTTTTCCCAAACCAGAGTCCTTTCATTTTCTTTGTCATTCACTCTGGGCTCTGACAGACTTCTTGACAATGATGGACATCTTCCTGAGTCTAAGCATCTTGGCTCTTCCAGTCTTTATCACTTTTTTTTTTTGGCCACACTACATGGCATGCAGGATCTTAGTTCCTCAACCAGGGGTCGAATCCGCACCCCCTGCAGTAAGAGCTCAGAGCCCTAACCAGTGGACCACCGGGGAAGTCCCATCTTGCCTCTTCCAGACTCCTCGCTCCTGGGCTGCACCTCCTCGCAAGAACACCACTGGCCACCTCTTGCTGGTTGGCCTTCACCCTGGTGCTTCTCAGAACAACCCACAGCATGCAGGGTGGCTTGCTCCATCTCTGCAGGCAGAGTCGGCCTCTCAGGCCCCACCTGAGAACTGCTCCTGGGATATTGTGGGGCTACGAGGGCTGCCGTAAGGAAGGACCACAGACAGATCGAACCCGGTCTCCCGCATTGTAGGCAGACGCTTTACCGTCTGAGCTACCAGGGAAGCCCACAGAGAGATCAGGTGGCTTAAACAACAGAAACGCACCATCTCCCAGCTCTGGAGGCTAGTGATCAAGATGTCAACTGACATATATACACTACTACGTATAAGATAGATAACTAATGAGAAAACATTGGATAACTCAGGGAACCCTACTCATTGCTCAGTGGTGACCTACATGGGAAGGAAATCTAAAATGAGTGGATATATGTATAGATATGACTGATTTACTTTGCTGCACAGCAGAAACTAACACAACATTGCAAAGCAACTAATCCTTTAAAATTATCTAATAAAAAAAAAGATCAAGATGATTGACTGGCAGGATTGGCTCCTTCTGAGGACAGAGAGGAAAAGACTGTCACAGGACTCTCTCCTTGGCTTGCAGACGGTCATCTTCTCTCTGTGTCTCCACATCCTCTCCCTCTATGTGGTGTCTCTCTGCCCTAATTTCCTCTTTTTCTAAGGATACCAACCATACTGGATTAGAGCCCACATTAAATGACTAGTTTTCATTTAATCACCTCTGTAAAGACCCCATCTCAAATGTAGTCACACTCGAAGAAACTGGGGGTGAGGACCCCAGTATATGAATGACCAGTTGCACACAGCATCCTGTACCGGAGACCACCCCTCTGGTTCACTTCACCCCACTGTCCACTTAGGCCTGAGCTTGAGAGAGTCTCAAAGCACTGATTTTCAAGTCAAGCACACTCCATGATGAAGAAATCCCAGCTTAAACTAAATGGTGTTCAGTGCCAGGCCTCCAATATGAGTGTGTCTAATTGTCTGGTGAGGCAGGATGGCCAGGACCCTATTATCACCCAACAGACTAATTTCCTGGAGTAAACTGACCCAAAAGAGGCCTGGAAGACAAGCAGCCAGTGAGAAAGAGCGTGGTGTCTGTCACCTGGGTATTTCTTCCAACTCCCATATTTTGGGAGGAAGAGGAGGGAAATGGACTTCAAATTAAAACTAAAGAAGCTATTTTTTTTTTTTATGTTTTTAGTTTTTGAAGCATAAGCGGTGCTGCCTTGCTACCTGGCTAATAGAGAATAACAGTATCCTTATTTCTGTGCTTAAAATAGCATAGCCAGCTACACTGATGGCTCAGAGCACACAGCAAAGCTCTGATGACAAGGCATTCTGGTGCATTGAGTGGCTGCAGCAACAGCCAGCAGGAGCAGGAGCGGGCAGGGGGGAACCTCCAGACACCTCGGGGAGATGACCTTCCTGGCTCATAAGCACACATAAGTCACATCATAGAAACTTCCAGAAATTATTGGAGGAGGTGGAGGTCATTCTGCAAAGTGCTAGAGTTCGTATCTTAGCAGGTAAGAGCAAGAGTGAACAAAATGTGAATTGTCTCAAAAAAAGACTTTTTTGTATGCCTAGCGAGATAGCTAGGGCTACCAAAGTCACAGTTCAAGAAAAGATTTCTATTACAGTGAGATTTTTAAAAGAGGAGCTCCTGATTGACGGTAATGCCATTTCAATTTGGCTGTAGTGAAGTCAGATAGATTATGATTTAATGTTAGCATCTGGTCAATATATTTCTTCCAGTAACACCTTGTTAAAGACATGCATCCTTCTGTCTCCTTGAGCACAGTCGGCTGTCATCTTCATTTGGGCAATGGAACTGGGTGTTAGGGAAATCTGGCGAAGAGATATGTGATTTCACCCAGCCCTGTTATTATGATGTCATTAAAGAAAAGTGATCAAAGTTGAAACCTCTTCAGTCAGCTTCATCTAGAAAAATAAAATTCCCAGAAGGGGCACATGAGCCTCAGGAGATTTCCAACAAATCCAGCAGCACCAAGTCCAACTGCATAAAATCCAATAGTATCATCGAGCCCCATTGTCTCTTATTTGTGGTTGGTAGTAAAAACCAGTGCTGCCTGCAATGAATCCACCACCTAAGGTGGAAGGTTTATGACAACCTTATTTTCCTTGTCACAAAGTACAAGGGAAAACCAAGTTGAGAAGGGAAACAAAGGGCAGAAATCCTGAGGCTAAATTACAGGTTTATAGACCCATGAAATATTATTAGCCTGGTCAAATTCCTACTGAGCTCCTGCATTCTGTTTATTCAGATTTCTCTGCAGCTTCAGCAGGGCACCATGCTCGACTGCCTCGTGAAGCATTGTTATTTAATCGTTGATGCTTTCAAGCCAGCTATGAAAACAATTCCCCACAGAGGTTTTACATTAGTTTAATTTTTCAAAGCTTTGCAAAAATGCTTAGTCTTACAGAAGTACTACATAGAGATGGCAAGTTTTATTAAGTTTTTAACAGACCTATGACTGATTGGTGGTGATGAATATGGACCCCCAATTTCAATGACCTGAGAGCTTCAGTCTTGCAAAGCATGCGACATAGAACCTGATAGAGTGTAACAAGTGCCACTTCCCTTCCCATCAAGGCTACCAGCGTGCGGGCTTCTATTCAATCATAGCACAAATATTTAAATAGTAGCCCTAACTTCTGTCTGAGACTGTATGTGTCCTGATCAAAGTTCATATCTTTAAGGAGGTCCTTCTGCTTTGCTACTGTAGGAATTAAGCGCCCAGCTAAATTCACTCTTAGCCACCGAGCTGGGCTTGTCAGTCGGTTTTGTGGAGATGAGAGAACACGCTGAAGCTGTGCAGAGCATGACACGGAACTGCCTGAGTCTAACGTGAAGCCTGTGTTGCCTTGAGACAGCAGCCAAAGCAGAAGGTTCACGCAGATGACATTCCAGGGAGGAAGAATTCTGATTGCCTCCCACGCCTTCTGCCTTCTGATCTCAAGTAAAAAGGGCGGAACCACCAAAAGTGGTAGACACACCCTGCCCTCTGCCTGGGAGGGGCCACAGGCCCCTGGCCCTTCAGCTTCTGGTGGAATTTAGCCGGTTGGGTGGCCCGCTGGAAGATGGAGGGAGAAAGGAAAGTCATGGCAAGGTAGCACTCCCTTGGGTTCTTCCAGCTGACTACAAACCTCCACTAAAGGCTCAGGGCCTGTCAGGGTGGCCCACCCTACATAACTTTCTCCTTCCAGGCTCCAGGAACATCCCTCCTCTCACCTTGGGGATTTATGGGGGTGAAGACTGCCCTCGGGCACTTTACCATCTCTTGTAGATTTCCTGTAACCTGCCTACACCTTTGTAGTTTATCTCTTTATTAAATCATCCCGAAGTTATCCTTTAAACTGGTAGCAAGTAAGTGCCCTGTTTATTTGGGAACTCATATTGTGCATGTCAGTACAGGACTTGTCAGTCACATTTAATGTATGACATGAAATGACACTCACTGAATACATCTTTGGACACTGTGTCCAACTCCCCATTCATTCTTTCAAACCACATTTATTGGTTGACTTTCTATGTGATGAATCAGAAACAAATTCAGGCACACTGGTGGGCACAATGCATTAGCCGGGCAGCCCCAGCAAACCCATGGTGGCGATGGAGTCATTTGGCCTGCCATGTATCTGATCTCTGGATTCCCAAGTAGTGCTGGTGGTGAAGACCCTGCCTGCCAATTCAGGAGACATAAGAGTCACAGGTTCAGTCTCTGGGTTGGGAAGATCGCCTGGAGGAGAGCATGGCAACTGCCTACAGTATTCTTGCCTCAAGAATCCCATGGTCAGAGGAGCCTGACAGGTTGCAGTCCATACAGTCGCACAGAGTCGGATATGACTGAAGTAACTAAGCACGCTCACACGTATATCTGATCTCCATGCCCTGCTGGAATTCGGGCCTTCATGAGTAGAAGGCCCCCACCTGGCATCTCCTGAGTTCCTCCTCTGCACAGCCTCTGCCGCAGCCGCCTTGAAAGCACAGAGTTCACAGAGTGGCATGGCTGATACAGGGAGAATTGTCAGTCCTGAGCATGCTAGGGAATCCTTGCCCATCCTTTCATCCCATGCTCCTAACACACCAACACTCATTGTTCCTCCAAGCTTCCAGGCCTCTTAACACCTCTGTGACTTTCACATACTGTTCTAGCTGCTTAGAATGCTGTTTCCTCATTATCTTCCTGGAAAATTCCTAACTCAAGTCAGTCTACAAAGCCTTCCAGGAAGCAGCAGGTGGAACTTAAATGCTTCCTCCTGTGTGGTCCTATAGCAGCCATTGCACACCCCTGTCCCATCACTCATAATGTTTTGCTGCAAAGTTGCTTCATGTACTGTCTCTCCTGCTATGCCCAGGTTGGCGGCAGGGACGTTGCCATCTTAATTATGAAACAAAATGCAACTGTAAAAGCTGCCTATAGCTATCTCTACATTCTAGGTGGTGTGACTGATTATCTTTGGAGAAAACTTGGTTTTTGTTTTTTTTTTTTAATTGGGGAAAACACTATGGCATGCTTTTTAATTTGCAAAGAATGTGCCTGAGGTCACATATGAAAAGAGAAAGACAATAAGAAACCAAACAATGTCAAAAATGAAGCCCTTGGGGGGCCTGGGGCACCCCTAAGGAGACATTATCCAGCTGCTAAAATAGTCCTCCCTGCTCTTCTCAAGTGAAGAGCCTGAGGCTAGAGAAAGGGAAAGCCTGGATGAGTGGCAGTTGACTCACAAGCAAGATGATGGCTGGCCAGGGAGATGGGAGGTGGGTGATGGGAGATGCTTTTGGAGCAGTGAAGGCCAATATATTCCTCAGGCTTTCCTCGTCTAGGTTACCATTCTCTCACAAGGACTTCTAAGGTACCACTGTGACCTGTTCACCCCTACCCTCTAATAGCAGCCTTAGGCAATGAAGGAAGAAAGTGTGTTTATGTTTAGAAACAAACCAGAGCACAGACAGCTGGTGCAGAAGTCGAGGCAGAGGAGAAGAGGTAATGAGAGAATCCCAAGACAGAGCAGCACCCAGAGAAAGAGGTGACACCAGCAGGCACGGGTGTATCCTCACACAGCCCTTAGAAAGGGTGACTGGATTTCTGCCGTTCACAGAATAACGGTACAGGTCACTTAGGCTCACAAAATGAAGAGTGATCCTGGAAGGCTGAAAACTTTTTATGCACTTGAGTTACATTTATATTTTGAGCAATTCACATGATTTGGGGCACACTGAAGACACTTAAAAAAAAACTGACAAGTGGATGGATTGATGGATAGATGGATGGACAAATGGATGATGAAGGAATGGAAGTTTTGCTTCAATACAGCCTCAAGCATTGCTCTTCCTGACAGGCCCACCATGTTTCTTTCATCTTGTTACTTTGTTCTTATAAGGCCTTAAGGGAACTGGAGACCGTCAACAAAGAGAACAGATCCCCTAGTGACAAGTCCAGGGTAATAGCCTTGGTTAAGACAGAGCGGAATGATGGCTAACTAGTACAAGACGTGTAACAGCTCCTCTAGACTCCAAGGTGCGCTCCCTCTCACTCGAGCCGCCAGCCAGCCTCACCTCCACAGCAGGAGCAGATGAAGCAGGTCATTCTTTCAGAGGCAGAATCCAGTGTGTTCCCAGTTCTCACTTCCCTGGACCACTAGAATAATGCTGAGAGCCTGAAGGTCTAATTTCTGCATGCCATGGGGACCAAGAAACAGAAAGCAGCCCTGAAGAGCGAGGCATCCTGTGTGTTCTGAGAGGCCCCAGAAAAAGGAGAGCTGGGCTGGAATGCTTCCAGACCAGAGGTCTCAGGAGCCTGGGGTCAGTAACTCCGTGCTAGGGAGCAGCTCTTTGGAAGGCACTGCATTTTGGCTTAGGAAGCCCCAAAGCTCCACCCTCTCCAAAGTGGCTGAGAAGGTTCAGTTCAGTTCAGTTGCTCAGTCGTGTCTGACTCTTTGCAACCCCATGAATTGCAGCATGCCAGGCCTCCCTGTCCATCACCAACTCCCGGAGTTCACTCAGACTCACGTCCATTGAGTCCGTGATGCCATCCAGCCATCTCATCCTCGGTCGTCCCCTTCTCCTCCTGCCCCCAACCCCTCCCAGCATCAGAGTCTTTTCCAATGAGTCAGCTCTTCACATGAGGAGGCCAAAGTACTGGAGCCTCAGCTTTAGCATCATTCCTTCCAAAGAAATCCCAGGGGAATTCACAGCCCACATAGGAGGCCCAGGCACGTCTTTCTGGGCACTCAGAAAGACGGCTGGGACCCAGCTTCGGTGTCAAGGCCGTAGCTCAGCCTGGGGCACCCACACGTCCCCACGCCGGAGCTGCCTGGGAACAGGACTCTGGCCTGGGAAAGGAGGCTGGGGGCTGGTTGTCCCCTCAACGGCAATTCTCCAGTTGGCTGTTTCCTACTGTAAGTGCTTCTGCCAAACAATGTGAGAGGAAGGAAAGGTCAGAATTGTGAGCTGTCCATCACAGCTCATGGCTCAAAGTCTTGACAAGAAATAGGAAATGACAGAATTAATGATGAAATGGGAGACTGAACAAAGGGGAAATGACAAACCAGCAAGGTTTGACAGTATGTTTAGATACTATATTCACTGCCTCTCAACACAGCGGAGGGCAGAATGATAGATACCAGCACACAGGAAAGACCCTTGGGGTAAACGCATTCCAGTGCTTTGATCTCTCGGGACAATAACATTACAACACAGGTGAATGTTTTTAGCAAAAGGTTAGTTGTTGGTTTAGAGAGTCCACATTTGGAATTTGTTTCTATTGTTCCTGTGAGCACTCTCTTGTCAGAAAGCACAAAGCAAAACACTTCACTTTCTAACATATAATTAGAACTGTTTGGTAGTAGGTTTGCAAGTTGTTAACCTGAAAATATAAATTTCTGTTTGGATCTTCCTAGACATAAAAAAAAAAAAAAAAAAAAATCCCAGGTGAATGGAGAGAGTAGCAGGGAAGCATATACACTACCATATGTAAAATAGAGAGCCAACAGAAATTTGCTGCATGACTCAAGGAAATCAAACCAGGGCTCTATAACAACCTAGAGGGGTGGGAAAGAATGGGAGGTGGGAGGGAGGGTTCAAGAGGGAAGGGATACATGTACACCTATGGTTAATTCACGTTGACATATGACAGAAATGAAACCAATACTGCAAAGCAATTGTCCTTCAGTTGAAAATAAATAAATTAAATAAGAATCCCAAAGGAGAGGCTGGGACTTATTTGAAAATATAAGTGAAGTCTTGAGTGCAAAATACAGCTCATGTATCCATGAAAAATGTAAATTCACCCCAAAATCCAAAGTGGTTAATAAGTCCTTAACTATTAAAGACATGGAAGGAAAGGAGGGAGGGAAAGCACAGATTTTAGAAATTTCCAGACCCAAGACTGATTCCCAAACTCTCCATCTCCTTTGCAGCCACCATCAGCATGACACTGACCCTCTCCAAGCCCCCCATCCCTCTCCATGATAATGGCACATCTAAGAAGGTAAGGTTTACATGGAGCATGTAGGAGGCCTCAGGGAGGATGATTTTCAGCCTTTCTTCTTTCAGAATGGATTTGGGTAAGCAATATTGGATTCTTTTATAAAGTACTGAACTTCCATTTGTGGAGGTAGAGCAGTCACGAGCCAGAAAAGAGAAGTGAACTAACGAGTAAAAATGAAGCATGAGGAAAGCAATCCTCAGAAATGAAAAATTGTTCTCAGTCACTGCAAAAATAGAATGAATATTTACTGCTAATGTCTCCTAGCAGGCAGAGCAAAATGCCCACAAATGCACCGGAGAGCTTACTAAAGAGGGCCTTTCAACACCACTGAATCGTGATAGAAGGCACCCCCTTCTCAGTGTTCGCCTCTGCTCAGAAGCAGCTGACCAGGGAGCCATCTTCCTTTCAGAGTAGAAACTGAAGCAGAGACATCTTAAAAATAACCAACACATTCATGATATAAGTAAGGGTATAGATTCAAAACACTTAGACATCCAATTTCAGTTTAGGACAGATGTTCCCAATATTTTAAAATATGAGATGTCTTTTTTGCCATGCCAACTCCCCACATGTTAAGAGCTGCCCTTTCAGTAGCTATCAATTAGGAAAATCCATATCATAGAAAACAACTGTGAATCCCCATTTCAAACTGTGATGCTGGAGAAGATGCTCAAGAGTCCCTTGGACAGCAAGGAGGTCAAACCAGTCAATCCTAAAAGAAATCAACCCTGAATATTCATTGGAAGGACTGATGCTGAAGCCAAAGCTCCAATACTCAGGCCACCTCATGCAAAGAACTGACTTTCATTAGGGAAAGACCCTAATGCAGGGAAAGATTGAGGGCAGGAAGAGAAGGGGACAACAGAGGATGAGATGGTTGAATGGCATCATCAATGCAATGGACATGAGTTTGAGCTAACCCTGGGAGACAGTGAAGGACAAGAAAGTCTGGCATGCTACAGTTCATGGGGTCACAAAGAGTAGAACACGACTTAGCAAACGAACAACACAGTAGCCACATACATTGAAAAATAATCATGACATATGTGTGAAAATATTATTTATCTCACCAACAAAAGACACAGAGCAAAAATAGCTTTCTGGACCCATCACAGCAATGTTGTAAACAAATTCCCTTCTCCTAGAGGTGCAGAGACCACAGATGAAGAGCCACTCACTGGGGCACTGAGTCTCTGGTTTCTTTTATATAAAATCTCCATCAAAAGAAGCTGAGGATGAATAATGATTTGTGTAGTTTTGAAGCAAAGATTTTAAAATAAGAAAATGAGGATGGGCCTAGAGATTATTACACTGAGCAAGGTCAGTCAGAGAAAGAACAAATATAATATGATATCACTTTTATGTGAAATCTAGAAAAATGATGCAACTGAACTTATTGCAAAATGGACTCATAGACTTCAAAAATAAACTTATGGCTGCCAAAGAGGAAGTAGGGGGAAGGCATAAGTTAGGAGGTTGGAATTAACATATACATACTATGATATGTAAAAACAGATAATTAACAAGGACCTACTGTATAGTACAGGGAACTCTGTCAATATTATGTAATAACATAAATGGGGAAAGAATCTGAATAAGAATGGAAATACAGATAGGTATACCTGATTCACTTTGCTGTATACCTGAAACTAACACAAACCTTGTAAATCAACTGTACTCAAATATAAAATAAAAATTTTAAATAGGAAAATGAAGACAACATTCAACTACTGAGAGTATATTTATCCCTGATGTTATTAACAAACCAAAGAGTTTTTTGTAAGACCAATATTTAGGATTATAATCTTTCTTAAACGAGAGATCAAGCATCCTAATATGTGTATTCTGAAGCACTAGAAGAAAACAATAATGAAGAGAAGACCACTGTTTTCACGATGACTTGTTGGCACAATGACACAGCTTCATCTCAGAGTCTCTTGACTGAGAGAGACTCTGGTTAAAAGAATACTGATTAATTACAACTTTTAATAATGGAACTCTCTATTGCTAGATGAAATCCCAATTTGGCATGAAAGGGAACAACTCATGAACTAACCCAAAGGAAAGTCCTTAAATCCAGTCGTTAAAACAGAAGGAAAATCCCAAACATTCACACAATTATTCAGTGTGATTGGCCAAGAATCTCAGAGGAAATCAAAACATGTGATCAAAGACTTCCTTTTACTGCCTGAATCTCTTAAAAATGACACACAAAAAAAATGATCTCCAATAACATCCACACCAAGTCATCACAGGATCAAACACTCGCCTCCAAAAAGAGACAAAAAATGCCATTTTCACGGGACCATTCCCAGGTACTGTGTCTGTGGATTCGATGCAAATGGTATGTCACAGCATATCTCCAGTTGGAGGCACACATCCATCCCAGCCTGCTGGAACAGACTTGAGCATCTGCCTTCCGTGCTTGGCTATGGTCTCCATCCACAAACACAGCAGCAAAGAAGGCCCCGCAAAATTATTCACCAGGGACCTGTTTACATTTGCACTGTCAATTCTAATAGGTTTTTTTATGGAGTTAAATTCTTCTGCCCTCATTAGAATCATGAGTGCCTATCAGTGAGTCTGACGTGTTTGAATTCCCACGAGGGTGTCAGACTCTCCATCTTGTCCACTGCTCAGGTAGGATCAAGGACAAGGTGCAGTCAAAATTTCACACATCAGTCCTTGAAAACACACGGCAAATCCCACTCCACCCACAAGTACTTGTGCTTCACAATGCCACTGGAGAACTCTTGGGTTCTTCTGATCTTAGGCACTCACAACTTGGAGGGTCCTGAAATAACCAGGCTGACCTTGCCTTGTACAAGGAAACTATGCTAGCTTCCTCCCCTTGTAGGAAGAACCCACGCTAGCTTCTTGGGTCTTCTTGGAACAACTGACAACAATAATAACTGGAGCACCCAAGGGCTTCCCTGGTGGCTCAGATGGTAAGGAATCTGCCTGCAATGTGGGAGACCCAGGTTCAATCCCTAAGTCAGGAAGATCCCCTGGAGAAGGGCATGGCAACCCATTCCAGTATTCTTGCCTGGAGAATCCCATGAACAGAGAAGCCCAGTAGGCCTACAGTCCATGGGTTGCAAAGAGTCAGACACAACTGAGCAACTAACACACACAGACACACACACACACACAGAGTATCTGAAGGCTGACAAGGCTTATGACCACTGAGAGCCACCTCACCTGTGTCAGATTTGTGCTGTGCTGTTACTTTGTCACTCAGTCGTGTCTGACGCTTTGCAACCCCATGGACTGTAGCCCACCAGGCTCCTCTGTTCATGCGGATTCTCCGAGCAAGAATACTGGAGTGGGTTGCTATGTCCTCCTCCAAGGGATCTTCTCAACCCGGGGATCAAACCCAGGTCTCCCACATTGCAGGCGGATTCTCTTCCATCTGAGCCACCAGGGAAGCCCAGGTTTGAGGTAAGGGTTATTTCTAAGAACCCAGCAGACAGCACAGAGAAAACCTGGGTATTGTGGAGGGTAGGGAGTTCTCTGCTGGGTAGGAGGAGGGAAGCCCAGTGGTCAAGCCTTTGCCTTCCAATGCAGGGGGTGCAGGCGCAATCCATGGTCAGGGAGCTGAGATCCCATAGCCCCCACAGCCAAAACACCAGAACAGAAACAGAAGCAATACTGTAACGAACTCAATGAAGACTTTAAAAATGATTCACATCAAAAACATTTTTAAAAATTAAAAAAAAAAAATTACAACTCAGTAGTAATGATTACACCCACTGTTTCAGTGGAGGGAACTGGGGCTCAGAGAGTCGTTTCCCCACAGTCCCAGAGAAAGTAAGTGGCCTAGCAGGATGGAGAGTCTAATATCACAGCTCCCATCCTACAGTGGCCCTGGGCAGAGGCCAGCCCTCCAGACAAATGAAACATGGCAGGAGCTGACTTGGGGGCCTGGGGACTCAGAAAGCGTCCTTACTAACAGGATGGATAGAACCATGAACTAGAGGCCAAGATGGGGAGATATCTGAGCACAAACACTCTCCCTACCCGAACCCTCCATAAAACAGGTTCATAATTTGGTCTACTTTCAATAATTGACTATAAAGAAAAAAAAGGACTTTACTAGACCAAAAACTATGGTGGGGAGAAATAAGTCACCCTCTACTCCTTTGTCCTTAATTTCCAATCATTGGAAGGACTGATGTGGAAGCTGAAACTCCAATACTTTGGCCACCTGATGCGAAGAGCTGACTCATTGGAAAAGACCCTAATGCTAGGAAAGATTGAGGGCAGGAGGAGAAGGGGATGACAGAGGATGAGATGGTTGGATGGCATCACCAACTCAATGGACATGGGTTTGGGTGGACTCCGGGAGTTGGTGATGGACAGGGAGGTCTGGCGTGCTGCAGTTCATGAGGTCACAAAGGGTTAGACATGACTGAGCAACTGAACTGAACTGAAGTGATACTGAAGTCATTCCAGGAAACTTTTTGGGGGGGAATTTTTTAACTAAGATCAAATTAGATTGCTTTACAACTTCTGGTGCTGCTGCTGCTAAATCGCTTCAGTCGTGTCCAACTCTGTGCGACCCCATAGACGGCAGCCCACCAGGCTCCGCCATCCCTGGGATTCTCCAGGCAAGAACACTGGAGTGGGTTGCCATTTCCTTCTCCAATGCATAAAAGTGAAGAGTGAAAGTGAAGTTGCTCAGTCGTGTCCGACTCTTAGCAACCCCATGGACTGTAGCCTACCAGGCTCCTCCGTCCATGGGATTTTTCAGGCAAGAGTACTGGAGTGGGGTGCCATTGCCTTCTCCTTGCTTTACAACTGAGTGTCCATTAATAGATAAATGGATAAAGAAGATGTAATACATATTTGCATGTATACATATATACACACACATATATACATAATGGAATACTATTCAGCTATTAAAAAGAACAAAATTTTGCTATTTGCTGCACCATGGATGGACTTAGAGGATATCGTGCTCAATAAAAGTCAGACAGAGAAAGACAACTACCATATGGTATCTTTTATATGTGTAATCTAAAAGAACATAACAAACTAGTGAATAAAGCAAACAGACAAAAAAAGCAGACTCACAGATATAGAGAACAAACTAGAGTTTACCAGTGGGGAGAGGGGAGGGAGGAGAGAAGAAGGNTCTTGTATTCAACTACAAAACTCAGATTGCTTTATCCTCTGAGCCCTAAAATATTTGCATTTTATAACTTTACCCCATTTCTTAATATTCCCCAGCCTGAGTTTCTCTTAGAGGTGCTGCCTACACTTGAGAATCCAAGATCTATGGAGGTGGGGTCAAGGCAACCATATTCTTAATAGCTCCACCGCCCTGCCCCCCCCCCAGAAGGTTCTGGAGCAAACAAAGTGAGAGTCCCAAGGTATAAGGCAGGTTAGCATTTTGTGACTGGATCTCAAGCAGTTGGTGTCTTTGTTTATAGAGAAAATGTGGAAAGACTGAATTTGGACAGGAGGCCCTGAGATGTGGGCTGGTTGTAGGGAAACCCACTTTCTCATCACTGTCCAAATTCTTCTCCAAGAGGTTTAAAATCAGTTATACAGGGATATCTGAAAAAATTCTCCCATTAAAAGGAAAAAGAAGCAATGTAAATATCAATCAACAAATGAATGGATATGGTGCATATAAACAAATAGAATATACCTCAGCCCAAAAATAGGAATCAAATAATGCCACTTATACAACATGGATTAGGTATAAGGCAGGTTAGCATTTTGTGACTGGATCTCAAGCAGTTGGTGTCTTTGTTTATAGAGAAAATGTGGAAAGACTGAATTTGGACAGGAGGCCCTGAGATGTGGGCTGGTTGTAGGGAAACCCACTTTCTCATCACTGTCCAAATTCTTCTCCAAGAGGTTTAAAATCAGTTATACAGGGATATCTGAAAAAATTCTCCCATTAAAAGGAAAAAGAAGCAATGTAAATATCAATCAACAAATGAATGGATATGGTGCATATAAACAAATAGAATATACCTCAGCCCAAAAATAGGAATCAAATAATGCCACTTATACAACATGGATGGACCTAGAGATTATCATACTAAATGAGGCAAATCAGAAAGAAAAAGACAAACAGATATCACGTATATGTGGACTCTTCTGGCACCCCACTCCAGTACTCCTGCCTGGAAAATCCCATGGACGGAGGAGCCTGGTGGGCTGCAGTCCATGGGGTCGCTAAGAGTCGGACACGACTGAGTGACTGCACTTTCACTTTTCATTTTCTTGCATTGGAGAAGGAAATGGCAACCCACTCCAGTGTTCTTGCCTGGAGAATCCCAGGGACTGCAGAGCCTGATGGGCTGCCGTCTATGGGGTCACACAGAGTCAGACACGACTGAAGCGACTTAGCAGCAGTAGCAGCAGCAGCAAAAATGATACAAATCAACTCATTTACAAAACAGAAACAGACTTACCGCTGTAGAAAACAAGCTGAAGGTTACCAAAAGGGCTAACAAAGTGCTGGAGGAGATAAAGTGTTTGGGATTAGCAGATACACATTACTACATATAAAAGAAACAACAGGGATATCACAGGAAACTGTACCCAATGTCTTGTAATAATCTATAAGGGATAAGAATCGAAAAGGAATGTGTGTGTGTGTGTGTGTGTGTGTGTGTAACTGAATCACTTTGCTGAAACTAACACAACACTGTAAATTAACTATATTTCAATTTACCAAAAAAAAAAAGCAGAAACATCCCTGTTGGTTCGGTTGCTAAGATGCCACAATCCCGATGCAGGTGGCCTGGGTTTGATCCCTGGTCAGGGAACTAGATCCCAAATGCTACAACTAAGAGTTCGAGTGCCACAGCTAAGACCCAGCACAGCCAAATAAATAAGTGAAGAGAATGCAGCCTAGAAAGAACAGAGGACAAGAATATAGAGATGGGGTCCGTCTGCCTACTTGCTTGTTTGCACTCATGGCCTAGGCTGGTGAGCAGTGTTGCCTGCTGCCTGGCTTCCGTCTGGTCGCCTGTTGAAACGGCTTGCTATCCAGCCCCAGCCCTTTGAGGATATAAAGCAGGCAAACACTGCAGCTGCTGTCTCTTTTCCTTCCTCTACCCCTTTCTTCTCTACTGGGAAGCCTCCTTATTCTTTTCCTCTCCCTCATTCTCTGTTCTCCGCATCCCAGCTTTCTTGGACAACCTCTCTATACTTGGCCTCCAGACACTTCCTTCTGTTTGGGTTTTTTTCTTTCCCTTCCAACTTCAGGAAGCCTTCTGTTCTAACATCCCTCCTTTCCCTGCCACTCACCGGCTCACGGTTTGGTACCCAAGCTGTTTTCTGTTTGCTGGCAGCACGCCTCGAATTCCATTCTGCCACAGGATTTAGCTCTAAGTCAGGCAGTAAATGGGCTCTTTACAAATCTAGCTTAATTTAAAGAACTCTCTCCGTGAGCTGCATTTCTGGGGACATTTTGCAAGGGTGTTAGCAACTAGACTGCACACACTTGCTTGTACAACAGTAGACTGGCTGCTGTTTCTGTCACTCTGAGACTGAAGGTAAGGTTCAAATTAACTAGCAAGTGTAAACCACAGGAACCCAGAGAATGGTTTCGCAGAACCTTTTTTCCTTTTCTCTGTGTAATTTTAGTGACTAAGTATGAGGTGCACGGGTCTTAGTGTCAGCTTGGTGGAGGCAGCAGAAGAAAAATGTGTTGACTGATCAGCTTGGGGTCAGTTTGGATGCTGGAGGATGGGAAGATAGAATGTCATTGACCATGAGTCCACACCTCAGCCTGGATGACTCAGAGACTTGCGGTCCCTCAGCCATTTAGTCACTAAGTCATGTCCAACTCTTGTGACCCCATAGATGGTAGCCTGCTAGGCTTCTCTGTCCATGGGATTTTCCAGGCAAGAATACTGGAGTGAGTTGCCATTTCCTCCTCCAGGGGATCCTCCCAACCCAGGAACTGAATCTACGTCTTTTGCATTGACAGGTGGATTCTTTACCATTGGGTCACCTGAGAAGCCCAATTCTTATTTCTTTGATATTTTATGTCCTATCCCTTTCTCACTGGGTCTAGCTGGGACCATGGACATTTGGATCCTAAAGCAATTTTTTTAAAGGGTTCATCTTGACAAACTGTCACCTGGCCTTATACATGCATTAAATCTCTAAAAAAAAAAAAACTTTGAAAACCTACATTAAACAGGGTGTTTGACTGCCAGACTGGGTCGCTAAGTAGGAGGCACCATCGTGGCAGAAATCCATGGATACGCAAGACTCCAGTGTCTGGAGAAGACACAACCTAACTCTTTTTGTTTTGGGAGAGCAGTTTCCATGGTAATTAAGATCTTTCACACCCACCCCTCCATGAAATAAGGAACTATAACAGAATGAGTAAACCTCCATTCTTCTGTCCCTCTCTGGATGCTGATGAGGAGAGACGTGGCCAAGACACAAACAGGAGGGCACAATGTGTGATGAGGAACAAGAGAGTGTGATGCAGTGTGGAAAACTACATTAATAACAGAGGGGCTGCGGTGGAAACCAGCCCTTCCGCATCACACTGCAACAGTCAAGCTCCGGCATAAAAACAAAAATAATCCATGAAAAATCTCTCTTGGGTATTGTGGGTGCGGCTGTCTTTCACTGGCCATAGGTACTATTTAACTTTAAGTAATATGAATTAAAAATGTAGTTCATTAATCACAGCAGCGACATTTCAAATGCTAATAGCCACAATCGGACAGAGCTGATACAGAGCTTCTTTCTCTGCACAGCAGGTCCTGCCAGACAGTGCCGCTCCAGTGTATTCTGACCCAATGTCATACTCTGACCTGCAACATGGGTAACCATTCCTGAGCCAAAAGAAAGCCTTACGAAGTCATGAGCAAGAGGAAAAATGCAACCACTACACGTAGAGGGGAGCGGCCTGACCAGGGCAGGAGAGGCGCTGCTGCCTGGCAGCAAGGCTCCAACTAAACACTGAGAATTCACCACAGACAACACAGACTGGGAGGAGGCAGAGACGGGAGCATCTCCTGCCGAATCGATTGCTCCTTTTCTTCTGCCTGAGGGTCCAACGGGGAGCAGGGAGGTGAGGAGCAATTCCTCACATAAATGAAATGGGAAGGCAAGGCTACCCCAGCACTCCAGGCCTCTGAAGCCAGGAGAACCAGTGTGATTAAATAATTGCACTGTCTCACCTTGCCCAGTCAAGCTAGATTCCAGTGAGGATAATTAATCTTTATAGCGCCTGTTATCCCCTGCCCTGTGCATACTTCAACTCCTCTTCAAAGTCAAGTTTCTCAAACTGTCTGCCTCTTGCACAAGAAGAAAAGGGAAGAGGAAGCGAAATAGACTTCCTTGTAGAAGGACATGAATAGAAAATTACCTTTGGATCTAGTCTTTATGAATCCTCCTCCAGAAATGATGGAATCATGCTGGAAGCATGTGTGAAGTGAAGTGAAAGTCGCTCAGTCATGTCTGATTCTTTGCGATTCCGTGAACTATATAGTACATGGAATTTTCCAGGCCTGGGTAGCCTTTCCCTTCTCCAGGGGATCTTCCGAACCCAGGGATCAAATCCAGGTCTCCAACATTGCAGGTGGATTCTTTACCAGTTGAGCCACCAGGGAAGGCCATAAGCATATGTAACTATCATTAAACAAATTTCAGAGAAACAAAGATACTTGGGGTCAGAGCTATTCCTGGAGGGTGAATTTTAGAACTTACCTTTAAGAAACCCTCAGCCTTTGTAATTCCATGAGCCCAGAAACAAAACAATGACTGGGTCAAAGAAGAAAGCCAAAGCAGACACCCAGCCTGACCTCAGTCCCCAAGAAATCCTTTGCTCAAAAGCAAAGCCAAAAGGTGGGATACATCATGAACAAACACAAAATCCATGTATTGATGGGACTTATTCCTAAAACCGATGATTGGATTTGTTTTTAATCCACCCACACTTTATCCAGTAATAATATGAGTCAGTATAAAAGATGTAACATTTGAGCATCTATTTATTTTGTCTCTCTCCCTGTAAAATGACAGCTTGCTTCCTTTAAAAGTGTGTTTGTATGGGTGCATAAAAGTAGTCTGATCCTTAGAAACTTCCCAGAATCATGCAGATTGTGAGCCTAATTTCACACCAAGGAGAAGGAAAGACAGGGCTTTGCAGTCAGCGCTATACACATCTGCCAGCTCCACAAAATGACCAGCGATGCCAAAGACGATGGGCTGCCAGGTCTGTCTGTTCCTAGAGGGAAGTAGGTAGGGGAGTAGCTGCTTGGCAACAAGACAGGACAGTGAGAAGAGATGGGAGAGCCAAACAAAAGGTGCGGAAAAGGAAAAATAATCTCTCACTGCACTATCTACCACCCCTAAGTGCGTACTAATGAACCGGTAAAGTATACCCTGGAGAGCCTTAATATGACAATATTAAACTCTGTACCAAGTAAAGCAAAGATGGCACGTTATAACAAAGAGGGTTTGGGTTCTGTGTTGTTGGTTTTCTGGTTCTTGCTAATATGCTGGTTTTTACCTTTGCTCACTTGGATGTATTTTCCTTTAAAGGGCTGCTTGCCACCGAGACAATTTTCCAACCAAAGTGCAATGCTGCCCCCTGATGGTGGGACACTGTAAGAGCACCTGGAGAAACCGAGACTCTCCAAGGCAAACTTCCTTACACTTCTGCCTAGATTTCATTTCGCTATCTTTTCATTTCCGAAGTGCAAATATTTCAGCCTTAAAGATCCTCTGCACAGAGATATTTTCTGGCTCAGCCTGGTTCACACCCGTAATCAACATAGCCGTTTTATTCTAAAACATGAACTGTGTGCTGATTACAAAACAAGCAGTGGTAGGGAGTGGATTTCTCCCCCTTTTTGCTTATAAATTAAGCTTTCTCCCCAGAGAAGGCTCAGAAATCAGGCCTATGTTATATAACCTTTAGAATCCTGATTGGAATTCTCACTGGAAAGACATTTACTGAGAACTCAAGCTCAAGGAAATCAATGCCTAGGTCTGACAGACATTCAACTCCCAGACAAATGTATTTGATTTCAGACCATCCTTCAATCTTTGTAGCAGGAATAAACCTGAGACAGAACAATGCAGGTGGCACTCTGCACTGTCAGAAGCCGCCCTCCTGAACTGCATGAAAACACAACTGCTATCTTAGAGGAAAGTATGTGAAAACACGTGGGGAGGGCTTGAGTGGAGAGCTCCTCTCTCCACGGGCAAGTATTACATGGTCTCCTGTTTCCTCAAACCACGACTCCAACCACCGGCATCAGAATAACCTGGGAGTTTGTTAACGCCAATTTGGGGGCCCAATCAAGGTCTGTTAAATCTGAAACTCTGGTTAGGATCTAGAAGTCTGCATTAACCTTGCCTCTCACCAAACCTTGAGTTCCAATGAATAAAATTCAATAGAAATTTTTAATTTCCATTAAGAAAATTCTCCTATTCAGGAATTCCCAAACATTACACAGATAAAGGATAACCAAAAAAATTTTTAATCTATTAATTAATACATTTGCTTGATTTTCTGCAAAAATGAAAAGATTTCACTTGGTCACGCAAGGCCCTCTTCAGCTAGTAAACAATGACAATAGCCAACCCAAATCATAAACACCACTTGATTGTTGCTAGTGGTCGTTCCCAACTGTACTTCTTACCCCAAAGCCATGCCTTTGAAAAGCCCTATCAGGAAGTAGCATAAAATGATTCATTAAGCAGAAATACTGTGGACGATGACTGTAGCCATGAATTTAAAAGACACTTGCTCCTTGAAAGGAAAGCTATGACAAACCTAGACACCATATTAAAAAGCAGAGACATCATTTTGCCAATAAAGATCTGTCTAGTCAAAGGAATGGTTTTTGCAGTAGTCATGTACCAAGGTGAGAGTTGGAACATAAAGAAGGTTAAGCACTGAAGAACTGATGCTTTAAACTGTGGTGCTAGGGAAGACTTTTGAGAGTCTCTCAGACTGCAAGGAGATCAAACCAGTCAATCCTAAAGGAAATCAACCCTGAATATTCATTGGAAGGACTGATGCTGAAGTTCCAATGGCTATCTGATGGAAGGAGCCAACTCACTGGAAAAGACTGTGATTCTGGGAAAGATTGAAGGCAAAAGGAGAAGAGAGTAGCAGAGGATGAGATGGTTAGATAGCATCACCAACTCAATGGACATGAATCTGCGCAAACTCTAGGAGATAGTGAAGGACAAGGAGGCCTGACGTGCTGCAGTCCATGGGTCGCAGAGTCAGACATGACTTATCGACTGAACAAGAAGAAATAATTCACTGTATCAGAAGATAAGACAACCATGAGAGTACCACACAGCTCTCAGCCCTCATAGAGAAGGACCTGATAAAAACAGCCAAGAAAGACAAAAAGAAAGCAAACCAAGAAAAAAAGAAATCCAAGCAGCTAGCACTGGCTGTTTTTCACCCCTTCTGAACAGGACTGGCTGTCCCTGGTGTTGCCTCCTGCTCCCCGTCCCCTCCCCTGGCCCACGGTTCTCAGCCTCTCTCTGTCATCCTTTTGAGGTCACTTGTCACCTGATCCAGTTCCAGGGCGTGGTGAGAATGGACTGTGCCCTGGTCCTGCCAGGCCAGGCTGAGGTGCCCGCCCAGCCAGACTGTCTCCATGCATGCTGTAGCGCGCGGCTGGGGGCCAGGACCGATGGGCTGTATTTCATTCCCCCTTGTTTGCCAGATGTGTCCCAGGGAGGCACAGCAAGAGATGGAAACGGGCTTGTCTGCCTCAGGGAACAGCTCTGCAGACCATCCCCTCAGTCGCCAGCAGAAAAACCAGATCCTCCAAGTTCCACAGCCCATGTGCCAGGAGGGCAGGACCTCAGCTCCACCAGGCTGGGCTCACCGGAGAAAACAGTCCTGAAAAGGAATCTCCCTTGCACTCACCCCAAAGGGAGAGCAGGCTGATGGTGTGATCGAGGAAGGTCCCAGTGGTTAAGCTGATGCTCAAGAGCAACAGCTGCAGAGGAAGTTCTAGAAGCAGGAATGACATTAAGAAAAGAGCCTGTTGGAGGGTGTGGAGAAAAGGAAACCCTCAAACGCTGTTGGTGGGAATGTAAATTGGTGCAGCCATTGTGGAAGATGGTAGGGAGGTTTCACCAAAAAAACTAAAAATAGAGTTATCATATAATCCAGCAATTCCACTTCTGGGCATATATATCTGGAAAAGAGGAAAACTCTATGCACCCCAGTGTACACAGAGTACCCCGTGTACTCTAGTGTTCACAGCAGTACTGTTTACACAGCCAAGGTATGGAAGCACAACCTAAGTGTCCATCAACAGATGGATGAATAAAGAAGATGGAATACTACTCAGACATAAAAAGGAATGAAATTCTGCCATTGCATCATAGACGGACTTGGAGAATATTATAATCAGTGGAAGAAGTCAGACAAGAAAGACAAATACCGTATGATAGCACTTAAATGTGGCATCTAAAAAAATACAACAAAGGAGTGAATGAAACAAAACGGAAGCAAATTTGCAGAAAAAAAGAATGAACTGGGGCTTACCAGTGGAGAGAGGGAAGCAGGGAGGGGCAATACTGGGGTGGCGGGGGGAAGAGTTATTACAGGATTATATGAAATCATGTGTGTGAAACTTCTGAAAACCTAAACACTATAGAATTTAAAGAATCTTTCATTTGTTTAAAAAAAAAGAAAAGAGCCTTTTGGTTTATTCTAAGGAGGGATACGAGGGCCATGTCAGGTCTGTTTGTTCGGGGAGAGAGATCGAATATTAAGAGCATCCTTTAATTTGCTATAGAATTTCAATACATCTGCTGAAGTGGTTTCTAAGTCACTACCAGCCAGTGACAGCAAAGAGAGGCCTAGGGCAAGAATTTACCTCGGAGGCTCGCTGTTAGTGTTTATGTCTGGCCACAAAGAGAAGCAAATTGCAAATTTAATGATAAAACAGTTTAGAAGACAGAAGGGTTTTTTTTATGTATTACAATAAATATATATGAATCCATGTACTTTCCCAGAGGTAGGATTTGAATTTTCCTAAATCAGCTAATGTCTTCGTCAATTCTCCACTTGTATCTGGCCTATGTCACATCTTAAAATCCATACCACTTTATATCTCTCCTTAATTGCTCCATGTGGGTAACTTGCATTTAAAACTGGTTCTCATTGCCCCCTGACCTTCAGAAGAAGATTAGAAAGTAAATTTTTCATCCTACAAAACTACTATACTTCCATACACATGAAATAAATCGCAAAGAACACAGCCGAACAGAAATTCAATTAATGTTTTTGCCATTTTCAACCCTGTATGAGGCTGAAAACAACTGTTTCAAGCAAAAGGGGAGAAAAAGGAATCCAAAAATGTATGGATATTGCTTGTTTATAAAAACAGATTTTCTACTCTGCTTTTGGTCCTTCCATTGGCAAATATCCACAGCCTAAACCCTGGAATCCATGAATATGTTATCTTAAATGGCAAAGGGTCTCTGCAGATGCAATTAAGTCAAGGAACTTGAGTTGGGAAGATTATCCTGGATTATCTGGTAGATTCAATGTAATCACAAGGGTCCCTCCAAGAAGGAAGCAGGGGAGTTGTTCAAAGAAGGACTTGCCATGCTGGAAGCAGAGGGAGGTGTGACGTGACTGTTGGCTTTGAAGATGGAAGGGGGCCCTTGTCCAAGGCATCCGGGTGGCCTCCAGGAACTCAGCCCTGTTGACACTTGCATTCTGCCCCGTGAGACTCATTTTGGACTTCAGACTTGTAGCATACAAAATCTGTGATGCTCCTAGCAGACATTGTTTCGGCAGCAACAAGAATAGTCTCCAAGTCCTTTCTGAAAGGAGTGATGACAGCCAGTCTCTATGTCTCAAAAATGGACAATATAGCAGTGGCCAAACATTCAAAGTCAGTGATATTCCTGGGCATAATTACAATCCCACACATACTTTACAGCCAACTACCAATGCAAAAGCAAATGACCACTGAACATTTTCTTAAAGTCAAAATTATTGAGGATTCATCACAGAGGACACTGGGATGATGAAATCTACTCACGGAAACTGCCCTGGAAGCCGTGTGGGTGATTTTATCATTTCCTCTGATCCTCATGATTAACAAAGAGTGGGCAACTCACACAGAAATGGCTGGTGTTTGTTTTATTGGAGTACAGTTGGTTTACAGTGCTATGTTAGTTCCAGGTGTATAGCAAAGTGACTCAGTGATAAATAATATATCTCCACTCTTGTTTACATTCTTTTCCCATATAGGTCATTACCGAGTATTGAGAAGAGTTCCCTGTGCTGTACAGCAGGTCCTTATTAGTAGTAATTACCTGTTTTATATATAGTAGTGTGTGTATGTCAGCCCCAATCTCCCAATTTATCTTTCCACATCGCCTACTCTTTTAAAAAATTTTATTGGAGTATAGTCAATTTACGGTGTTGTGTTAGTTTTAGATGTACAGCAAAATAATTCAGTTATACACACACACATATATTCCATCAAAGGCCATTATAAGATATTAAACATAATTCCCCCTCTATGCAGTAGGTCCTTGTTAGTTACCTATTTTATATATAGTAGCATATGTCTGTTCATCTCAAAACTCTACCGCCCCCCACTTTCCCCTTTGGTAACTTTAAGTTTGTTTTTCTAAAACTGTGAGTCTGCAGAAACAGGTTTTCTTAAGTGAGCCAGAGAGCCCCACTAAAATGGACTTCCTGACCTGCATCTCTACCAGATGAACCAGAACTCATTTTGTTGCTAAAAACAGAAGGGATATGTGCCTTCCAGTCTTGGAAGACCATGGAAGGGATGATGCAAGGGGAAGGCTTCCCGGAGCCCCAGCTCCCCATCACAGAGGGAAGATGATGGCCACACCCTCACCAAGAGGGAAACCCAGGGTCTGACTTAGCTTCAGAAATGCTGCCTTTGAACTAGACTCTGAACGTGGACTCCTAGGAAGAATACACTGAGATGCAATCCCCCAAAGTGAAGGGCACTCGGACATTTTTCTCCTTTATAATCAAGACCCTGGACATTCCACTGTTGTGCAAATACTTCCTCTGATACCTGAATGCGGGATATCATCTTAAGTGGTTTTTTTTTTAATAAGACTATTTTGGTCTTTCCCAAGCCCCACTGAAACATTGAACCCCTAGAAGCTTTCGCTTTCAGTGATGTTTCACATCCCAAAGAGTCTGGGTTTTGTTTTTCTATCCAGTTCTGTCTTCTTGGCTTTTAAATTAATGGTGTCTTGAGAGCTGGCCAGGAGTAAGGGGGTTTGGAAGGGAGAGAAAGTGGAAAGTGAAGAGGCAGCGAGGGACTCACTCGAGCAATCAGACAAACAAATCATCTGTCTTCCGGCTCGAGCGGCGAGGGAGGGAGAACATCCTGCCCGAGCCCAGAGCAGGCGGGTGCAGCAGGCCCTCTCCAGCTCTGAGGGAGAGCGAGAAGAAAAACCCTCCCTTCTCTCCAAGCAGTAAGGACAAAAGAGAAGGCCACGTCCGGCTCATTAGGAATAACAGAAATTGCTGACAATCATCTCTAATGCATTGCCAGTTTTCTGACAATGGGCTCAGCAATTAGTTTGTCAATTTTTAACCAAATGCAAAAATAATAATTATCCTCTGAGGGAACTTCTGACCGGCCTTTCCACCTTTCACCTGAGGCCCTGGAGGCGCCAGGCATCCTGCACTGGTCTTTTGGCATCTGCCACACCCACTTCTGACCAAGGAACTCATCCACCTCCTTCCCAAGGTCTCTCTGGAAATCCAGCAAAAAGCAGAAAAAGACTCACAGAGAAAACAAGTTTATGGTTACCAAAGGGGAAAGGGAGAGGACAAATTAAGAGTTTGAGATTAACAGATACACACTACTATATACAAAACAGATAAACAACAAGGACCTGTTGCATAGCACAAGGAACTATATTCAGTGTCTTGTAATAATCCATAATGGAAAATAATCTAAAAAATAATACACACACACACACACATATGTATATAAGAGGCTTCCGTGGTAGCCCAGATGGTAAAGAATTTGCCTGCAATGCAGGAGACTGGGTTCTTCAAACCCTGGGTTGGAAAGATCCGCTACAGAAGGGAATGGCTACCCACTCCAGTATTCTTGCCTGGAGAATTCCTCAAATGGGCTACAGTCCATGGGATCACAACTAAGGGACTAATATATATAACTGTATTGCAAATTACGCTTCAATTTTTAAGAATGATTTTTAAAGGAAATCCGGTGGAAAATCATGGTCTTTCACCCCTTCCTACTCTGGGTCCCCTAAACCTTCCAAAAATACATTTTGCATATCTTTTGAACCACTCATCATCCTTGGTTTTAGCCGAGGCTAAACCAGAGACTGGCCTTTTAAAATATCTGACCTCTGACCACCTCATATTAAATTACGTTCGTGATTAAAAATCTGCAGTTGCCAAGCAAATCTCTCCATCTTGCTTCTCAGTCTTCTATCGTAAGAAGAAAGTGCAGCCCTGTCTAGCCCTGGTGGGGACCTGACAAGCCCAGAGAAGACCTCCAGGGGCACTGGCTGGCTGAGCCTGGAAAGGACAGGATGAGGACAAGTAGCCAGAGGCAGAGGGGGAGACATCCAAATATCCACCAGAAGCAAACAGCCTGGTGTTTCAGGTCCTGAACAGGCAACAAGGACCCACACAAAAGGCCTGACTGATTCCAGCCGTGACATTTCTAGCAGATGCCTTCATGCCTTGGTGTTCCCCTTTCTCTCCCAAGACACAATAAAGACAAACCCTGTGAGACCACCTCTCCTCTGAGCACCTGAGAGAAAACACTCTGTGAATCCAAAGTCCAGCAACCAGGTCACTGACATTGCCACCCGCTGGCTGCATTCTTCCCAGGCTCGGGATGGTTGATGGACATCCTTGCCACCTTGTCCTGATGGTGGACGGCAGGCTGAGGGGCTACAGAGAGCGTGCTGGCCAAGGACACAGGGTGAACCAGCAAATTCCAGAGCAGATTCTTCCTCCTCCTCCTGAAGCTATATGTGAACCTACCTTTTTCCAAAGAAAAACGGCATGATGGGAAAGCAGGAAAGGCCACTGCCACAACAATCCCTCGTGTTAACAACATGCGTGCTTTTCTCCCACAGCCCTTCCCCAAGTCTCCCAGCCTCTTGCAAATGTCACTCAGAAAAAATCAACTAGGAGCTTGCTTCACCCCGTGCCAGGAGCTCTGATGACATTCCCACATCCTCAGGAACCTTCACTGACACTATTCTGTTTGCATCCTTCAGGGTTCATAATATTGTTTTAATTATATGCCTGTTCGCGTCTTTGTCATTCTCACAAAAGCAGAAGCCAGATATGATTTTACCCATCTTACAGGAGAGAAGCCTGAGTCTCAGAGAACTAGAGTGATTTTGCCAAAGCCACAGAGCTAAATAACTGGAGGCCAGGATACAACCCCAGACCTCTGGCACTGTAGCTCTCAGCCATCTTTGTCATCACAGGATATTCATCTGCCTTCCATCAGCCAACCCCATCCCTCCTGGGATATATAGATAGATAGATAGATAGATAGATAGATAGATAGATATGTTCTGAGTCACTTTGCTGTACCTGAACCTAACACAACACTGTAAATAAACTATATTTCAATTTTAAAGAATAAAGTAAAATTTTTTAAAATAAAATGAAGGTAACCTCAAAAATAAGAGTCACTCCTGGTGGCTCAGATGGTAAAGCATCTGCCTGCAATGTGGGAGACCCAGGTTCGATTTCTGGGTTGGAAAGATCCCCTGGAGAAGGAAATGGCAATCCACTTCAGCATTCTTGCCTGGAAAATCCCATGGACGATGGAGCCTGATAGGCTATAGTCCATGGGGTCGCAAAGAGTCGCACACGACTGAGCGACTTCACTTTCACCTTAAAAAGAAGTAAAAATAAATAAAAGAAGCTCAAGGTCCACCTCCTCCTTGAAGCTTTGCCCATTAATTTCTCCACAATTGCTGACCTTTTCAGTAGACTCTCATCTTTACTTACATAATAGCTTACATGTGGGTTATTTGTCTACCTGAGTTATATAATGATTAGAAAAGAAAGGAAACTGGAAGGAGGGAGGTCAGGAAGCAAAAATGGAGGTAAATGGATTTCAGAACAGAAGGAGGTATTTGTGCATGCAGCCTTGAGAGAGATAAAGGATGCTGAGGAGAGAGGCCAGCTGGGGTCCGGAGAGCGCCTTCTCCCCGTGGGGAGGAAGGAGCTGGGGCCCACAGACACATATTCACACGTGGGGGGCTCATTCTGCCTGGTTCTGCTGTATCCCAGCAGAGTTGCCAGGGATGAATATACAGTGATGCAGGGAGAGGGGAGAAGTCCCTGGCTTAAGGAGAGACTCCTCCCAAAACTGCTCCAAACCACGGCTCCACCTGACCAAGCCTCCCCACACTCTCCCTATTGGAAACATCCCAATCCATCAGTGCTTCCGGTCTATCTACAAACAGCCTGGGATGGGGATGGAGGGGAAAGGGGGGGTAAGGCAACAGACTACAAAGTTGGAGGGCAGAAACCTGTTCATTCTTAACGCACACCTGAAATGTTGAGAGTAGGGTTGTGCTTCATACCGGCTATGCTGTGTTTTCCTATCAACCCCTGCTGACTGCTGGACCATTCGCACTTTAGCAGAGCACTTCTAATATGTTCAGACACAGAGAAAATGAGTTCTTCGCCCTCCCGGGCTCCTGCATCTCAAGACAGCACAATTACTTCTTCAGATCGCTCTACTCCACCCCATTTGAGGTGCTTGGCTCTCTCAAGGGTGAGCAGAGAAGGTAGGACTTAAGATGCAAAGTGGAAAACAGCTCTCTGACTATTGCATGCAGTATTATAGTGTGGCAAGACTCCAGGAGCAGCTGCACACGCAACTGAGCCCAATCACAGCATACAGCAAACCCAGAATCATTTAGGGGTAGAACGCCCCCATTGCCGCCTTCACAGAGATGGGCCCATCCATTTGGCCCACATTATGCAGGACAAAGGAGAGAGATGTAAAGAATCACCTGTTTACCAGTTCTCTATTCCATTACAGTTGGGAACAGAACAGTTGGGCCTGACACTGACAAGGCCCCTCCTTGAGAGATTATATATCACAGCAGAGAAATACCTTAAAGACAGTGATCCCTGAGATCATCGCACCTCCAATGACCTGTCTGAAGGCTGCTGCAATTGGAGACCATGGTCACTGATGCGCCATGCAGCTCCAAGCGCCTGCATTTACTCTGCTCCTGCAGAAATGACCCGGGATGGATTTGGTGGGCACAGACTTCATCTAAGTTTGAATTCTGTGGATCTGATTCTGATTTCTGGGAATTTGGTAACTGTGCTTTTGTTAACAAGATCTTTCTCAGCTTCTGCTGTGTTTACAACATAAGATCTCTAATTTGGGCTTAAAACACTCAAGAAAATTAACTGCATTACTTTAAAAACTGCAGTTGGGGAGACCACATTTGCATGCATCTCCACCACCAGCAACTGACAATCATAGACGCCACCACTCCAGCCCTTTGGTCAGACCTGATTCTGTGAACTGGAGACGTATTAAAAGATCTATTTTACTGCTTTTCATAAGAGATATTGGAAATCTATTTGGGATGGGATGTGAGCATCGAGGTTTTATTTGTTATAGTACTTAAAAAACATACAAGACCCCAGAAGCAAAGCTTCTAGAGCACTGTAAAACTGGCTGTGATACTAATGATTACCATGGTACCTTTTTTCTATAATAATGGTAGCTTTCACATGCCAGGCATCACTCTAAGCATTTTCCTTTCCCCAACAACCGAGGAGGTTGAACCACAGAGCAGGAAAGGAAGCTTCCCAAGCCACACAGCTGCTCAAACGCAGACCCCAAATTCAAGCCCAACTTAGCTGGCCCTCGACTCCCCACCCATCACTCTGATACAAGGTCTGCTCTAAACTGCTTCTTTGTTGTTGTTTAGTCATTAAGTCATGTTAGATTCTTTTGACGTCACATTTTGGGACCTCACAGACTATAGCCCGCAAGGCTCCTCTTTCCATTCGATTTCCCAGGCAAGAATATCGGAGTGGGTTGCCATTTCCTTCTCAAGGGGCTCTTCCCCACCCAAGGATTGAACCTATGTCTCCTGCATTGGCAGGTGGATTCTTTACCACTGAACCACTGCTGCTGCTGCTGCTAAGTCGCTTCAGTCGTGTCCAACTCTGTGCGACCCCAGAGACGGCATGCCACCAGGCTCCCCCGTCCCTGGGATTCTCCAGGCAAGAACACTGGAGTGGGTTGCCATTTCCTTCTCCAATTAATGAAAGTGAAAAGTGAAAGTGAAGTTGCTCAGTTGTGTCCAACTCTTCGCGACCCCATGGACTGCAGCCCGCCAGGCTCCTCCGTCCATGGGATTTTCCAGGCAGGAGCACTGGGGTGGGGTGCCGTCGCCTTCTCCGCCCTTCTCCATGGGATCTTCCCAATTCAAACCTAGATCTCCTGCATTGCAGGCGGATTCTTCACCGTCTGAGCCACCAGGGAAACAACTTAACTAGAAAGTATTGCTATTTTTCTAGCCACTAAATTTCCTCATAGGTTTACATCTCCAAGAGTAACGTCTCAGGTCCAGGGATTTGGATGAAGGAAGATATATCTAGCACTCAAAATTTAATGATGCAGACACTCCCTATATTTGCCTGAAGGTGAGTACAAGCTTAAGGGAAGCCCAAACTGCTTCTTACACCAACCCAAGCCCTCCCAAAATTAGAGATCCATTAGATTATGATAGCCAAATCCCCTGCGTATAAACAATACTTAAAATGCCTTCCATTCATGAATTTAGTAAAAGCCAGCCAGGTGAATATCAAGCCTACAAGGCAAAGGATGGATCAGTCCAAACAGAATCAAGAAATACGGGTGTGGATTTTTAAAGGAGAAAGCTAGCTTATTCAGAGCACAGCCAGGCAATGTGCTGCCTCCAGGGAGTCGTCAGCCGGCTGTCTCCAAACAGTCTAATTTCTTTGCCTCACAGAGTGGACCCAAGTCTATCTCAGAGGCAGTCAAGAAAGAGCAATATGTATAAAACCAGAATCCCAAAGTATTAAATTCCAACAAAAACTGATCCACCACACGAAACACAATGCAACACAATCCACCCCAGTCTCCCCTTAGACTGACCCACAGGGAAGTCAGCTGGTAACCAGCAGGGGGCCGGGGAACACGGAGTACCTGTCCTTAGATGCGGGTTTCGTGGCCTCTCTGGACCATGGCTTATCACCGAATCCAGCTCCGCAGTAGGGACGGCCGTGTGAATCAGGCCTTTCTTCGAGTGGCTGAGGCTTCCTCTTCCGTGGACAAGATTTTGAGGTGGGGAGATTTCTGAGCATCTCTGTGCTCTGCACCCATGACTGAACGATCCTCCTCGAGGGGAAATTCTGCCAGGTTGTAGCCAAATCCTTGCTTTCCTGGGGATCGGTCTGTCTCTATTAAGTGATCCTCACATATTTGTACAGTGGTCTCACAAGGCGCTCAGTTAGGCTCCGGGGGAAGCCAGCTTTCAGGGAGAAGGTCTTTTAAGGGGCGCCCCTGGGACCACCACCTGTATAAGGGAAATGGGGGAGGAAGCAGGAGTGGGTGGAGGGGGATGTGGGCGACATGACCCCAGGAAGTGCTCAGGCAATCCCTCAGGGAGCCCTGGAGCTGGGATGACTCTTCAGGCGTCTCAGGTTAGGGTGCAGTGGTCTGGCTGTGGACCCTGGAGGTGGGCAAGGTGGCCCTCCGCAGCCTACTGTGGTCTAGAGGTAGCTGCTCAGTCGTGTCCCACTCTTTGCGACCCCAGGGACTGCAGCCCACCAGGCTCCTCTGTCCATGGGAGTCTCCAGGCAAGAGTGCTGGAGCAGCCATTTCTTTCTCCAGGGGATCTTCCCGACCCAGGCACTGAACCCGGGTCTCCTGCATTGCAGGCAGATTCTTCACCAGCTGAGCCAGCCGGAAGACCCTAGAAATCCCCAGAGGAAGCTGAAAGCTGAGACCTCTGTCCATGGCACCAGGGCAGTTTGGGAAATGAGTCTGTCATTCCTGGAGGGGCACATGGGCAGCACACCACAGCATCCCCCACAAAAGAGAACCCTAAATTCCTGGAGAAAGCCTCCTGCATTCCCCACCAAACTGAAAACCAGAGAGGGGGTGAAGAGGTGGTGGGGGCCTGGAGGGCCACCCAGGGCCTTGAGCCCGCCCAGCCTGAAAGCCTTGAAAGGACAGGAATGCCTCCCTCCTGCCAGGGCTGCCCTGCAGCGTCCAGGAAATTCCTGGCCTCCCGTCCCTTCCTGCTCCCCAACTCCACCCTCCAGCCACCCTGGCCTTCTGTCCATCGCCCCCAGGGCCAGGCTTTCTCTCACCAGAATCTTCGCACACACGCCCTACTGCTCCCTCCACCTGGGACACTGCGGTGCCCTCTCCCCGCACCTGAAGCCCATTTCCCCTCAGGCGCCAGCTCAGACCCAAACCCCTCCCCAGAGACATGCCATCCACCTGCGGGACGATCTCACAGCTCCCTCCTCCGCGTCTGCATCCCAGGTAGTTCTTCTATTGATTTCTGGACCATCCCACTTTCTGTTACCTCCTCAGTTTCCTAAAGGAAGGGGCCGTGTCTGTCTTACTCACCGTGTTTCCCAGTGCTTGGCACAGAGCCTGGGAACTAACGGGCACATCCTTCTCTGAGTGAGTGAGTGAACGAATGAAGGCATAAATGAGTGAATGCCAGTAATTGGGGCAGCACGGGCAGAGCGAGCAGAGCCCCAGGATAGACCCCCGACTCTGAGACGGCTCTGAAAACGAGCCCCCTCCTGAGACAACCCGCCCAAAGCCCAGTTCAGCGCCCCAGCAGAACGCTCCAGCAGCTCTACACTCCTTTGCCAGAGGCCTGGATACCGCACCTTGTGCTCACTGATCTTTTTCCATCCCCACTACACGGCACTCATAACATCCATGAGAGTAGAGGCCATTTCTGTTTTATCCGTTGTAGCCTCAGCACTACTACAGGGCCCAGCATACAATGCGTCCTCAAGAAATATTGCTTGAATAAGTAAAAAAAAAGAGAGAAGTGCGTTCATCGGGGAGAATTCAAGGACATGTTTTCAAATTGACACTGGCATTAAAGTGATGGTGTTGAGCTTCCAATAGAGCTATAAATAAATGAGCAGGGACTTGGAGGGGGGGATCTTCTCTGAGGAATGGGCAAGCCCTGGGCACCCACAGAGAGCGCCCCCCTTCCATGTGAAGCATTATGAAGCACTTGACATGGTTGGTATATTTCAGCAATGGCTAAAACCACAGCCACGCTACACCACAGACTCACTGAGCACCAACAAGATGCTGAGCATTTTATGCAGACAGTATTATCTCTTTAAACGTATATAAAATCACAGTGACGCAGGAATTGCATGCCTGCTCACTCAGTCGTGTCCAACTCTTTGTGACCCTGTGGACTGTAGCCCACCAGGCTCCTCTGTCCATGGGATTCCCGAGGCAAGTATAGTATAGTGGGTTGCCATTTCCTTCTCCAGGGTATCTTCCCAACCCAGGGACTGAACCCAAGTCTCCTGCATTGGCAGGTAGGATCTTTACCACTGAGCCACGGGAAGCCTGGATGCAGGAATTACTATCCCCTTTTTTCAGATGATGAAATCAAGCTTCCCTGGTGGTTCAGACAGTAAAGCATCTGCCTACAACGTGGGAAACCCGGGTTCGATCCCTGGGTCGGGAAGATCCCCTGGAGAAGGAAATGGCAACCCACTCCAGTATTCTTGCCTGGAGAGTCCCATGGCTAGAGGAGCCTGGTGGGCTGCAGTTCATGGGATCACAAAGAGTCAGACACGATTAAGTGACTTCACTTTTTTCAGATGATGAAATCAAAGCTTAAGGAGATCATCACCTGCCCCAGGTATCAAGCTAGTTAGAGGGAGAGCAAGAACTGAAAACCATGCGTGCCTGCCTCCAAAGTGCGTGCTCATCTCCAGTGTCTCATCGGCTCCGCCTTCCACAGGACACAGTCTCTCCAAAGCAGTGAAGGGAGTGGGGTTTAAATGTGAACACAAAATAATACTGGGGTTATTTTAATTAAGCTTTTTAATATCTTGCAACCATCCCAATGTTCACCATATCACCCCCACAAGGAGGGCAGAGCGGAGCTCATTACAACATCTAGGGGACTTAGTAAAGCATCCACCTGGAAATCTTGACGGTGGTCTGTCACCAGTTCCAGTGACTTCTCTCTCCGTATCTATTCAGCCAAGCTCCACAGGCAATGTGCAAAACCTTTGCAAAGCTTACGTGGAGCCTAAAGATTTTTCTGCATGTACCCACAGCAACCCGTACATTGAAAGTGTGTGTTTAAATGCATTTCTGGCCAATTTGTGAGGCAAGAGAGAAAGGGAGGCTTCAGGTTTGCCTCTGTGACAGCATGACAACAATGAGCTGGGTCGGGGCTCTGTCTTCATTTTGCCATGCCATACCTCAAGGGAACGGCAGGTTGGTATCAGAGGTCTAAAAATTAATGTATTAAAACATTTTTCTTTTTTTTTTAAATGTATGTTTCCATGGTAACAGAGCCATCAACCAACAAATGTGTCCTTTTCTCCTACAAATAAATAATGTTTTCTCCAAGGAAGAAAATGATAATAACACATTTATACACTTTGATAAGAAACCTATCTGGGAGCTTCCAAGAAAATTCCTCCTTTCTTTTCCATATCTCCTTCCTTAAAGACTTGTCCATGAACTAAAGTTTCTGCATTAAGGAAAAAAAAAGTCTAGAACAGCTTTTGGTGACATGAAAACATGAGTTACAAATCCAGGAGAAAAATTTCAGCTGGCCTTTTTCTTAAATCAAAGAAAATCCTAAATTATTTTTCTTCCCCCTAATTTTCCCAGTGTCTGAGACATCCTGAGACAAATCTACTGCTTGGGTCAATTCTGGAAACCTAATAAGCCCCACTGGCCTCTGGCCGGACATTATCAATAACCCCATGACCATTAATTCATCGTGGAACCCCCTTCCTGCCTCCTCCCTGCAGGCACCCAAGTATCACTTCCACTGTCCCTTCTTCAATTCCCCTCTGGAAACAGGGCAGCTCATCCCTCCCCAGTGCTCCTGGGAGCCACAGAGTAGCCATAAAGTCTCCCTGTACTTTCCCTGGGCATCCACGGAGAGGAAAAGGCCCTCTCCTCCTTAGGTCAAACCTCAGCATCTTTGAAACAGTGAGAGTCAGTTTATTCAGGACTAAATTTGATGATCTGCCCAACAATGTCGTGCAAGAGTATGATGTCATATAAAGCATGAGGAATTAATTTTTCTTTTTTATTTTTTTGGGCAGAAGAATTGACAAGAACTTGATTCACAGTTATAGGACATGGGATATAGGATGTCAGAGGGATGAAGAACCAGTGAGAGGAGTATTGGATGGTGGTTTAGCCCAGTCACCTGGCTGGAAGCCTGTCCCAGTTCTATGGCCATACAACTATGCTTCAGTTTCCGAAATCTGCCTCTGTATTGAGCATCTTAAAGGTCATGCTGTATTACACACCAACAGCGAACTTTCACTGTGGCAAGATCCTCAAGACAACCCAGTGCCAGCCCAAGCAGGATGAAGGGCTGGGGGGTCACCAATGTCTGGTCACCTGCATGCCAGACCCTCACCTTGCAAGGTGGCCACCTGGCCCAGAAATTCCAGGGGTCTAGAAATGGGTTCGGAGGGCAGACCCCAGCTGCTTCCCAATTGAATATCAGCTCACTGCACCCAGCATTCTCAGGGACCTGAGGGGTGACCTGGCCAGCCTTGTCTGGCCCCATGGAGCCTGTCCCACCGACCTCAGTTCTGGACCCCAGGCTTCCACACGCAGGCTTGGGCTGGGGGAGCATCAGGCATATGTCTGTTTCTGCCATATGTTCACCCAGGGTGGAGTCAATTTCTTTGACCATCCTTTGATCAAATGAGTGATCAAATGAGTCTAATGAGTGACAGCTCTGAAGAGAACGCTCACTCCTAGATTTCTTACGGACCAATACCAAAAAAACAGACAACCCAATCAAAAACTGGACAGAAGATCTAAAGAGACAGTTCTCCAAAAAAGACATACAGATAGCCAAAGGACGCATGGAAAGATGCTCAACACTACTGATTATTAGAGGAATGCAAACCAAAACTACCATGAGGTATCACCTCACGCCGGTCAGAATGGCCATCATCAAAAAGTCCACAAATAATAAATGCTGGAGAGGGTGTGAAGAAAAGAGAATCCTCCTACAGTGTTAGTGGGAATGCACATTGATACACTGTGGAGAACAGTATGAAGCTTCCTTAAGAAACAAAAAAACAGAGCTACCATATTATCTAGCAATCCTATTCTTGGGCATGTGTCTGGAGAAAAACATAATTCAAAAAGAGGAATGCACCCCAAGATTCATAGCAACACCATTTACGCTAGCCAAGACATGGAAGCAACCTAAATGTCCATCGACATTTGTTGCTGTGCTTCAGTTGCTAAGCCGTGTCTGACTCTTTGCAACCCCAGGGACTGCAGCATGCCATCAACATAGGGATGGATAAAGACGATGTGGTACATATATACAAGGCAGTATTACTCAGTCATACAAAGAATGAAATAATGCCATCTGCAGCAACGTGGATGCACCTAGAGATTGTCATACTAAGTGAAGTAAGCCAGAGACAAATACCACACATTATCGCTTGTATGTGCATCTAAAACAATGATACAAATGAAATTATTTATGAGACAGAAATAGACTCAGACACAGAAGACAAACTTACGGTTACCAAAGAGAATGGAAGCAGGTAAATTAGGAGTTTGGGATTAACAGATACACACCACTATATATAAAGGATATAAGCAACATGAACCTATTGTATAGCACAGGGAACTATACACAATGTCATGTAATAACCTACAATGGAAGAGAATGTAAAAAAGAATATATATACATATAAACAAGTCACTTTGCTGTATACCTAAAACACAACATTGTAAAGCAACTATATTTCAATATTTTTTTAATGTTTTAAAAAGTGCTGACAGATTTCTCCTACCAAGTAACATGTTTATGTACCTACACTCTCTCTTATCTTCTGTGGTTTTTTTCTAATGTCTTTTATTAAAAAGGAAAGAGAAAATCAGAAGAAAAGCTAACCATGTAAGGCAGAACCAGGCACCCAAAATGGAGAAAACGTCATCCTTGGATCTTCACGAGCCAATTGTGACCAGCGTCTCTCACCACGCACTTCCTCCCTGTGGACTACAGGGAGAAGTTTAGGTGAGAGGTCCTTCGGCAGGTTCCCCTGAGCTGTTCTAAATTTGTTCAAGCCACAAATTTATTGACTTGACACAATACAAAGGTATTGTCTTATAGTTCAAGAGATCAGAAGTCGGAAAGGGTGTTAGTGGATTCACACCAAGGTATTGGTTGAGCTGTGTTCCTTCCAGAGGCTCAAAGGGAGAGTGTATCCTTGTCCTTTCCAGCTTCCAGAGGCATCCGCAAGCCTTGGCCTGTGGCCCCCGGCCAGCAACCGCATCATTCTGATCTCTGCTTCTCGGCTTCTGACTCTCCTGTCTTCCTCTTTGACTTGAAAAAAGATCCTTGTGATTGCACTGGGCCCTCTAAGATTATCCAGGATAAACTTTCCCATCTGAGGATCCTTAATTTGATGACATCTGCAAAGTCCCCTCCATGTAAAATTCCATATTCACTGGTTCTGGGGACTAGCATGGAATGGGGGGCAGGAGGTGGCAGTGTTCTTCTGTCTACCAGTCTTCTGGGAATTTGGGGATGGTCCAATCAGAGTGGAGAGAGGGTGTCTGCCAGAGGACACTCTCATTATCAAAGTCTCCAGGCCATCTTTGTTGTCTCTGCTCATTCTGCTTGCTACTTATTTCCACTTCTGCATTTCCCAGTTAACGATTCTCTCCTGTTTCATCTCTCCCTGTCTTTGGAGATAACATAGTTCAGGATAAGACATAACGCTCATTCTGAAGCGAGACAAGGGTGCTGCAACTGGGCTGCATGAAAGAAAAATAAAGTCAGAGTGCAAGTTTACTAACTTTGTGCAAAATATCTTGGGAAACTCAGAGAGCCAAATAGTGTCAATCAGCATTCCTGGCACATTTCCTCATTAAATGCTATGCGAGTCGAGCAGGCCTTTATCGTTGTTGAAATAGCAAATCTGAGCATTTTGTGTGATTTCAAAATATTTGTAATAGAATTGCTACTCAATATATAAGCATGGCATCAGTCTTCACATTCCAATTCTCTCTTGATGGTGAAGGAAAGCATTGTAGCCAGCAGTATAGCTCTGGGGAGTTTTACCCATGATAATAGAGTATTTTGGAGAGTAAGGACGAAGGAGGGGGGGAGGCAATTGTAAAACTGAGAGACAGGATATGGGGCTCTATTTACTAAGGGAAAAACAGTTGGAAATATACTGCAGTTGTTAGAGAAAATAAGAAAGTTTCTTAAAAATTAAATTCAGGGAAGATAATATTGAAAACAAGAGGAAATGAAAATTCTGATTTAAAGCAGATACTTTTAAGAAAAAGTGAAGTGATGATAAACATTTTTTCAGATACCTTCTGTTTATTTCTTTTGTAAATGTACAAAATTTACAGTTTTTCCTTCTTCTATTATAGGGTTCATCATTTTTATTGATCGTATGCACTCTTGGTCTATTAGGGTTATTACCATTTTCTTCCAGAATGTGAATTGCAAGTATTTTCTATTTGTCAGTCCTATTGTGGTAGGGACATTTTTCTATGCAGATGTTTTAAATTTGTAATCATTCAAACTGTAAGTTTTTTCCCTCAGGCATTGTGAACTGATTATTAAGCTCAGAAAGGCCTTCTGGACAGATTATTAAAATTTCACCTACTAGTAATCAAAAGTGCAAATAAAAATGAGGTTTAATTTTTTACCCATCAGATTCAGGCCTTTATTTTCTCAAAAATATGTCCATCAAGTGTCCATTATGTAATAAGCATTACACTAAGAGCTGGGGATCCAGACATAAAGAAAACATTTTTTTAAAGTTCTATCACTGTGACATTTGTATTCCACTGGGTCCAGATAAACAGTAAGATGAATGCATAAGCTGCATAATACACTGCTGCTGCTAAGTCGCTTCAGTCGTGTCCAACTCTGTGCGACCCCATAGACGGCAGCCCACCAGGCTCCGCTATCCCTGGGATTCTCCAGGCAAGAACACTGGAGTGGGTTGCCATTTCCTTCTCCAATGTGTGAAAGCGAAAAGTGAAAGTGAAGTCGCTCAGTCATGTCCGACTCTTAGCGACCCCATGGACTGTAGCCTACCAGGCTCCTTCGTCCATGGGATTTTCCAGGCAAGAGTACTGGAGTGGGTTGCCATTGCCTTCTCCGCATAATACACTAGAGAAGTGCAATGAAATTAAACAAAGCTGGAAAAGGGGATGAAGACTACTAAGGGTGGGACAGGTGGCATTTTAATACGATCATCAGAGAAGGTCTCCCGAGTGAGCCAGACTAGTGAGCCAGGCAGAACTCTGAACTGGAGTGAAATCCTGAGGCAGGAGCTGCGTGATCTGCAAGCAATGAGGCCACTGTGGCCAGAGTGGGAGAAAACAAGGGTAAGAGTGGACACAGGTGGTGGGGGCGGGTCTCACCCAGGCCCTGTGGGACGCTGCAAGGATTCAGGCTTTTACTCAAAACAAGATGGGATGGCGTTGGAGGGTCTGGACTTGGGGGTGATGTTATAACTTCTCAGAATCACTCCAGCTTCCACCAAATACTAGAGTCTCCTGGAAGAAAGACAACCTACCGAGGCTATTGCACAAATCCAGATGAGAGACGATAGTGATAGCAATGGAGGCCCATGTAATAGCAGGGACCTGGATGTCTGAGCAATGAGGCAAAGGAAGCATCAAGGTTTTTGGCAACGGAAAGGATGAAGTAACTTAACTGTGATGGGAAAGCTGCGAATGAAGCAGGCTTAGATATTAATGTGTGTGTGTGTGTGTATTAGTTGCTCACTTCTGTCCAACTCTGCGACCCTATGGACTGTAGCCTGCCAGGCTCCTCTGCCCATGGAATTCTCCAGGCAAGAATACTGGAGTGGGTTGCCATTCTCTTCTCCAGGGATCTTCCCAACTCAGGGATTGAACCCAGGTCTCCCACATTTGCCAGCAGATTCTTTACCATCTGAGCCAATATTAATAGTAAGAATCTAAGTGGGATGTAAAATAGTCAGCTGTATGTACAAAGTACATTCCCATGGTCTCTTCCATCTCTGAACTGGAGATAGAACCACCAGCATAGAGTGGAATTTAAAGCCATGAGGCTGAGTGAGATTACCAAAAGATGGGCAAAGATTAAGAATACTGACAACACTGAATATTGACAGATTCCTAAGAAAACACCCATTCTCATATGCTCTCCAACTAAACCAAGATAAACCATCCTGGAAAGCAGTTAGCAACATGTATCAAAATTTAAACATACATATCTTTTTAACTGTAGTTGGTTTACAATGTAATGTTGCTTTCTGCTGAACAACAAAGTGATTCAGTTATATATCTGTTGTTTAGTCGCTAAGTCGTGTCAGACTCTTTTGCAATCCCATGGAGCTCCCATGGAGCTTGCCAGGCTCCTCTATCCATGGGATCTTCCAGGCAAGAGTACTAGAATGGACTGTCATTTCCTTCTCCAGGGAATCTTCTTGACCCAGGGATCAAACCTACTTCTCCAGCATTGGCAGGCAGATTCTTTACCACTGAGCCACTTGGGAAGCTCTCAGTTTTATGTTTGGTTTGTGTGTGTGTATGTATGTACATACATATATATAGTTTTGTGTACTTATATATATAGTTATATATATATATATATATGAAAATATATATACCTTCTTTTTTAGATTATTTTCCATTATAGGTTATTACAAGGTATTAAATACAGTTCCCTGTACCATACAGTAGGAACTTGTTGTTTGTCAATTTTACATATACCAGTTTACATCTAAATATGCATACCTTTGACCCATTAATTCCAGTTTTAGGAGTTCATTTTAAGGAAGAAACCAAACAGGGGAGTAAAAGTAAGGATGCTCCAACCTAAATGTCCAAACAAAAGGGAATTCATTTTTGTGGCACACTCATGATTGATACTCTATAGAAAAACATAAAATATAAAGATTTTTATTTATACACATGAGCTATCATACCCATCATTACTAAATATAGACTACTTTAGCGAACTGAGCATAGTACAGATATGCATGGGAAGGTTCTTTATAGTTTAGGCTACACCCTAGGAGGAGACAGTCATTCTAATCAGGAATACACACCCTGATGTCAGCTAGCATCCTATCAGAAAGGCCACACTCCAGAGGCGATTACTAAAAGCCCTTCTGTAATCCATGTCTCTAATGAACAAGAAATGGTTCTGCTAATTAGCATACTGAATTTCGGAAATGGATTTTCATAGGGGAAATTAATGGGTTGTTAATGAGCATAATGGATATTAGAAATGGGCAATCACTGGTGAAATTTGCAGAATTCAAATTTGTGAATTGGCTAAAATGTTTTAGAGACACCTCCTCTCTTCACACAGAGCAAAAAGTAACTAGAGTGGCCTAAGGGTAGATTTTCAGAGATGTTCCCTGAGTCTTGATTCTTAAATACTCCTGCATCCAGCTACCAGTTTAAAGATTTCAAGGTGCCTACTCAGACAGTAAAGCGTCTGCCTGCAATATGGGAGACCTGGGTTTGATCTCTGGGTCAGGAAGATCCTCTGGAGAAGGAAATGGCAACCCACTCCAATACCTTTGCCTGAAAATCCCATGGACTGAGGAGCCTGGTATGCTACAGTCCATGGGGTCGCAAAGAGTCGGACATGACTGAGCGACTTCACTTTCAATTTCACTGATGAAATTAAGGGTGAGAGAAGGTTGTCTTCAATGGGGTGTCAAGTGAATTTTTGTGGAAGTATTGGTTGGAGACCCTCAGAGAAGAAATTATAGGACTTCAGTGAATTTATAGGTTAGATGTATTGTGTGGTTTTTCTTTCTTTTTTTTTTTTTCCTGCTTGCTAACACTTGCTTATTTGCAGAAGATCTTCATATTTGGTAGAATTAGCTCTGAGATACACTTTCATAGATAACACAAGATCCAGATCATGAAATGTAGCTAATGCTCACCCCTCTCACTTTTCAGATGGTCACTCTTTTTCACCCAGAAAAACCCAAGGGTTGTGAGTGGTTCAGACAAACAGATGCCAGGGCCACAATTCAGAAAGGGATATGATACATATACCATCTGCCCCAAGACTACAGAACTGGGATCCCTGGGACAGGAAAGAAAAAGGCTGGTTCTTGGATTATAGTATTATAATCAGGTAAAAACATAAAGCTCAAATTGTCTTTGAAAATCAGAGATCAAAACAGAATGTGCAAAGACAAAGAGAAGGGTGAGAAAACAGCCAGGGAATTCCATCAACTTAGTTCAGTTCAGTTCAGTTCAGTCATTCAGTCGTGTCCGACTCTTTGTGACCCCATGGACTGTAGCACACCAGGCTTCCCTGTCCATCATCAGCTCCCGGAGATTACTCAAACTCATGTCCATCGAGTCAGTGATGCCATCCAACCATCTCATCCTCTGTCATCCCCTTCTCCTCCTACCTTCAGTCTTTCCCAGCATCAAAGTCTTTTCCAATGAGTCCACTCTTCGCATGAGGTGGCCAAAGTACTGGAACTTCAGCTTTAGCATCATTCCTTCCAAAGAAATCCCAGGGCTGATCTCCTTCAGAATGGACTGGTTGGATCTCCTTGCAGTCCAAGGGACTCTCAAAGTCTTCTCAACACCACAGTTCAAAAGCATCAATTCTTTGATGTTCAGCCTTCTTCATGGTCCAACTCTCACATCCATACATGACTACTGAAAAAACCACAGTTTTGACTAGATGGACCTTTGTTGGCAAAGTAATGTCTCTGCTTTTTAATATGCTGTCTAGGTTGGTCATAACTTTTCTTCCAAGGAGCAAGCATCTTTGAATTTCATGGCTGCAGTCACCATCTGCAGTGATTTGGGAGCCCAAGAAAATAAAGACTGTTACTGTTTGCATTGTTTCCCCATCTGTCTGCCACAAAGTGATGGGACCGGATGCCATGATCTTTGTTTTCTTAATGTTGAGTTTTAAGCCAACTTCTTCTCTCTCCTCTTTCACTTTCTTCAAGAGGCTCTTTAATTCTTCTTCGCTTTCTGCCATAAGGCTGGCGTCATCTGCATATCTGAGGTTATTGATGTTTCTTCTGGCAATCTTGTTTCCAGCTTGTGCTTCATCCAGCCTGGCATTTCACATGATGTACTCTGCATATAAGTTAAATAAGCAGGCTGACAATATATAGCCTTGACATACTCCTTTCCCAATTTGTAACCAGTCTGTTTTTCCATGTCCAGTTCTAACTGTTGATTCATGACCTGCATACAAGATTTCTCAGGAGGCAGTAGGGTGGTCTGGTATTCCTCTCTTGAAGAATTTTCTTTGACTTGTGATCCACACAGTCAAAGGCTTTGGTATAGTCAATAAAGCAGCAGGAGATGTTTTTCTGGAACTCTCTTGCTTTTTTGATAATCCAACAGATGTTGGCAGTTTGATCTCTAGTTCCTCTGCCTTTTCTAAATCCAGCTTGAACATCTGGAAGTTCATGATTCACATACTGTTGAAACCTGTCTTGGAGAATTTGGGGCATTACTTTGCTAGTGTGGGAGATTAATGCAATAGTGCGGTAGTTTGAACATTCTTTGGCACTGGAATGAAAACGGACCTTTTCCAGTCCTGTGGCCACTGTTGAGTTTTCCAAATTTGCTGGCATATTGATGCAGCACTTTCACAGCATCATCTTTTAGGATCTGAAAAAGCGTAATTGGAGTTCCATAACCTCCACTAGCTTTGTTCATAGTGATGCCTCCACTTGACTTGACTTCTCATTCCAGCCCTTTCGAGGTGAGTGATCACACCATTGTGATTATCTGGGTCATGAAGATCCTTTTTTAGTATAGCTCTGTGTATTCTTGCCACCTTTTCTTAATAGCGTCTGCTTCTGTTAGGTCCATTCAATTTCTATCGTTTATTGTGCCCATCTTTGCATGAAATGTTCCCTTGGTATCTCTCATTTTCCTGAAGATATATCTAGTCTTTCCCATTCTATTGTTTTCCTCTATTTCTTGGCATTGATCACTGAGGAAGGCTTTCTTATCTCTCCTTGCTATTCTTTGGAACTCTGCATTCAGATGGGTATATCTTTCCTTTTCTCCTTTGCCGTTAGTGTCTCTTCTTTTCTCAGCTATTTGAAAGGCCTCCACAGACAACCATTTTGCTTTTTGCATTTCTCTCTCTTGGGAATGGTCTTGATCACTGCCTCCTGTACAATGTCAGGAACCTCCATCCATAGTTCTTCAGACACTCTGTCTATCAGATCTAATCCCTTAAATAGCCAGCTGGAAATGGATATTTCATCCCATTCTTACTTCTGTTGCCCCCCAATTTTTTTCAGTAGTAGCATTTAGGTTATCAAATTATCCAGAAATTTTCTTCTCCATTTTTGCCCTGTCTCAGGAACAATTGTTATGTCCTAAGTGACCAAATGCATTTGGATATTCATAAATTTGACATATTTACTCCAGCTCTCCTACTCTGTCTCTCCTCCCATGGGTGGTCAGCAGTATTGATGAGTTGGTTACGTATCATTAATTTTAAGTAGCAAGCATTATTCTTGGTTGTTCAAATTACCAACATTTTCCATCAATTCCATTTTCCCTCCTTCCTCTCTTCCTTCATTAAATAATTCCTGACTTGTTTCCCCTTTTATGCATCCTTCCCTTCCTCCCACTCTCTCTTCTATTCCTAGTCTCTAGGAATCCCAGGTACCTAAAGAAAATAAAAGTAAGTTAAGAAGCAGCCTGGTGAGTGCAGGCCCCCAGGAGAATTTCATGGGGTGGGTAATACACCCTCAACATTACAGAAAGGGCAAATTTTTATAAACCCACACTCAAAAACTTGTCCTCAGTGAAACTGGAAAAATAATAATCAAATGATAAAAGTTTTCCACAAGCTTTTCTCTGGCTTTCTAAAGGCAGAATAGAAACAGATATTGGTGAGAAGACAACAATCACAAAACCAGAGAATGCAAGACTAAGAGCACTCTGATAAGAATCTCAAGAAACATTATTTCCTCTTCAGATGACATTAAAAAAAAAATACTATTTGATTTGAAACTCACCAATCTATGTCTGGATGAACATATGTTACCACACGATTATTCCCTTCTGAAGATCTCCACTGCCCAAAAACCAGCAGGAAAAGGGAATGTTCTGGCAGTGGGTGGGCCACAACACATGAGCTGCCTGACCCTTTTAACTGCTTTAAGTGGCTGGCTGTTTCCTCTCTGTGCACCTTTTTTTTCCCCTTCTCCTGCTGCTACGACTGTTGTTCCTGCTTTGCAAGGACATGTCATTTTCCTTCACTCTCTCTCCCCCTTCTTAATTGGCCTGCAATAAAAATACAAATTGCACTACTGTACTTTATCATAAGCCATTTGATGGGCCAAAAATGCCTCATAAGTACTGCCTAGAGGATATGAATCAGACCTGCTGACTCTTCCAAGCACCCACTTTCTATATCTTGACCCCCAGATGAGGCCAGGGGATGGTAATCATGCCCACTCCCCTGGGAACATTCAGTTAGTCACTGCCTCTCCATTAGCAAAGACAGCAAAAAGGTGTGGCCTCTGTCCCACACAAGACAAGTCCACAGCTCAAATCTCTCCTGTCCGTTAGGTTTAATGCCTGTTGTACTTTATGAACATGAAAAGCCTGTCTCAATTTTTCCTCCCTCTCTCTAGGTAATAGTGCATGGAATGAATTCTGGATCCTAAAATGGCAGCTAAGCTTGGTAATCTTCTTTAAAGTCTCATAGCCTGGCAAAGACAACCTCCTTTCTTGGAAGCAAAATCCAGGAAACCTGTAGTCTCAAAAAGGCTGAAAAAAAAAAAAGGGAGGTTCTAACTAGACAAGCATAAGAAGCTGTCTCCTGAGGTATTGTCTGCTCTGCTGTCCCCACCCTGTATGTACAATTGTATGTTTCACCAGGGAATGCTTATTGAAAATCTGCTTATGTTATATGATGATACAGGTTTATTGTAAGATTTCTCAAAGCTTGATTCTTTGTGTAAATCTCACCACAACCTTCTTGCATCAGATACCTTGGAATTCAAATCACTGTGCATACTCTGAAACATCAGAAAGGAGAAGCAGGTTAAAAAAAAAGTTCAATGTGAATAAAAAGCAAAATGGTACGAAAAATAAACTATGATCTAATAATCTGTCTTAACTTATTCATGCAGTAGCTAACTTACATACCATCCCTATGTTCCTCTAGGGCAGAAGCTATGTGCCAAAAACACATCTTTACTTATTACTATACCTAATAGGTATATGCCTGTAACTCAGTATGGATTATGCTAGGACTTCAACTGCATATCTTTCCTATTTTAATGCATCATTTATAATTTTCTCTAAGGTTCTGTTTCCTCTACCTCAGGCCATTTCTTCAGTATCTCTATTTCCTGTTTAGAAGTTTTCAAGAGTTCCAGTGTTTTGTAGCCATTATGATTTTTTTAAAGGCATTCAGCTCCAAAGGGAGATCTCAATGCATTCCAACAGTAATTATCAAAGGAACTCCCAACACAGTCCTTGCTTTCCAATGTTATTGTGCTTTCAGAAGCCAACACATCACTTATTGATGCCTCACTCTTCTGCCTTCATGATTCTTCCAGGTCAGTCAATGTTAAGTTCAATGAACTGGAGGTTTCATGCTCAATTCCTTTAAAAAAAAAAAAAAAAATCACCTCCTCTCAGGCAATGAGTCCAACGGGAACAGGTCTGGAACAGAACCCAGGAAACACCAACATTCAAACTCACAAAGAGAATGAGCAGGAGCAGTGAACAAGAGTGAATGCCAAACAGGAGAAAATGGCATCACAGAAACGAAAGGAAGAATTGAGGAGGAAGGGTGCCATGAGGAGGACACGCAGAGGGCCAGGGGAGGATTGAAGAGTAGGCTCTCACCAAACCAAGGGAAATGCCACAGGAAACAGAGGGTGATGTTCAAGGCCATACATGAGGCAGTGTAGCTGGTAAACCACTTGCAGGGAAACACCATGACTATTATTTCCCTTATAACCTAACACTTAGCACAGTGGTGCCAGATAGAGGATAGAGGCACAGATAAACTATACACAGTGAGCACTAAGTAGTTCCCAAGGATACATTCATGTATTTTTCTGCCTGAAACACAGGAAAATATCATTCAAAATGGAACTCAGCCACTATGGAAAATAATATGGAGTTTCCTCAAAAAACTAAAACTACCATTGTCGTTGTTCAGTCGCTAAGTCATGTCTGACTCTATCATATGACCCAGAATTTCTAGTTCTGGTTACATATCCAAAACCAAGGCAAAAACACTAATCTGAAAAGACACTTATACCCCAATGTTCACAGCAGCACTATTTACAAGAGCCAAGAGATGGATGCAACCCAAATATCCATCAACAGGTGAATGGACAAATAAGATTATATATTCAATTATATAGTCAATGTATAATTGAATATTACATGGCCATAAAACAGAGTGAATTTCTGCCATTTGCAACAATATGGATGCACCTAATATTATGCTTCGTGAAATAAGTCAGAGAAAGACAAATATTATGTGTTTCCACTTATATGTGAAATCTAAAAAATAAAACAGATATACATAACTAAACAGAAACACCCAGAGATGAAGAAAACTAGAGGTTGCCTATGGTGAGAGGGAAAGTGGGGAGGGACAAGACGGGGGTAGGAGATTAAGAGACATAAACTACTATGTTTAAAACAGATAAGCAACAAGGATATATTGTACAGACAGAGAAAGATAGCCATTATTTGTTGATAACCGTTATGATCCAGCGATCCCACTGCTGGGCATACACACCGAGGAAACCAGAATTGAAAGAGACACGTATACCCGAATGTTCATCGCAGCACTGTTTATAATAGCCAGGACATGGAAGCAACCTAGATGTCCATCAGCAGATGAATGGATAAGAAAGCTCTGGTACATATACACAATGGAGTATTACTCAGCCATTAAAAAGAATACATTTCAATCAGTTCTAATGAGGTGGATGAAGCTAGAGCCAATTATACAGAGTGAAGTAAGCCAGAAAGAAAAACACCAATACAGTATACTTACACATATATATGGAATTAGAAAGATGGTAATGATAAACCTGTATGCGAGACAGCAAAAGAGACACAGATGTATAGAACAGCCTTTTGGACTCTGTGGGAGAAGGAGAGGGAGGGATGATTTGGGAGAATGGCAGTGCAACATGTATGATATCATAAGTGAAATGAATCACCGGTCTAGGTTCGATGCAGGATGCAGGATGCTTGGGACNAGATGGTAATGATAAACCTGTATGCGAGACAGCAAAAGAGACACAGATGTATAGAACAGCCTTTTGGACTCTGTGGGAGAAGGAGAGGGAGGGATGATTTGGGAGAATGGCAGTGCAACATGTATGATATCATAAGTGAAATGAATCACCGGTCTAGGTTCGATGCAGGATGCAGGATGCTTGGGACTGATGCATGGGGATAATTCAGAGAGATGGTGTGGGGCGGGAGGGGAGAGGTGGGGATTGGGATTGGGAGTTCATGCACACTCGTGGCTGATTCATGTCAATGTATAGCAAAACAAATATAGTATTGTAAAGCAAAACAAACTAAAAAATAAAAATTAATTTAAAAAAATAAACAAATGGAATATAATCCATAGAAATATTGAATCATTGTGCTGTACACCTGAAACTAATATAATATTATAAATCAACTATACTTCAATTTGAAAAAAAAGAAGAAAAATATTTAACTCATACACAGAGTGATGCTGGTATTGCGGTTTATTCGCTCAGTAGTCTCCGACTCTGTGACCCCATGGCAGACCGCCAGGCTCCGTGGGATTCTCCAAGCAAGAATACTGCAGTGGGTTGTCATTCCCTTCTCCAGGGGATCTTCCTGACCCAGGGATGATCAAACCTGCATATCCTGGTTGGCAGGTGGATTCTCTACCATTGAGTGACCTGGGAAGCCCTTCTTACTGATTAGTGCCTCCCACTATACACTCTCTCCTTCTTTATTGGTTATTCCTTTGTTGTTCAGTGACTCAGTTATTTTTGATTCTTTGCAACTCCATGGACAGCAGCACACCAAGTTTCCCTGTCCTTCATCATCTCCCAGAGCTTGCTCAAACTCATGTCCAGCGAGTCGGTGATGCCATTCAACCATCTCGTCCTCTGTCGTCCCCTTCTCCTCCTGCCTTGGATCTTTCCCAGCATCAGGGTCTTTTCCAATGAGTCGGCTCTTCACATAGGGTGACCAAAGTATTGGCGCTTCAGCTTCACCATCAGTCCTTCCAGTGATACTCAGGACTGATTTCTTTTATGACTGACTTGGTTTGATCTCCTTGCAATTCAATGGACTCTCAAAAGTCTTCTCCAGCACCACAGTTCAAAGGCATTGATTCTTCAGCGCTCGACCTTTTTTATTGTCCAGCTCTCATATCCGTAAATGACTAAAGGAAAAACCATAGCTTTGACTATATGGACCTTTGTCGGCAAAGTGATGTTTCTGCTTTTTAATACACTTTCTAGATTTGTCATAGCTTTTATTCCAAGGAGTAAGCGTCTTTTAATTTCATGGCTGCAGTCACCATCTGCAGTGATTTTGGAGCCCAAGAAAAGAAAGTCTGTCACTGTTTCCATTGTTTCCCCTCCTATTTGCCTTGAGCTACCCTAATTTGAGAGTTTTATCTGTTTCCCATTAAGTACTGCTGGGTTTGAGGGGCAAGGGGGAAGGAGTGTTTTTAAGCCAGCTTGGTTGATATAAACTAATATTAAGTTAGTAAAATGAGGCCTACTGTTGAGCTTTGATTTTTTTTTTTAAGGTTGAAGTTCATTATCTGCTGTGTTCATGGACCGGTCCAGTATTTTACACTCACCTACAATGTCTGAAAGACTGTAATTCTTGGTCTACACCAATTCAAACCTTGATCAGATTTTACTTATTAGAATTAAAAACACAGCTAAAAGTCCAACATGACTTCAAGAATAATTTACCCAAATCATATGATTCCCCTAAAAATGCATGCCCTGTGGACACAGTATGTATTGTTTACACCACTTGTTTTGAATTGTTGATTATCAGTGGCCCTCTATCAGGGCTATTTTGATTTACCACTCATGAGCAGTTTCTGTTAATAACATGAGCCCATCAAAGAGGGCAGCTTCAGACAATGTTACCAGGTCTTCATGAATTCGCAGAGAGGAATGACCAAACCAAGCAAAGCAGCAGCACTCAGCCAGATGCATTTAACCATTCTCAGAATTTCTTTTTAGTATATTTGACTTATAACTTGGTATTAATTACTGCTGTACAGCAAAGGATTCAATAATACATATATTATGTTCTTTTTCTCATATCCTTTTCTATTGTGGTTTATCATAGGATACTGAATACAGTTCTCTGTGCTATACAGTAGGACCTTGTTAGTGCATTCTAATAAAAAAGCTTACATCTGCTAACCCCAAACTCCCAATCTATCATTCCCCAACCTCTCCCTCTTGGCAGCCACCAGGCTGTGCTCCGTGTCCGTGATCTCAGAATACATTCTAACTCCAAGAGCAGTGGCCTTCAAGAAAGTGACACCACCAGCTCGCTTGACACATCTTTTTTATACTGTCTGTCTCAAAGGAATTTTTTCCTTGACCTGATTTTATAATCACTTTGCTTAGGAAGCCCTGTATTTGGAAGTATGAAGGTTTTGCTTTCACAGTAGCTCCTGAAAATAGAGATGTTCCTCTTATTCAGTTACAGCCAGTGTCTAATTCTTGCCTCTAAAGAGTCTAGGTTAATTGTCTCACTTTTAATTGTCTCACTTAATGCCCCACACCAGCAAATTCTACAGCCTAATTCTGTGTTACACTAGAGAAAATTCCCTTTGCCTGAAACCGGGCCTCTAAGTTAAACTAAATGGGGGAAGAAAACAGGTGTTAAGAATGTACCTTTCCCCCAAAATCAATGTTATCTCCGTTAGTGGTCTCTGGAGTAAAAGCAAGCGCATCTCATTCTCTGTGAAGCCAATCCAGCGTGTACAGGCATGCGCAATCATTTCAGTTGTGTCTGATTCTTTGTGACCCTACGGACTGTGGCCCACCAGCTCCTCAGTCCATGGGATTCTCCAGGCAAGAATACTGGAGTGAGCTGTCATGCCCTCCTCCAGAGGATCTTCCTGACCCAGGGGATCGAATCCGCATCTCTTGTGTCTCCTGCATTGGAAGGCAGATTCTTTACCACTGGCACCACCTAGGAAGCCTCCAACATGCAAGTATCATCCAGTAAAAGCTGGCTCTGTCAAGCATATCCAGAGAATCTTATATCTCTGCACATAAAGCACGTCTCTTCCGGTGACAAGTCGTGTCCAGGCAAAGTTTATTACAAATTCTGTTTGAAATCTCAAGAAGAAATAAGAAAAAAATAACAACAGCTCCATGGAGCAATACTCAGGAAATGACTTGAACTCATCCCAATTTTAAAGTTCCATTCTAGACAGCAAGCAGCTCAAACCCCATTTTCTGAGGGAACTGCCCTTACAGGGAAGGTGTGGCAAAGCCATCTGCTGCTTTATAGTGATGGTTTGCAGCCTTGTTTTTCTGGTCCAGCTATGAAATTGCACTAATCACAGAAACAGACTGTTTGGCCAGGAAGCAGTGAATGCCAGATACAAGTGAATTTAAGCCCACATGTACTGAAGCTGCAAGCTTAGTTTGCAATTTATGGGCAAGTGGTTTTATATTTATTGATCTGGACCGAGTGCAGGTCCTATAGGGGAAATATGACAGATTTCATCTGTCTGACAGCCAAGTCTAATTGTATTTTCAGTCTGAAATGACCAAAGACAAAAGTACGCACGTCGAGAGCCCTCGCTCTGGTGCCATATGGAGTATTAGACTCAGGGCTGTGGCCACCGTAAGTGTTCATTTTAATAACTAGTTGCATGCTGCATCCTGAACAGCTAAAACAGAGAGGCGAGAGTTTTTAATTCAAATCTGAATTAATAGACCATCTGATTCTGCCTGAATGTGGGTGAGCCACACAAGCATGCCTTTTATAGACCTGATTGGGGGGAACTGAAAAGATGTGTCATATATTATTGATTCATCTGGTCCATGAAACTTCCGAGCCAAAAGTCAAATGCTTCCCCCAGTGGTTGTCACTAAAATTATAACCAGCACTTCTGGGAAGGCCTGGCATCTTAAAAATCAAACACATTTTCTATATGCTTACTTTCTAGTCAGGAAGACTAACTGTGCCTGTGAGAACGGTGAGCTGCCATTTCTCTCTTTCTGACCCTGTTTCTCTCTCTCTCACACACACATATCATCATCATCATCACAGAACAGACACTTCACTGAAGCCCTTACATAACGGAGGCCACCGACAATGAAACCTACCTCAAAAGAGAATTGCCAATACCCAGTGCTGGGTTCTAGTGAAGCATCACTCAGTATTCTGAATCCTGATTGGCTAATCTTTTATGAGTAATACCCAGTGCTGGGTTCTAGTGAAGCATCACTCAGTATTCTGAATCCTGATTGGCTAATCTTTTATGAGTAATACCCAGTGCTGGGTTCTAGTGAAGCATCACTCAGTATTCTGAATCCTGATTGGCTAATCTTTTATGAGTAATACCCAGTGCTGGGTTCTAGTGAAGCATCACTCAGTATTCTGAATCCTGATTGGCTAATCTTTTATGAGTAATACCCAGTGCTGGGTTCTAGTGAAGCATCACTCAGTATTCTGAATCCTGATTGGCTAATCTTTTATGAGTAATACCCAGTGCTGGGTTCTAGTGAAGCATCACTCAGTATTCTGAATCCTGATTGGCTAATCTTTTATGAGTAATACCCAGTGCTGGGTTCTAGTGAAGCATCACTCAGTATTCTGAATCCTGATTGGCTAATCTTTTATGAGTAATACCCAGTGCTGGGTTCTAGTGAAGCATCACTCAGTATTCTGAATCCTGATTGGCTAATCTTTTATGAGTAATACCCAGTGCTGGGTTCTAGTGAAGCATCACTCAGTATTCTGAATCCTGATTGGCTAATCTTTTATGAGTAATACCCAGTGCTGGGTTCTAGTGAAGCATCACTCAGTATTCTGAATCCTGATTGGCTAATCTTTTATGAGTAATACCCAGTGCTGGGTTCTAGTGAAGCATCACTCAGTATTCTGAATCCTGATTGGCTAATCTTTTATGAGTAATACCCAGTGCTGGGTTCTAGTGAAGCATCACTCAGTATTCTGAATCCTGATTGGCTAATCTTTTATGAGTAATACCCAGTGCTGGGTTCTAGTGAAGCATCACTCAGTATTCTGAATCCTGATTGGCTAATCTTTTATGAGTAATACCCAGTGCTGGGTTCTAGTGAAGCATCACTCAGTATTCTGATCCTGATTGGCTAATCTTTTATGTGTAATATTTGGCCTGCTTCTTGGCTTCTCCTAACTATGCACCTGGCGTAGAAGAGGACTTACTGGCTGTTAGGTTATGGGATAGTTACTTACTTTCTCTGATTCTGTATTTATCATCTTCAAAAACAGTTCCAACACTATGTCACAATGGTTAAATGGGAGGCTGTTAAAAGTATTAAATTGTGTGTGTGTTAAGTCACTTCAGTAGTGTCCAGCTCTTTGTGACTCTACCCAGGGATTGAACCTGGGTCTCTTACACTGAACTCTCCTGCATTGGCAGGTAGGTTCTTTACCACTAGCACCACCTGGGAAGCCCAGGTATTAAATTACTTAACATATATTTAAAAAAATAAAATATACTTCAATGCCTGGTCGAATTAGGTGCTCAGTGAATGCTAGCTTACCTTCCCTCTTCTCTGACTGTCTCGATGAAAATTTTTTTCTCTTCATTGCTTCAGCTCCCATCTCAATCTTTGGATTTCCTTTTCAGCTCAGATAGTAAAGAATCTGCCTACAGTACAGAAGACCTGGGCAAGATTTCCTAGAGAAGGAAATGGAAACTCACTCTAGTATTCTTGCCTGGAAAATCCCATGGACAAAGAAGCCTGGTGGGCTACAGCCCATGGGGTCAAAACTGAGTGACTAACACTTCCCACTTCAATCTTCATCCTCCAGAGATACATCTTCAATCACAACTTTTCAGCCATCATTCACACTCTTAACCTAATTATTATCTGTTCATCTCCAAGTTGCCCCAAATCCTAGTGCTCCAAGTTCAAGGGCTCTTCCAAGTTCAACATCAATAAAACCAAATTCACTTTTAATTCCACCCAACCATGCTGTCCTGCAGTCTGCTGTCCACTCCAGCTCCCCTTTCTTTCTTCCTCTACTGTTGAATTGAACCACTATCCTCTCACTCTTTCAGCCTAAAAACCCTTAAATGGGGGACTCCCCTCATGGTTCAGAGGTTAAGAATCTGCCTCCAAATCAGGGGATGCGATATGATCCATGGTTGGGGAACTAAAATTCTCATATGCTGTGGGGCAACTAAGCCCAAGCAGCAACTACTGAGCCTGCATGATGCAATCAAGACCCAATGCAGACAAAAACAAATAAATAAATATGGGGGGGTGTGAACTCTGCAATGTCCAAGTTTTTGCAGCCCCTTGGACTTTAGCCCACAGGCTCCTCTGTCCATGGGATTTCCCAGGCAAGAATACTGGAGTGGGGTCTCCATTTCCTTCTCCAGGGGATCTTCCAGACCCAGGCATTGAACCCATGTCTCCTGTGTCTCCTGCATTGCATGTTGTGGGGAGTGGGGGACCTTAAATGATGGAGCTGCTTCTTTGTCCTTCACAACTAGCCAGTCACTGGAGCCTGCCATTTCTCATAACCTTTCAGGTTCATCCCTTCTTCTCTTCCCAGTGTCACCCAGCCCCTACCCCTTCTATTAGGATGGCCACACTCACCCCAGCTGTTCCTTTACCTCTCATCACCCTAGAGTGCACTCTAAGCAGGAGCACTTTTGACCTGCAAAAATGAGCTTTGATATTAGCTCCCATAGCTCCTGTTCTGTAGAACCACCTGCCACAAACTTACTAGCATAAAAACAACATAAGTTTATTATCTCACAGTTCTAGAGGTCAGAAGTCAAAAGTGGGTTTCAGAGGGCCAAGGTCAAGGAGTCAGCCAGGCTGCATTGCTTCTACAGGTGCTGGAGGATAATCTGTGTTTTCTTGCCTTTTCCAGATTCTAGAAGTCACATGCAATCCTTGGCTTCTGGATTCCTCCCATTATCTTCAAGTCCAGCAGCGTAGAATCTTTGGTATCTCTCTTCTCTTCCTTCTTCCTCTCTCTCTCTCTCTCTCTCTCTTGATAATCTATCATTTCTCCCACTGTGTCTTCCCAGTCCTCCTCTCCCCTCACTCTCTCCTTTTTTCTCTCATTCTCATATTAATACATTATCTGACCCACCCACATAATCTAATCTCCCTTCTCAAGATCCCTAACTTTAATTACTCTTCAAAGCCTCTTTGCTGTGTAAGGTTCCAGGAATTAGGACATGGATATCTCTGAAGTCATTATTCTACCTGCTACATATGCTGCTGCTGCTACTGCTGCTAAGTCACTTCAGTCATGTCCGACTCTGTGCAACCCCATAGACAGCAGCCCACCAGGCTCTGCTGTCCCTGGGATTCTCCAGACAAGAACACTGGAGTGGGTTGCCATTTCCTTTTCCAGTGCATAAAAGTGAAAAGTGAAAGTGAAGTCGCTCAGTTGTGCCAACTTGTAGTGACCCCATGGGCTGCAGCCCACCAGGCTCCTCTGTCCATGGGATTTTCCAGGCAAGAGTACTGGAGTGGGGTGCCATTGCCTTCTCCACCTGCTACACCTACTTTGCAACAATTATTTCATACAATTACCCCATATGCTTCTGTGGGTTACAGCCACACATGCATGCATGCATGCTTAGTCACTCAGTCCTGTCCTATCTTTGCAGACCCATAGACTAGAGCATGCCAGACTCCTCTGTCCTCCACTGCCTCCCATAGTTTGCTCAAATTCATGTCCATTGAGTCAGTGATGGTTTCTCATCATCTCATCCTCTGCTCCCCTTTTTCCTTTCATCTTCAATCTTTCCCAGCATCAGAGTCTTTTCCAATGAGTTGGCTCTTTGCATCAGGTGGCCAAAGTATTGGAGCTTCAGCTTCAACATCAGTCCTTCAATGAATATTCGAGGTTGATTTCCTTTAGGATTGACTGGTTTGATCTCCTTGCAGTCCAAGGGACTCTCAAGACTCTTCTCCAGCACCACAATTTGAAAGCATTAATTCTTCAGTGCTCCGCCTTCTTATGGTACAACTCTCACATCCACAAATGATACGAAAAATCATAGCTTGGACTATACAGACCTTTGTCAGCAAAGTGATGTCTCTGCTTTTAACATGCTGTCTAGGTTTGTCATAGCTGATCCTTTCACAACCTCTATAAATTTTTAGCCAGAACCTTCTTTAATGCCACAAAGGGAAACTGCGAACCCCAACAAGAGGAAAGGGGATTCTAAGGTATGACACAGACTGCTGGCCTCCCCTTGAGAGGAAAAGAGAACTCAGCAAAGGGCAGAGACCCTGCTAGGTCCCCTCTCTTCAATAGCACTTGGGAGTCAGTCCCTCTCCTCCCTACCCTCACCCCTGCATCCCAGGATAAAGAACAATCAGCAGTCATACTGGGTTATAACCCTACTAATAACCCTACAGGATTATTAGGTAACTTTTTTAACTGGGATGGTTAAGTCTTACCCAGACCGTGGTGATGTACAAACAAATGGGACGGCAGAAACTGGCACCAAAGAGTTTGCAGGGGCCTTGGGAGGTCTCTGGAAACAGGTGAGCTCAGCACAGGAGGTGGAAGAAGACAGAGCAGCTCTAAGGTAACTGTGTGCTGCTCTGGCCAAGAAACCAGATCAAGGGACTTAAGCAAGCCAAGATCTCAGCAGAGATAACCCAGCATCTAGATGTATCTTCTAAGGAAGCAGAGGAAGGGTAGAGGAACCCAGAACCCCAGCAGTGCTTCAAGAACCCCAGAAGTACCAACCCAGCTGCTTTAAGTCAGTTGCCTGTTTTAGGGCAGCAGGAAATAATTAAGCAAATTAATTTTGGATTCACACAATGCCCAGTTCCTCCGTGCAGTGGCAAAAACCCAGAATACCTTCAGATCTCCTTCCAGTCTTTTCCCTTTAAGTCCACATCCCTGAGAGACCTCAAAGGGATTTTCAGAAGCAAAAAACCTGCCTCTCTTCCAAACAACAATCCCATTTACCAGCCAGGAAATGGAATGTGGAAGAATGAACCCCACTTTATCCTATGACAGTCCCAGGGACCCTTCAGAAATACTCCATTCAACTACTTTATCAAAAGACCTAAGGTGGTACTGATGTTTAACTTGGAATTAGCCATAGAGGGAGTTTAGGAATCCTGCTTAACACTTATGTTCTTTACTACTTCAATTTCAGCCTATAGAGGTATATCCTTTACACATAGAAGTCATATAAACATTTTATATAGAATTCATTTAGATTGGAGAGAAAAAAATAAACTCATGGAAAAGATCAAGTTGAGCTTGAAGTTTAAAGGATGGGTATAAATTCAGAGATGGAAGGCAATATTCTAGGTTAGAAGAACTTTGGTCCACACAAGTAACAGGAAGCATTGCCTCCAAGAAATTCTGCTGATGAGTTTGGCAAGGTAGGTTCTTGATGGCCAGCTCAGGAATTTGGATATTTTCCTAGAGTGCAAGGAGAGCTAGCTGCAGATTTTTGAGCAGGAAATAGCTTGGGAATTTTTCTCTTACCACAAAGAAAATTTTTACCTCTAGCAAAGAGAAACAATACCAAATTTATAAAGCACATCTACACATCAGGGAAGAAACTGATTCTGAGCATTAATAGATAAAACTGTTTATAATTTGCATTTAACTTCATTGGATTTTTACCAGGTAGTCAAAGCTAGCCAGTCAAAATGCTCATAGTGGAATCAAGCATGACTTTAACAAACAATTTTAAATTAAAACACAGAACTCAAGGATCATTCATGAATGTGTTAGCTTTTCAGAGCTATTGGCTGATTTTAGCCATAACATATCAATTTTCAAAAAAATGAATAGTACCTAGGACACTCCCTTGTGTCTGGGATTACCGTCAACTCAATTGAAATAAATTCTAAGTTCTGCCTCTAATGCTTCTTTTCACAGATTGAAAGGATGTACTTTGGAGTTTTGCACTGTTGGACATCCAATTTATGCGGTTGTGAAGAACTGCTAAGCAGTTTATCTTCTATCCATTTTAACGATCAAAACTGAATTCCAATGAAGCCCTTCTACTATGACTACTGTACTATTCTGCATTGCCTGTTGTTGACAAAGTGACCGTGTGACAAACTGACAGCCAGCTTTATTAAATGTGGTTGTAAGCAAACTATTCTGCATAAAGCCCTACAAGTTGAGTCAGGCTTTGGGAACAAAATATGATGAAGCTTTGGGAACAAAATATGATGAAGCATGAGACCAGACTGTCTAAGCACGGGTATCTCCAAGAGATTCGAAACATCAGAACAAACAAGTGAGAATAGCCTCTTCCGATTCAACAAACCTAAGCCAGACTAAAGGAGGACATGGGCGTCATGTGAATTCAAAATTAATTGGCTTTATTATTTCCTGCTGCTGCAGGACAACAAACAGCTGACTCCTTTTTTCAGTTTCTAAAAGCAAAAAGGTTGGTGCTGGTTGTCGCCATGAACATCCAATGACTGATTCATTCTTGCACAAGTGGAACCCATGGGAAATGCTGCCAATAACTTGGTTTATTCCTTATCTTCCACTCTCAGCAGACAACAGATTCGTCTATATTTTTATGAAGAGGCATACATTTTTCAGTTAGTATACAAACAACAACACTGTGTGATTCTTTTTGGTCTCAGTCCTCAGGGCTTTGGGGAAAGGAGAAGAAAACCAAAGCATTTGGAGCATCAGTGTGGCTGGACCAAGCTTCCCATAGCCTCCTGGGAAGTCCCACCGCTGGAGGGGAAGTTCCGCTCAGAGACATGCATTGAGCCAGGTAACTCTGACAGTCTTTTCCCACCTCAAGGCAATCGCAAAGAACTGGGACACTTAGCTATGTTCACCCACAGGGCTCTCTGAGGCCCAAGGAACCCAGTGTGTGAGGAAGCCTGAATGTGTGTGTGTGTGTGTGTGTGTGTGTGTGTATCTCTTTCCATCTTGAGCAAATTACTTCACTCATATGTGATAATGGGGCTTCCTTTGTGTCTCCGCTGGTAAAGAATCCACCTGCAATGCAGGAGACCTGGGTTCCATCCCTGGGTTCAGAAGATCGCCTGGAGAAGGGATAGGCTACCCACTCCAGTATTCTGGCCTGGAGAATTCCATGGACTGTATAGTCCATGGTGTCACAAAGAGGTGGACACGACTGAACAACTTTCACTTTCAGTTATGTGATAATGAGAAAATACCTTCCAGGATTCTTGAGGTTGATTTATACAACAGTAAAAAGTGCCTAATGTATGCTATATTTAAAATGGATAACCAACAAGGACCACTGTATAGCACAAGAAACTCTGCTCAATGTCATATAGCAGCCTGGATGGGAGGGGAGTTTGGGGAAGAATGGATACATGTGTATGTATGGCTGAGTCCCTTCACTGTTCACTTGAAACTATCACAGTATTGTCTGTTAATTGGCTACACCCCAATATACAACACAAAAAGTTGTTTTTTAAATATGCCTGGTGTAGCACTGTATATAGGATGCTCTCAACAAATGTCATCTCTCAACCTGCTTTATATTTCCATGTGACAAGGATCTCATGGCAAGGCGAGCCTCCATTCTCCCCAGAGCACACATGTAGGAATTACCAGCATGCTTATCAAGCCCTGGTTTCAACCCTGATTTTGACCTAAATTCAATCCCAGTTAAGGCCACCCATACCAGCCATCCACAAAGAGACACATCTGAATTATAAAACACCAGCCTCAACCTTATTGAGATCCAGTGTAAATCCACCTACGTGGCCAGAGAAATCTTCTCTATTATAGAGATTCCCAAAGAGTAAAAAAAAACTGGGCCCTTTAACTTGGTAACCTTACAGTGGGACTAGCTATGAATTAATGAGATGCCAACGAGAGCTTTGCAACTCCCCTTTGCTGTTAGGGAGCCATCATGAAGTATTCTTAGAGGCGATACTTTCCAGCTTCCCCCACCCATCCAGACTGCAAAACCCAACCTCCTCTCCCGTGTATGCATGCCTGCTAGGTTGCTTCAGTCATGTCCGACTCTTTGTGACCGTATGTACTATAGCCCGCCAGGTTCTTCTGTCCACGGGATAGTCCAGACGAGAATACTGGAGTGTGCCGTGCCCTCCTCCAGGAGATCTTCCCGACTCAGGACCGAAGCCACGTCGCTTATGTCTCCTACATTGGCAGGTGGGTTCTTTACCACTAGTGCCACCTGAGAAGCCCTACCTTACTACCTGTCTTACTGTGACTTTGCACCCCAACTGCTAAGAGAACAACAATGGAAGTCGCATGGGGACAATATCACCTGCTTTTCCCTCAGTCTTAGGTTTAGAGCAAGTATACTTTTGGCAGCCACGCTAAACCATTCTCCCCAGACTATCTGCTCTCCAATCAACCTTTTCCCAGCATTACATGCATTTCACTACTTTTTCCCTTCTCGAATGAAGAAAAACATTCTTTCTGAGACACGTTTTTGAAGCAATAAACAGCTCACTTCTTTGTGGGAAAATAGGCAATTTCCAAGTAACCTTTGGAAGCATCTAAATAACCCACACATATTTATGGCTGAGTGACTCTTTGGATGGAAGAAACTTTAAGCCTGTATTTGCAAAGATTTCCATTAACATCTTTGAGCCATCTCTCATCTCATTTTAAAACAAATGGCTCACTCAACAGAAGAGAATCTGGGTTGTTGTTTTTTTTTTTCCCCTCTCTCTCTCTCCTCCCTCAGTTTGGCTTCCTAAGCAGAGATTTGATGTGTGCACAAAACACATTTAAGTTCAATTGGCAAATCTTCACCCAGAGGTCTCAGGGTCCTGGGAGTGAAGACAGAAGCCTTCATGGCATCCAGGGTCAGCCTTTATGTCCCATTTTAGATGAACCTCCATTTCACCTCGCCCCGCCCCTACTCCTTCCATCTCGCAAGAAAAATTCCTCAAGGAAAAGGGAAAAGGCTCTCATTTTCCCACCACCCCCACACTGCAGCAGAAAGCCCTGTTTATAAAGGGTTTGTTCTCAGGAGAAAATGCCATAAGCTATATTTATCTCTAACTAATCCATTTCTCTCTACTCCAAGATTAAGGAATTAATGACTGCTACAGCTGCTGTCCTTAGCACATTAATTACTATAAATTGGCTACAGCCTCAAAAAAAAAAAAATCCACTCAATGACAATGGTGAGAGGGCAAGGTTTATACATTAGATATGCATTAGATATCTAACCTAAATAGTAAATCAGTGTAGCATAGAGCCCAAGAAATTATATACCGGCTTGGGCACTGGGTTTCCACCCGCAGGCTGTAAGCATGGAGAAGGGGTAGAGGTGGGCAAGAGAGGGAAAAAATACTTGTATATACACAAACTTTCCTCGAGACAGATCAAATACAAAGGAAAATTTCTCTTGGATCCATAAAAGCCTGCATCATTACAAATTTCCTTAGGTCATTTTTCGATACATAGACTATTTTGACATTTCTTAAAATCCTTGCAGACGAGACAATGAGTTCAGATGTTCAGAAAGAATTGTCTGCCCTGGTTTCCTCGAAAATCCCCATTCCAAGGCTCACACACTTCCGTCTTCAAAATCATCTCATCTTCCATTTTCTCTCTCTGTGACACATCTTCCCCTTCTCCATCCAACGTTTCACAGTTCTTAGCCTCAACTCAATGTCACCTCCTCCGGGAAGCTGTTGGAGTTCCTCTAGCTGTTACAACACACTTCAAGGAGCTTACATTTTTGTCCCCCAGACCCAAGGCCATGAGTACCCTGAGGGCTAGACTTGGGTCATTTGTCTTAACACACAGTTGCTCCTCTGCAAGTCTCAATATCCCCTTGCCCCACCCAGCTCTCTTCCTTTTCTTCATAGTCAAACTCCCCCTCACCCACTCCTTTCCTACCTCACTCCTCAAGATTCTGGCTTCTTGAACCCATCACTACCCCCCCAAAAAAAAACAACAACTCTAATACCAGCTTGCTAAATCCCAACCACAGATGCAAACACCCCAAGTCATAAACCTAGTGTTAGGCCGCTTCAGTCATGTCAGCCTCTTTGCAACACTATTCATAGGCTGTAGCCTGCCAGGCTTCTAGGTCCATGGGATTTCCCAGGCAAGAAGACTGGTGCTGTGTTTAGTCACTCAGTCGTGTCTGACTCTTTGCAACCCCAAGAACTGTAGCCTGCCAGGTTGCTCTGTCCATGGGTTCTCCAGGTAAGAATACTAAAGTGGGTTGCCATGCCTTCCTCCAGGGAATCTTCCCCACCCAGGGATCTAACCCAGGTCTTTCGCACTGCAGGTGGATTCTTTACTGTCTGAGTCAGCAGGGAAGCTCAAGAATACTGGAGTGGGTAGCCTATCCCTTCCCCAGGGAACTTCCTGATCCAGGAATTGAATTGGGGTCTTCTATATTTCAGGCAGATCCTTTACCAGCTGAGCTACCAGGGAAGCAAGAATACTGGTACTAAGTCACTTTAGTCATGTCTGACTCTTGCAACCCCATGGACTGTAGCCTGCCAGACTCCTCTGTCCGTGGGATTCTCCAGGCAAGAGTACTGGAGTGGGTTGCCATTTCCTTCTCCAGAGGATCTTCCTGACCCAGAGATCGAACCTGCGTCTCCTGTGCCTCCTGCATTGACAGGCAGATTTTTTACCTCTGAGCCACCTGGGAAGCTGCAGAGCCCATTCTTAACTTCCTTGTCACCTTATCCCCACTCTAAGTGACAACCAGGCTGACAGCTCTCCTTTCTGCAGAGCCGAGAGGCTGTTTCATTTCTCCCTACCCCGTCTGCCACCACCCTAATTTGAACCTCATTACCTCCTCACAGAGCTGCAACACCCTCCCAGCTGGTCTTTAGCTTCCAACCTTGGCTCCCCCTACTACAGCCCCCAAGCAACCCCTATTACTGATGTCCTCTACTTAACATTCTGACATATTTCCCCCTTTGCCTTGATTGCCCCTTTAACATGATTTACTGGGGTTTTCATTGTCTTTCTCTCTAGTCTTCATCAATTTTAACTCTCTGCCTCCATTTCCTCACTATAGTGCTTAGTAACTGCCCAGCTTTTTGCTTTCTATTCCACTTTGTCTGCAAAGGGAAAAGATACCCTCAAGCCAAACCAAACCGGGTGGAATTTATTGTGAGGATGCAGGGTACCTCACACCAACTGACACTATGAGCTTCCCAGGAACTGGAACACAAAAACCATCAGAAACTGAAGCCTTTCTTGCCATCACCCCCTAAGAGACCCTAAGGTCACAACACCTTTTCTCCTGTCTCTACCTCTCCCATTCTCTTTCTTCCTGTCAGCTGCCCCTACTTCAGCTCAGCCCACAAGCCCACCCTAGCCTGCCCTATGTGACTTAACTCTTACAACACTGCCTTTCATCCTCCCCTCTGGTGCTAGCAGCTGCCGTCTCTCAGCTTTCCAGTTCCAAGTTCCTGAAGGAAAAATTCGATTGGTCCCTCTCATCTTGTAGTTCTGTGTCACATGCATCTCTGTGGATGCATGCCCTTGATTCAACTCTGGGACACCCCTCTTATGCTGTATCTCCTAGGAGGGAACCCAGCTTTCATTGTTACATACTCTATGCCTAGCAGAGAGTCAGATATGGGGAGTCTGCTGAGTCTGCTGCCTACTAAACATTCACCAGTACTTTCTATTTAGAAGACCTACCAGAGGTCTTTTTCCGGTTAAACCAGGCAAGGTAAAAATATTCTGTTCCTTTAAGGGAGTTGCCCAGATAATAAATATTTTCTGACTCTTAACTTCCCTTAGCATCCAACCTGCCACTTAGCTGATAACAGCCCCTAGTAGCTTTAACCAAAACAGCAATAATCTTTTGTAACTTCAGCCTGCTTGTTTGACCTCTTCTTAAAATAATTGCTGACTTGGGCTTTAGAAGTCTAGAAAGAAATCAGATAAAAAGAATAAACAGGATTAATGCAACATTTTAGCACTGGTACAATAACAATTGCCTCAAGATCTGACCAATTTGCAGTTCACCTCTAGACTCCAAAGATTTACAAGGCACAGGGTACTTAGTGTGGCTTCTAATGTAGGACAGATATGAAAAGCTCCATCTGAAATCAGGTTTTGTCGTTTTGTTTTGTTTTGTTTTTTTCTTTAAACAGTCTGGGTTTTCACTCCTTATTACACTTTAAGAGTCCTGTTTCTCTTTCTCTGTATGTCTCCTCTGTATTCCTCTTCCCCTCCCCCTCCCTGTCTCTGTTCCTCTCTCTCTTTCCCAATCCTGCCATTTCTCTAGTATTTGCCTTTCACTACTCAAGCCTGTAAGCATCTATTAATCACTCAGTCGTGTTCGACTCTTTGAGCCATGGATGGATTGCAGCCTACCAAGCTCCTCTGTTTGTAGTTAGAATAGGATAAAGGAGTCCATAATGGCGGTGGCTAAAGACAAAGAAAGGAAAAAGGCTGCAAAATTAGCACAAAGGAAGGTCTGAAGATCGGAGTGGGAACCTCAGGTGAAACAAACAGCCCTCCTGGCTAGCCCAGTTTACACAGAGCAGGCTCAGGGCGAGGAGAAAAAACATATAAAAGGGAGCCAAAACTGAGCCTGAGGTTTCTCTCCTCTTCACATCTTTTGGGTTGGCCCACTCTCACACCACAAGGATGTATTTTCCTCTGCTTGCCAAATAAAACTGAGCCGTGACACAGAACTGTAACACTAGTCCATCTGTGATTTCACATTTTTGTTGCCACGAGACAGAACCCAAGAAATTACAAACTCCCCTGATATATCCATGGAATTCTCTAGGCAAGGACACTGGAATGGATTGCCATTTCCTTCTCCAGGGGATGGATTGCCATTTCCTTCTCCACTGGAATGGATTGCCATTTCCTTCTTCAGATCCCTTCCTGACCCAGAGATCAAACCCAGGTCTCTTGCATTGCAGACAGATTCTCTACCATCTGAGTCACCAGGGAAGTTCGCTACTCAAGACCAACCATTATTTCCAAAACTTTGTAGAAACCAATAATCTCTTAGAGACATAAAGGAAATAAGGGATGAGTTTATGAGGACTGAACACTCACAAAGTCTTTTTGGATGAATCTATTCATTTCCTTGGTGGAGGGGAGCGGGGGGGTGGCGGGGAGAGAAACACCTTAGAAGTTTGTGAGCTTGCAAGGGACCAAAAACAGACCTTAGAGAAACTAAGGCAAAACGAGTGCTCTAGTGCTCTGGGCCCTGCCCACCAGCCTTTGCCCTTAAGGTCCTGCCACTGAAGACCACAGAAGAGCAGATTGTGCCTCAGACTTGCCTCAGCGTAAACATCACCCAAACGGATTGCTAAACAAACATATTCCTGGAAACTCCTGCCCTAACTGAATCAGAATCTCCACGAATGATACTTGAGAATAAATATTTAATGAGTACCTGAACAATCCTTATGAACTGACAGATTTGGAAACACTGTCTGCATGATATCAGTGGATCTTCCCAAAGTGTGTTCTATTTAGGAAGGGGTTTTCATACCCAGTGGAGTCACTAGCCAACACCCCTATCCAGACAATTCAGTCAGATGCTGGAGGGAGGAGAGCCTGGAGGTTTTAAGTCTCACCCACACTCTGAACACATTCTTATTCAAATCGGCAGCCATGGATGAAAACTACTGGTACAGCACCAGCTACACGAGATGCTCCATGAAACACAAGGGTTCTCAAAGGTAGGATAAGCATAAAAGACTGTCATCCATAAGCCTCTCTTCTAGATTCCCAGTGCAGTCGGCCACATCAAAGAATCTGGAAGTCCTACCACAAAAATTCCAATTTAATTTTATTTAAATTTGTTTAAATGTATTTTTTGCTTTCAAATTTTAATTTGAGAAGGCAATGGCAACCCACTCCAGTATTCTTGCCTGGAGAATCCCATGGACAGAGGAGCCTGGTAGGCATAGTCCATGGGGTCACTAAGAGTCAGACACGACTGAGCGACTTCACTTTCATTTTTCACTTTCATGCATTGGAGAAGGAAATGGCAACCCACTCCAATGTTCTTGCTTGGAGAATCCCAGGGACAGAAGAGACTAGTGAGCTGCCATCTATGGGGTGGCACAGAGTTGGACACGACTGTAGCAACTTAGCAGCAGCAGCAGATTTTAATTGTAAAAAAAAAAAAAAGAAAAAGCACTTGCTGTGTGTGTTTGCTTGTTTGGTGGCTAAGATGGTTGGTTTTTACAGAATAGGATTGAACATCCTGTGTAGTAGGAACACACTTAAATAAAGGTGTGTTTATTTACTGAGTGAAGAACTAGCCATGATTTTCCAATGCAATTTGTGGCATTTTCTGAATTATTCTGCTTCCATCAAACTCATTTCTATTTACTATTTACTATTTTATCTCTGGACTTTCTGTTGGCACTGATTCTCCCAAGCTTGGCAATAGGTTTTCCTTCGAGGAACTTGGCTGAGACAAAGTTTTTTTTTCCCCTTTACCTCATTCAGCCTAACTCGGGGGACACAGCCTGGAAGAACTACCCCTGCTCAAATGCAGTAACATGTCTCTTAAGTTGTCTGCAAACATATATCTAAGGTTTTTAATATCATGATTTCCAAGTTATCCATATCCCAATAAGAAAGGGTTGGAAAATGAGAGACCTGGAATCACGTGTATGTGGAGCTTGCACACAATTGGATCTCCATTGCCTAAAAATTATAACACAGGAAGCAGGAGGCAATCACAGTTCCAATGCACACATTTCCCTAAGCTGGCCAATTTTCAAAAGGGGTGCAAAAGTAAGTCATTAAAATACATGAGGAAGATGAAGTGAAAAGCAATGGACCCTACTCCGAAAAAGAGAGAGAGACAAAGAAATAGTTAATTTTAAATTAGTGACATTAAATTTCTCTCCCACTAATACAGCAAAAATAGTCATTCTAACCAGCACCAGCTCTATGAAGGGATCTCTCCATAGCAGCAGTCCTGACATTGTAAGTGAAGATGTTTAGCAGCAACCCTGGGCTCTACCTGGCTTCCCTGTTGGTCAGTGGTAAAGAATCTGCCTGCCAATGCAGGAGACGTGAGTTTGATCCTTGGGTCGGGAAGATCCCCTGGAGAAGGACATGGCAACTTACTCCAGTATTCTGGACTGGGAAATCCCATGGACAGAGAAGCCTGGCAGATCACAATCCATGAGTTCACAAAAAAGTCTGACCTGACTTAGCCACTAAACAACTTGGTTTTACCTCGTTGATGCCATCAGCATGCCCCTCTCCCACACTGTGGCAATCAAAAATATCTCTGGATGTTGCCAAATGTCCCTCAGAGGCAAAACCACCCCAAGTTAAGAACCGCTGCTCCAAGGCATGATTCCTGTTTGTTAAACATTATGAAATCCAACCATAGAGTGGGAAATAAAAACTTAAATCACAAATGTTTTTTCTGGATTATTTCACTGGGGTTAAATAAAATATATGAGTATTAATTTTTCTAAGAAATTTCCCAAGATTTTTGTTTCCTTAAAAAGTACCGACTACATTATTTTAAATCTTCAGTTGATTGGTGGAGGGTAATGATTTGGGGGAGATGGTAAATTTCTAAGCTCAACCTAGAATATTTTTAATAACCAAGAAAGTTGGAGAATTATGAGTTTACTACAAAAAAGTTTACAAGGTTGTGTTAAAAAAAAAAAAATAACCCAAGTAAAAAGGGAAACAACAGGCAATTCAAAATACACGTAACAAAGATTAATGTTCAACATATGAAGAGTCTGCCAAATCAATTCCGTAAAAAATAGAAACCACTAGGATTGTGATAAATAAGTAGCCAAAGATACATGCAAACAATTCAGAAAAGAGGACACTCAACAAATGAATAATGATGAGTGCTGGAAAATTATAAGCATCACTGGAAATCAGGGGAAAGCAAATGAAACATAATTTTCACCTCTAAAACTATATCTCTGTAACTAGGAAGATTTTGCACTAATAAGGGTGAGATAAAAAAAAAGTCCTCACAGACTGATGGAAGAACTTTTTAAAATTAATTTGGCAAAACTTAGTATGAGCTTTAAAAATATTCACTTTGCATAATCAATTCTAAGAAAATAATCTCAATTACTGGAAAAGTTTTAAAAATGCTCATTAGAGTATTATCTAATAAAGTGAAAAATTGAATATCACCTAAATGTCCAGCAAGTACCTTGCAGAGGTTACCTGCGGTGATTGGCTGTAGCGTTATGAAGCCACTTGGATGGCAAAGAGTCAGACAGACATGCTGCTGCTGCTGCTGCTGCTAAGTCGCTTCAGTCGTGTCCGACTCTGTGACTGAGTGACTAATACACACAAAAGAAATTTTAAGAAGAAAACAGGCACAAAAACCATGCTAAAAGTATGATTACAACTATGCATATATTTCAAGGAGGGTGGATGGACCCTAACTGAAAGGCTAGCCCTGTTTACTCCTGGGTGGGGATTACACATGAGGGTTTCACGCCTGCTGTTGTGTGTCTGAATTTTTGGTAATGAGCGTGCACTGCTTTCCAGTGGTAAATGTGAGCTTCACAGGAAACGATGAACTTCTCTGAAAATGCAGCTCAGTACTGATTAGGTACTAAACATAAACTGGCTTCTCAGTCCTGTTTTCTTCACATTGAGCTGTTTTGAAAACACTCCCATTGTATGAAAGCTGACTGAAGCCAAGGAAACTTTTCTGTTGTGACTTCAGGGCAATCAGACCCAACCACATAAACAGTCAGGGTAAGATGGCTTCCGGGACACCCTTAAAAAGCCTTAAGATATAGTTTTTCTTCCTTCGCTACTCACTTTTTTTTTTTTTTTTTCAACTGAATACATCAAAGAGACTCCTCTCCACACATCAATAGAAGAATCCTAAGCAGGGAAAAGTAATATTAAGTCAATTCATTCAGTGAGATAACAAAAATATAAGATAAAATAAATTGTGAATTTGCAATGTATCTTTCTCATCACTGAAGCCTGGTCAATATTTATTGATTATTACTCTGTTCCCTTTATCACACCACATTCATGAGACATAAGAAAGAAGCAAAAGATATGAAAAGATCTCAACTATGAAATAAACAGTAATAAAATAAGGAAGTAGAGAAAAGACATAGCTACATGCATACGTAAGTAGTATATATATATATACACACACACAATTACTTATTTGCAGGTCAGAAATTCACAGGGTTTAGGATTGGAAGATACTTTAAATACAACTACTTCCACTAATTTATTTTGTATATGCTTTTGTGTTGAAATAAAGAAGACTGCTACAGGAGGTCATTATAGACAGATATCAGAGCAGGCACAATGGTGGGAAGATCCTTAGAATCAGAATCTTAAATTAAGCAATTAAAATAGTTATATAATGCCTTTAGTTATCAAAAGCAGAATTCTTTTCTACATTCCCTAATGAGGTTGAAATCCTTTAAGAATTATCACTGATGCCTTTATCTCCATACCAAACTCCAGGTCATACGAATTTTACTTTGCAAACATCTTTTCCATACCACTGCCCTCTCTACACTCATCAATTAGATAACATAGTAAGAAAAGGATGGCATTGATCCAGGCAAGAAATGAAGATCTGGGCTGAAGTGGTGACAAGGAGAACAAACAGAATAGAATAGACGAGATATACTTTAAAAGAAAGTGCAAAAAGAGATTGATGACTCATTATATATAAATATGGGGACCAGTCAGACACGACTGAAGCGACTTAGCAGCAGCAGCAGCAGCATGTTTTCTGAACCAAAAATAATGGGCTACATGCCCTGACAATCATGAGGGCACTTTTGAGATAAATGGGGCAAAATATTTGCTCTCGGCACCAACTCAGAAAATCCATATAGAGGGATTTTTTTTTTTAATGAGCATGGCTGGGAGTTACAGAATGAAAGTCAGGATGAAAGAGTGGGGAGCCAGCAAGAAGAAGAAAAGGAAGCCCTCTGTAAACTTTAAGGACTGGAATATTTTCTTTTTCTATTCAAGCATGTTCTCTTCGGCTGAAAAATGCTGTGTTAAACGGATCCGAGGTCGTTTCCATCCTCATGAGAAATCTGATGCAGTATTTCATCCTAAACATTATAAAACTTGGCATTAAAAGCTTCCCAAAGTCCATTTTCCCCTGGAGTCAGGTACCGTTTGTCATGCGCTCACACATTCCTTCTGGCAGACTGCTTTACAATGATTCCCACGGGCAGCTGAGGAGCTGGAGAGCATCCTTCACACATGACTTTCCACTGAGTCTAGAGGCCGATGGACCCAAGTAGGAAGCCAACTCACCCCATTATGGATGGCGCCTGCCACAGAGGGCACATGTGTGTTGTCTGCTCTCCTTATTGCCCACCTGAGTTTATAAGGTGCCACCGGAAAACAGAAGCTGAAACTTGACAATAAGTTCTGTATTAAAGTGGTCCTCCCTAGGAAGCATTGTTCTTTTGCGTGCTTGCCCAAGCCTGTCTGGTCCAGAAAGACTGGGAGTAGAGAATATACTCCCAGGGTGAAGACAGAAAGATGGTGAAAAAGGAATATGAGCAGTATTTTAACCAGAAATATGGTGCTGCATTTTCTGAGAAAAAAAAATGTGATTTATGGTCTGGAAAAACATTTTTATATTCAATACAATGGAAGCCAAGAAAAAAATCATTTTGAAATTAAAATTGAAAAATCCAAGATGTTGGTCACTATAGCTCCACAGACACATGGAGAGCAGTCTTTATTTTTTTACCTTTGATAAAAGAATTTTTTTAAATCTTAATTTCTTAAATTTAGAAGGAGTACGGGGAAGGAGGGCTTCCCTGGTGGCTCAGTGATAAAGAATCCACCTGTCAAAGCAGGAGATGCAAGAGACACAGGTTTGATCCCTGGTTGGGAAGATGCCCTGGAGGAGGGAGTGCATGGCAATCCACTCCAGTATTCTTGCCTGGGAAATTCCATGGACAGAGAGCCTGGTGGGCTGCAGTGCATGGGGTCACAAAGAGTGGGACACGACTGGAGACCCTGAGCACGCACACGGCGCAAGCAGGAGGAGGTGGGTATCAGAATGTATAGGTATCATACAAATTAAATCAGCAAATCACTATTTTTGTAAATATAGTACATAGTCTAAAAGAGGAATTTTTTGGTCCATAACACAGCTCCCTAAAATCTATAGCCTAACCAAGTCAGAAATTGTAGGAAGTGTATGCACTCATTGGCTTCAGTTGTATATGAGTCCTTGTGACCTTATGAACTGCAGCCCTCCAGGTTCCTCTGTCCATGCGGTTCTTTAGGCAAGAATACTGGAGTGGATTGCCATGCCTTCCTCCAAGGGATGTTCCCCAGCCAGGGATCAAATCCACATCTCCTGCACTGGGGTGGATTCTTTACCCATTGAGCCATTAGAAGAAACATTTTATTCTTACCTTGTTGACAGGAAGGAATATGGAGTAGAGAGACTCTAAGAATAAACCATCCTAAAATAGCAGCGTTTTGGTCCTGTGGCCTTGATGGTGGTCTGTTTTGACCCTCAGAAGCCATTAAAGTTAATGATAGTTATAGAGACACAAGAAAACAGACCTCTAAGCGGGGCTTTTCAGGTGGGTCTCTGTGAATATGAGATGGAAGTTTCTGGTATCTATTAATGTTATTGATTAAACCACATGCTTTTATGTATCCCGAATGTAGTCTGTGTTGAAAATCTTTCTTTTGAAATATTTTCTCTACCTTCCAACTCCCCCATCTGTAGGGGAAATTTTTCTCCGCTCAAGGGGCAATCATGGTGTAAAAATGCTCCCATCTCTGGATACAAAAGATGGGGGGAGTCCTGAACCACGACAGCAGGCCTCCGTGGTAGTTAAAACCAGACCTGCACCTCTAACACAGGTCTCTCCCCTGGTAGCTCATTCTGTGGTGATAGACATCCCCTGAAGAAGATGAGCTGGCAGCAAGGGCCCCACACCCACAGCCCTAACAGACCTCAGGAAGGACAAGGTCAGTGTTTGGGCGTGGGCTTGTGTACCACACACTGCTGCTGCTGCTGTTGCTAAGTCGCTTCAGTCGTGTCGGACTCTGTGCGACCCCAGAGACGGCAGCCCACCAGGCTCCCCCGTCCCTGGGATTCTCCAGGCAAGAACACTGGAGTGGGTTGCCATTTCCTTCTCCAATGCATGAAAGTGAAAAGGGAAAGTGAAGTCGCTCAGTCATGTCTGACTGTTAGTGACCCCATGGACTGCAGCCCACCAGGCTCCTCCGCCCATGAGATTTTCCAGGCACTACGATCCCTGATTTCAAGGAAATGGGAAAAAACTCCCACCTGGGAGGGAGTGAAGAGAGAAAGAGAGAGAAAACAGGTTGTAGACTTAGAGTAATCCATTTCTAAGGGGAACTCCTGCCTGTTGTGAGGACCAAACAGATCCCACTGAGCCCCAGACAAACCCAGGCATATTCTCGAGGCCTCAAAATTCTAGGCAACCGACTTCTCGGGGAGCCCAGTGGCCAAGACTCTGCACTCCCAATGCAGGGGTCCCCAGTTTGATCCCAGGGAACTAGATCCCACATGCCACAACTAAAGATCCTAAGAGCCGCAACTAAGACCTAGGGCACCCAAATAAATGAATAAATAAAATAAAGTTTAAAAAAAAAAATAGTCGGCAAGATCTAAGAGAAGGCTAGTATGACTTATTCAGAACCATAGTCATCCAGGTTGTGTCCACACACAGACAGGCTTATGTTTTACCTATTGAGTTCAAACAAGAGCTCATATAGATATTCTAGAAACTCTGCCATATGACTTAGATCTGTCTTTAAATGATCACAAACATAACTATCAATAGCTTAACCTTTGTAGAGGGCAATTCGGCAATACCTTTCAAAAGCCTTTATAATGTGTATATACTCCTAGACTCAGCAATTTCTCATTTAGGAATTTGTCCTAAAAAAAAAAAAATTATGGACTTATGCAAAGATTTAGATACAAGGATATGCAATCTGTATTTGTTTATAATAGTAAAAAACTGAAACAACCGAATGTCCGGAATTAGGGGGCTGAATAAATTTTACTATGCTGGTATGAAAGGCACCATTTAAAAGTAGTGTTTCAATGAGGAAATATGGTAAATGAAAAAAAAAATTACAGAACAGTATCAATAGCATGGTTCTATTTTAGGAATGTATTATAAAAAATATGAGTAAGCAAAACTACAAAAATAAAAATCTCCATTGACTTGTTAATAGTTTGGTGTAGCTTCTAAAGTTTGTAGGAGTATGGGTTATTTAAAATAAAAAATAAAACAAAACTTTTTAATTGCTACTTTTAAATTTCAAACAATTAAGTATTCCTCAATAATAATGATCAACCCAGCTGCTGGGAAAGAAAGAAAAGAGAACTAACATGAGTTGTTTTTACATATGTTATTTTGTATTCAATGTCATTGAAATGTAGGGTCAATCCAACTTGAATTGTCTCCTTCTGGTAGATGTAAGATAATTAGAATGTATATTTTCTATAAGAGGAGGGAAATGCCTTGCTTTTTCTTTGACTCCTTTATCATTAAAACCCTATCATTATGATTACTTCCTCTGTTTACTGAACTGGATGAATTCTAAGGTTATTTTTTCTGAGGTGAAGATGTTAATTTGCATTACCCTGATTACTCATTTGAAAGAAAGAGCCAGGTTGCATCTGCTATATATTATGCAATGAACTGTTGATTATCTGTGGAGACAAGGACAGCACAAATAATAAAAATCCACAGAGAATACCCAAACTTCATTTTAGCCAGAAGTGTCAACAGTTTGCCAGAGTTGTTAGCAAGGAACAAAGCTGATTTGAGTTTTATCTCCCAACTCCCTTCCATCTGCTAGAGGATTATGCTAATAAGAAGTGAAATGACCAGCAGCAGAGGCAGCCCTAGGTAATTCCTAGTCAGGAGAGTTGGTTTCTGATTAATCAAGATTTGGCTGAATTGGAGCATGGACATACAACTCCCTCCCAATCAGGATCCTAAATATTCTTTAAATATTCATCATCTAAAAATTTCCATTTACTTGATAACATGTTTCTTTTTTACTAGAGCTACATAAAACTTGATTTTTATAATACCCTATTTCAGCCCTACCTAAACTCTACCTACATAGAATAAACAATGAACTCATTTCTCTTTGTTGTACTACCCTACTAAACTATCCAATTAAAATTTCTAAATAGGTATTATTTATAGCAATTACCATTCTGTATTCCAGATCAGTCTATTTAGGCAAGATGCAATTACCCTAAAACTCAATAGCCTAAAATTATTAGTCTCTAAAACTTGGAAGGAAAATATGTCCTTCTGTGACCTTTCTTTAGTCAGTATCATCTACAGAAATTCTACACTCCTACATATTTACACATACATAAACCCTAGCAATGTCCATGATTTGAATTAACAGATGCCTCTGACACTCCATATGTCCACGTATCTCATTTTAAATTTGAAACTACGAAAGTTAAGTTAGGCCTTTTTAGACTTTATGAGAAATAGCATTTCTCTAAAACTGCTTTTCTTTGAGGGAGTATCATAAATTGACTGACAGGGATGTTAACTGCATTAACTTTTTAAGATTCTTTTAAGCCTCTGTCTTTTTCGAAATGACTGTAAATTTAGATGAATGGTTCAGATGGCTTTTTCCCCCCACAACAAATAAGAAGATAAATTGGACTAAAACTCTTTTATGCTTTATTGAATAACAGTCGGTAACAAGGCAACCTCAGAAAGAAGATTTTAGTATCAGATGCATGGCGTAGCTTTAAATATCTTCTACTGCACTAGATAACATATTAAAATCTGTCCCCTCAGTAGATTCAAAATGCCTCTTCTAGACTTTTCATCAAGAACATTTGGTCTTTCCTTTCTCAAAGTAGTAAGACATTTTTTTCCCCAGATGTGCCGTGTGGCATGCAGGATCTTATTTCCCCAACCAGGGATTGAACCCATGCCCCCAGCACTGGGAACTTAGAAGTCTTAACCACTGGACTGCCAGGCAAGTTCTGTTAAGACTTTTTTTTACCTAATTTATGCACAATTTGTGTGCCCCTCCATCTTACCACAACCTAAGAAAATACTAGGCATTCTGAAGAGAAACTGATTTAGACTGATTTATTGCCAGTTTTTAGCGATATAACATTCCCTTTATGGGAATATTGCAAGTCATTGTCACCAAGTTAAAAGGCAAACCTGAGCAGGAATCCCTATTGCTTTTAAGTTCAAGAAGCTTCACAGCTTCCTAAAAATATAAACATGAATGTTTATTAAAATAAAAATTCAGGAAAAAATTCCAATGTAAATCTTTCTTGGCCTGTATTATTTGCTTCTTGACTCAGACTTTTTTTCCTTTAAATAATTAAACATCTCCCTCAGAGTCTTGAGGAATAGGGGTTTTGTTCTGTGTATGTGACTATTTCAAATCAAGTTTCCTAGTCACTTTCTCAGTGTTTTCCACATGAGGCAGCAGGAAGGAGAACCAACCCATTAAAATAATGCACAATGATTTCTGCACACTCATTTCCTGATTCGGGGGTAACTTTTCCCAAAATTTCATTAAAGTTTTAAAAAGTTAAGTATACACTTTCACAATGTGATCAAACTTCTTACAGTATTTTCACATCCCATAAAGTTCAGCTTCAACATTTATTGAGCTTTTGGGACCTCAAATGTCCCTGGTAGTTTTCAAATATAAAAATTTCAAGAAGTAGGATTGAAAAAAATAGCATCCACCTAAATATGAATGAAGGCGCCATATATAGACCACATATTCATTCACCAGGCATTCAATAATTGCTTACATTAAGTAAAACAGATTCTAGTGGTAACGATAGGGAAAATTATGCCCTCTATGATAAAAATATGATGCCTTCTTTTATGACTCAAATTTTTCCAGAATTGGCAATGTGCATTTTTTCATTTTTATTTTTAACACTTTCCTTACTCTTTTACCTCATTTCAACTCATTGGCAGTAGTCCTGGACACTGAAAGCTTAAACCCCACTGTGAACACATATGCTTATTCCAAAATCCACCTGAACTCAGTGTCAGATCAAGGACTGATTCCAGCTCACACACACACAGAAACCCAAGTCCCCAAATATTCCTCCCTTCCTCCCCGACCTTGTTCCAAAAATTAACTTCTGGTTATTTTTTCTCAATCATGAGGGGTGGGAGGAGGAGGTGAGTTAGAGAATGAAGAGCTGTGTTTACCCCCCTAACACAATCAGTGTTTGCAAAGTCATTTCATTGAGAACACAGAAAGTGCTATGCAGTTTAATAATAAAGGGGAAACAAATGAGCCAAAAATATGGAATATGTGAGTCTCATACCAACTTTCATATAGAAGCTGAAAATTGCTATTTTTAAAAATGAATTAATCAAATGTGGTTTGTGAGTTAGAAAAAAATGCTTTATACAACTAAATGTTGCCTTAGGTTAAACATCTATTCCATCTTTAGCTATTATGTGATACTAAATTCGTTTGTGTCACATACACTTATTTAACTAAGCCAGGTCCTTTATCTCAGTTATTTTAAAAAATTCAAAAAATGTCCAGAGTAAAGAAAAGATAATTTCACAAATTCCTGTGAGAAACAGTCCTAGGCTGTGTTACAAAGCCAAAGAGAAATTGGGAATTGAGCAACGTGCTTTATTGACTATGCTAAAGCCTTTTACTGTGTGGATCAAATAAACGGTGGAAAATTCTGAAAGAGATGGGAATACCAGACCACTTGACCTGCCTCTTGAGAAACCTGTATGCAAGTCAGGAAGCAACAGTTAGAACTGGACATGGAACAACAGACTGGTTCCAAATAGGAAAAGGAGTACATCAAGGCTGTATGTTGTCACCCTGCTTATTTAACTTATACGCAGAGGACATCATGAGAAACACTGGGCTGGAGGAAGCACAAGCTGGAATCAAAATTGCTGGGAGACATATCAACAACCTCAGATATGCAGATGACACCACCCTTATGGCAGAAAGGGAAGAACTAAGGAGCCTCTTGATGAAAGTGAAAGAGGAGAGTGAAAAAGTTGGCTTAAAGCTCAACATTCAGAAAACTAAGATCATGGCTTCCAGTCCCATCACTTCATGGGAAATAGATGGGGAAACAGCGGAAACAGTGGCTGACTTTATTTGGGGGGGCTCCAAAATCACTGCAGATGGTGACTGCAGCCATGAAATTAAAAGATGCTTACTCCTTAGAAGGAAAGTTATGACCAACCTAGACAGCATATTAAAAAGCAGAGACATTACTTTGCCAACAAAGATCCATCTAGTCAAGGCTATCGTTTTTCCATTGGTCATGTATGGATGTGAGAGTTGAACTATAAAGAAAGCTGAGCGCCAAAGAATTGATGCTTTTGAACTGTGGTGTTGGAGGAGACTCTTGAGAGTCCCTTGGACTGCAAAGAGATCCAACCAGTCCATCTTAAAGGAGATCAGTCCTGGGTGTTCATTGGAGGGACTGATGTTGAAGCTGACACTCCAATACTTTGGCCACCTCATGCGAAGAGCTGACTCATTTGAAAACTGTGGTGTTGGAGGAGACTCTTGAGAGTCCCTTGGACTGCAAAGAGATCCAACCAGTCCATCTTAAAGGAGATCAGTCCTGGGTGTTCATTGGAAGGACTGATGTTGAAGCTGACACTCCAATACTTTGGCCACCTCATGCGAAGAGCTGACTCATTTGAAAAGACCCAGATGCTGGGAAAGATTGAAGGCAGGAGGAGAAGGGGATGACAGAGAATGAGATGGTTGGATGGTATCACCAACTCAATGGACATGGGTTTGGGTGGACTCCAGGAGTTGGTGATGGACAGGGAGGCCTGGCGTGCTGTGATTCACGGGATCACAAAGAGTTGGACACAACTGAGCGACTGAACTGAACTTCTGATTTTATTAATTTTATAAGCTATTTTAAAAATGCACACCAAATTAAGTCTGTTTTTTCTTTACTAGCAATACTTTGGGGCCTGAGATATCTAGATATCAACATTCTGCTTGGCTTTTACATACAAGGCTAGCCTAAAACACTATAATTAAAAATCTACCTTGCTCCTTTCCTCTGCAAATAAGTTTCTCCAAAAAATCCAAAGGATTTCCTTTCCTGCTGTTTCTCTCCTATATTACACACTAGACAACCCACTCTGCCCCCACCACTCCCTCCAGCTGCTCTGAGTTACCAATGATCATCTGACTGCTAAACTTTTAAAAATACCTTTCAGTCCTTATCCTAGTTACATAGGTTGACTCTTTCTCCCATCACTCATCCTTGGAAACATCCGGAAGCCTTGCCCAACTCACGCCCCAGAGGCGCCCCGGGTACCCAACTCTCTGTACTCCTGGATCAGCTTTTCACATTCTAAGTGAATTTCCATTCAGCAAGTTACCCATTTTTCGTCTCCTCCACCAACTGTACGCAGGAGGGATTCAATTTATCTAACTATATACCCACATCACCTACCTAGTGTCCAGACTTGGCTGGCAATCTACGCAACTTTTTCCACTTCAGCAAGTAGAGCAGAGAGCCCTGTCTACACAGCCTGGTAATCTTTCCCATGGCATTTAGATGGAGAGGTTTTCATAAATTCTGGAAAGAGTGTGAAGAAAAGGGAACCCTTCTGCACTGTTGGTAGGAATATAAATTGGTACAGCCACTATGGAGAACAGTATGGAGGTTCCTTAATAAACTAAAATTAGAGCTATCATATGATCCAGCAATTCCACTCTGGGGCATATATCCAGAGAAAATCATAATTTGAAAAGATACATGCACCCCAATGTTCATTACAGTACTATTTACAATAGCCAGGACATGGAAGCAATCTAAATATCCATTAACAGAGGAATAATGATGATGTGGTACGTGTTTACAATGGAATGTACTCAGCCATAAAAAAGGACAAAATAATGCCATGCGAAGTGACATGGATGGACCTAGAGACTGTCGTAATGAATGAAGTAAGACAGAAAAGGATAAATACCACACAATACCGCTTATATGTGGAATCTTGAAAAATGGTACAAATGAACTTATTTACCAAACAGAGTCACAGATATAGAAAACAATCTTATGGTTACCAGAGAGGGAAGGAGGAAGGATACACTGGGAGACTGAGATTGACATATGCATAATATTATATATAAAATACAGCTTCCCTGGTGGCTCAGACAGAATCTGCCTGCAATGCAGGAGACCCAAGTTCAATACCTGGGTCGGGAAGATACCCTGGAGAAGGAAATGGCTACCTACTCCAGTGCTGCTGCTGCTGCTGCTAAGTCACTTCAGTCGTGTCCGACTCTGTGCGACCCCATAGACCACAGCCCACCAGGCTCCCTCGTCCCTGGGGTTCTCCAGGCAAGAACACTGGAGTGGGTTGCCATTTCCTTCTCCAATGCATGAAAGTGAAAAGTGAAAGTGAAGTCACTCAGTCGTGTCCGACTCGTAGTGACCCCATGGACTGCAGCCCACCAGGCTCCTCAATCCACAGGATTTTCCTGGATAGCTAATAAGAACCTATTGTATGCTGCTGCTGCTAAGTCGCTTCAGTCGTGTCCGACTCTGTGCGACCCATAGACGGCAGCCCACCAGGCTTCCCCGGTCCCTGGGATTCTCCAGGCAAGAACATTGGAATGGGTTGCCATTTCCTTCTCCAATGCATGAAAGTGAAAAGTGAAAATGAAGTCTCCCAGTCGTGTCTGACTCCTAGCGACCCCATGGACTGCAGCCAACCAGTCTCCTCCGTCCATGGGATTTTCCAGGCAAGAATACTAAGCACAGGGAATTCTACTCGATACACTGTAATGATCTATATGGGAAAAGAATGTAAAAAAAAAGTGGATATATTTGTATGTATAACTGATTCACTGTTTTACACAGCAGAATGTAACACAACATTGTAAATCAACAATATTCCAACAACATTTTTTAAAGATGGACAGATTTTGCCTAATTTCTTTCTAAGCACACTCCAGCAACGTTCTCATCTACTCATTCCTCATCCCAAGCAGAGAATGTTCTTTCAGCCCACTGTGTCATCTAGCATCTCAGGACTCCTTCTATACCTGAAATGGAGCCTAAACAGAAGTGAGGTGCATGGTGGCAAGAAGGCAGGGAGGACAGCAGAAGCCTCAAAAGTTTTCAAAATGAACTCACTTTTTCTGCCTCCCTCGCTTCTCCTGCAGCTTCATCTCTTTCAGAAGCACTGACACCTCCTAGCCATCTAATCAAGACAAATCTTTCATGCGGTAATTAAAATACAGCTCATCTTCAAGGGGAACAGAAAAACAAAGGCTGAAACAATTAGCTGACTGTGCCGAACAGCATGGTTCACCCCCTCCCGCCCCCACCCTCTCCCCACTTCCTTCAATTGCTTGCTTTTCAGTATTTTCACTGGAAGGAAAACTTCATTCTGCTGAAAGGTAAGAAACTGCACAGACATTCAGACTCAGAAATAGTTTAATTGAATTTCATATGAAAAATGTTTAAGACTATTTAAAACGAATGTCAGGTTCCCTGCTTGGCTAAAAATGCCTTACGCAAGAAAAGGAGTCAGAGATACTCGCTAATCTGTTATACTCAGGTTAGAAGAGATCTTGCATTAGCATGCAAAAGGACACAGGCTGGCAAGACAGGGAAAAGACAAGCTTCCCCAGAATGAAGACTGCAGAGGAGAGAGGTAATTTGTAATAACTCAGAAGGTGGAAAATGAACTTGTAAGACTCATAAGTCTCTGTGTGCCTTGATTACGTATCACTACTGCAATATTATACTGTATATTCATTTCTATTGTATTAGTTTTTGAATAGTCCAGTGGTTTACTTGGCTCTCTGAGCCACCTGTCTTTTCTGCAACATCCCCTACCAGCATATTCAAGCATTAGCATTCAGGTTTTCTAAAATCTTTTAACCATTGATGACTGCCAGCCATCAAATTAAATTCAAAGGGTTCAGTGTAGCTCCAGCTTTTAGCTATATAATTTACTAAGAAGACCCAAAGCACTTGCAACCTAATTTGCAGTTCAGCAGTGAATACCATTTCCTAACAAAATCTGCCTGAAATCTCTTTTTGAGGCTCCAGAAAAAAAATACACTTGTGACACCTGTGCATCTTCCTTCTGGCACCCACTCAAAAAAAAAAAAAATAGAATGCCATACCTTATGTAAGATGGCAGAAGAAAAGTATCAAAAGCATGGATTTATTTTTATTGCCAGGCTATCTGGGCCAATATAGTCAAAGCTATGGTTTTTCCAGTAGTCATGTATGGAGTGAGAGTTGGACCATAAAAAAAGCTGAGCACCAAAGAATTGACTCTTTTGAAATGTGGGGCTGAGGAAGACTCTTGAGAGTCCCAGGACTGAAAGAAGATCAAACCAGTCAATCCTAAAGGAAATCAGTCCTGAATATTCATCAGAAGGACTGATGCTGAAGCTAAAACTCTAATACTTTGGCTACCTGATGCAAAGAGGCAACTCACTGGAAAAGATGCTGATGATGAGAAAGACTGAGGGCAGGAGGGAAAGGGGATGACAGAGGACAAGATGATTGGATAGCATCACTGACTCAACAGACATGAGTTTCAGCAAACTCTGGGAGATAGTGAAGAACAGGGACTCTGGCTTGCTGTAGTCCATGGGGTCTCAGAAAGTTCAATGTGACTGAGCGACTGAACAACAGTCTGGGTCAATACAGTCACTCTATATTTCTTTTTTAAATTTAAATTTTTTTCTATATTTTCTAAGTCCAACGTTAGCAGTATATTCATTACAGCTTGACTGGCAACCAACATGCATGCTCAGTCACTAAGCTGTGTCTGACTCTTTGCAATCCCACAGGCTGTAGCCCACCAGGCTCCTCTGTCCATGGGATTTTCTAGGCAGGAATACTGGAGTGGGTTGCCAGTTCTATCTCCAGGGGCCAACATAGGCTTAACCAAGTCTTGGCCCTCTGATAAATAGATGGAAAGATACATGATAGATAATGATATGTAGATACCACTGTAGAAAACCCCAGAGTCAATCTTTCCCTTATCTGTATGGAAGTAGATTTGGCCTCTTCCAGAGCCGGGCCAGAGTATCAATTCCTAATACTGGTGCTAATTTCACTTCTATCACTTAACCCTGAAGCACCACTGCTTGAGCCTCTATTTCACTCTTACAGACGGGAAATAAAGCAGAATAACTTTAAACTGTTAAAAGTCTATAGCTAACTTATAATATTGTTTTGTCTTATAAAAAGATGGCCCTCTCTTACCTGAGGTCAAGGCATGAGGAATCCTTGAAAACCGTTGTGAATCTTCTGGGAAGTTGAAAATACAAAATGTCATTTACCTTTGATTCTTAAACTTTATTTCTCTTCCTCTCCCTGATATTGAGGAATTCCAGTTCCTAGCCCTAATGACAAAGGAGCTGGGGGAAATGCAGCTAACTATCGCCAAGTAAAATCTGAAAGCTTTCGAGTTTTCCTATCACAGAGATGGTACTCACCACTAAAAGACGATCTAGAGGTAAAATCATCAGGCTGATCTAATTTAATTAATAAATGGCATAATCTGGAAGCCCATTAGAGAAGTTAGAATGGCCAGCTATACCCACAACAGTGTTAATCACCATCCAGCGAACTCAGTGTAACTCTAGACTTGAACCATTAAAGTACAAACTGGAAAAAGCCTAGTTCCTGATGACTTTAATAATCTAAATATGGTTCTTGACCACTCTCCTTCTGTTTTTCCCTCGCCAGTCCCCATTATACTTTGTAATAGCCAACTCTTTGGAAAAGACCCTGATGCTGGGAAACATTGAGGGCAGGGGAAGAAGGGACGGCAGAGGATGACATGGTTGGAGGGCATCACCAACTCAGTGCACATGAGTTTGAGTAAACTCTAGGAGGTGGTGAAGGACCGGGAAGCCTGGCGTGCTATAGCCCATGGGATTGCAGAGTCGGACACGACTGAACAACTGAACAACAAAAGTTGATAAGATGTGAAAATACTAATGGAAAGTATTTGCAAGTCCACCAAAATACCAGCTTTTATTAAGGTTAAAAGAGGTACCTAAAGCCAAAAGGAGCTGAACTAGAGTGAGTGCTTCCAGCCGCGTCAGGCCTCCCATCCCAAACGCTCTCCCTCCCCAGACTTTGGAGGCTGCTTCCTATCCAAAACTATGGCAGAAAATGAAACAAAAGTGAAGGCCTCAATATTTTGATGTTTGCATTTTTATTACAATGGAATAAAAAACATAACTAACCCACTTCATAAAAATGAAAATGAATCTGCTTTTCAAGCATCACCTTGCTCCTTGCTCCTGACAGCACTCATCTCCACCCACCTCAGCTCATAACAAGCAACTGTGTTTGTTAGTGGCGCACTAGACAGAAAATTAATGTAGTCAGCCATTCGGTTGCCAATTAATTTAGTGAAGCAGCAACTAAATAAATCCAATTCTCTCAAGTCTGAACATAAAAATATCAGCCTCATTGCTGATCCTAGACATAGGAGGAGGAAGAGAAGTAACTAGCATTTGTAAATATCCATACCTTCTACCTTTTAAATACCTTCAAACACATTGGTAGGCCCTGACACGCATTCTTTCACGTCCAACCTTACAAGAACTCTGCAAGGAAAGAATTATTATCTCCATTTTACATAAACTCGCTTTACATGGGAATTTAAATAACTTCCCCCAATCACAGAACAAGTTTGTGGCAAAGCTGGGTTGTACCCAAGGTCTTGTGGATGCCTTGAATTAAAACAAAAATGAATGAATGATAAAAAATGATGACACTTTATATGTACACTAGATGAGGGTTTGTACTTGGTACCTTTAATAATTCTGTTTGAGGTTTTTTTAACACATATATTTTTTCAGATTCTTTTCCATCATAGGTTATTACAAGATATTGAATATAGTTCCCTGTGCAATACAGTAGGTCCTTGTTGCTTATCTATTTTACATATAGTAGTTTATATCTGCTAATCCAAAACTCCTAATTTATACTCCAGCCCATCCCCTTGCTGGTGGTTTAGTAGCTAAGTCGTGCCCGACTCTTGCGACCCCATGGACTGTAGCCCACCAAGATTTTCTATCCATGGGATTTTCCAGGCAAGGATACTGGAGTGGGTTGCCATTTCCTTCTCCAGGGAATCTTCCCAACCCAGGGGTCAAACCTGGGTCTCCTGCACTGCAGGCAGATTCTTTACCAACTGAGCTACCAGGGAATTCCCCCATCCCCTTTGGTAACCATAACTTTGTTTCCTGTATCTAGTCTATTTCTGTTTTGGAAATAAGTTTATTATATCTTTTGTAGATTCTACATATAAGCAATATAATATTTTTCAGTTCTGACTTTGCTGTTATCTTATTGTTAACTTGTTCTTGTGCTGTGCTTAGTCACGCAGTAGTGTCCGACTCTTTGTGACTTCATGGTCTATAGCCCACCAAGCTCCTCTGTCCGTGTAGATTCTCCAGGCAAGAATATGGAGTGAGCTGCCATGCCTTCCTCCAGGGGATCTTCCCAACCCAAGGATCAAACCCAGGTCTCCTGCATTGCAGGTGGATTCTTTACTGTCTGAGCCACCAAGGAACTTATTCTTAGATCTAATCATTTACTTCTTCAGGAACAACTCCATTTGTATCCATTCTTTCCCTTGCTTCATTGTCATCCTTCCTTGTTGACTTGTCTATTCTCCCAAAGATCCAGACAGGAAAGATGACTGGATGGGAAGTAATGAATTGTGTTTAATGTAAAATTAATTCTGAATACAGATTCTTTGTTACATTTTATGGACACTTCTCATGTGCATTTGGGATTGGAATAACTTTACAGAGGATTAAGGACCAATAAAATTGCACAAGATATACAGTGTGTGTGTCAGACATCTAAAAATTCTTGAGAAAGCAATTATACTGAGTGCTGTCTAATAATAAATCCAAATGGACAGCTATGATCTGAACATTTCCTAACAACGCTACCCCCACCTGACTCCGCATTGCAATCTTTGCTCGACTTTTTGCAAAAGAACAGATGTTCTGCTTTGGGTTGAGAAATCAACAGTTACCATTCATATGTTCCAAAAATTCAAGGGCCTAGTGCTGCTGTTTTAAGGATGCTAATTAATTCCAGCCCTTATGCTCCAAAATTCTTGCAGTTTTAATCAATTGTATGCTCACAGGACCTTGGTCCCCAGATCTGCTTTGAAAGCCCCTGGGGATAAACAACTAGGAAATGGACACTTCACTGACCCAGAGGGAAGAAAGAGATTAATCTAACAGGCTCTGATTTTGTCTGTTTCTTACAGTGTTATCATCACCATCCTCTCTGTTGAATCAATTTGAACAGGTAAGCAGAGCCCAGATGACAAATTTAATTGAAACAGTGCCTAGAGATGACTTTGGTCATATTTTCCCCCATTTATTTACCATTTAAACACAGACTAATTTTGGAACCAGCATAGCAAGAGCTATTTCTGAATATGTTTCTGTTTTTTTTTTACTGTTTGTTCATTTGTTTGTTTTTATGTCTACTGTTGATTGTACATAATATCTAGGTAGGAGCATGGGAGGAAAAGGAAATGGCAACCCACTCCAGTATTCTTGCCTGGAGAATCCCATGGACAGAGGAGCCCAGCAGGCTATAGTCCATGGGGTTGCAAAGAGCTGGACACATCTTAAAGACTAAACCACCGCCACCAGGGACATGGTAAAAAGCAAGTTCCTAAGCTTCAAAGTCTATAGATCAGTGGATCTGTGAGGGCACCAGGGTTACTGCAGTCTTTAAATAAATGCTCTATTCAGAAGCAGATGGTCCAAGGACCTGATGAAATGCTGTGTTCAACTAAGTGCTCTCCTGAACATGGATATTAACAATCTGTGTGACCTTTGCCCCAGATGAGAGCGCTCAAGCAGAAAAAGAGCTGTGGGTCAAGTATGGTATAAAGTCCCGTCACATTTACACTAGCTCAGCTCCAGGTCCCGCAGACGTCCTTCATACCAGCCTTTCCCATCGTCTCCTGTGCTTGTATAATCTGGAGAGATGACCACCACTGGGTCCTGGGACTTGATTTCTTAACAAGCACCCCAAGTGACTCTTACAAACCCTTAAGTTTGATGTGTGTGTGTGTCTGTGTGTGTATACGCTCAGTCATGTCCAACTATTTGCAGCCCCACAGACTGTAGCAAAGAGCCAACTCATTGGAAAAGACCCTGGTGCTGGGAAAGATTGAGGACAAGAGGAGAAGGGGGCGACAGAGGATGAGATGGTTGGATGGCATCACCAACTCAATGGACATGGGTTTGAGCAAACTCAAGGAAACAGTGAAAGGCAGGGAAGCCTGGCATGCTGCAATTCATGGCATTTCAAAGAGTCAGACATGACTTAGTGGCTGAACAACAGACTGTAGCCCACCAGGCTCCTCTGTCCATGGAGTTTTCCAGGCAAGAATACTGGAACATGTCACCATTTTCCTACTCCAGGAGATCTTCCTGACCCAGGGATGAAACTCGTGTCTCTTACATCTCCTTCATTGGCAGGCAGGTTCTCTACCACGAGCACCACCTGGGAAGCCCAAAGTTTGATGAGCAATTACATAAGACCAAAGCCAAGGAGTCAGACAGACCTGGGTGGGAATCCAAGATATTTTGCTTATAACTGCCTGACTCCCAAGTTTCTTAACTCTGACTTAGTCTCTCTGAGCTTTGGTTACCTCTCTCTAGTTTGGAATAATGGTGTAACCTTCAATTGTAGTGAGAATTAAATATGATAATGTATGTCAAAATATGTGCATAGGGTAGAAATTTGGAAACAGGAGGAACAAGCAGTTTCTCCTTTGGGTGTTGCCCACTTGTCTGAGGAGCAGGACCTGTTGTAACTGAGCAGGACTGAGGGAGCCTCCTGGGAACAGACTCCTTGCCATGTCCTCCAGCTGCCTCTTGTCTGTAGGAAAATTTTAGCCTCCCAGGCCTTCCCCAAGTTCCAAAGAGTAAATTTAGTCAGAGAAGTGAGAAAATGCAGAAAGAAAAAGAAGAAAGACAAAATAATTATAGTTCAGCCATTTAACAAAGTCAAGGACCTTTTAGTATGTCTTCAAGGGTTATAGATAATATTCTGAGCCAAATCTTTTGACCCAGGGGTCCCCAACCTCCAGGATCTAATGCCTCATGATCTGAGGTGGAGCTGATGTAATCATAATAGAAATAAAGTGTCCAGCACATGTAACATGCTGAATCATCCTGAAACCATTCCTCGCTCCCCGCCTGCGGAAAACTTGTCTTTCACAAAACTAGTCCCTGGTGCCAAAAAGGTTGAGGACCACTGCCGTGAACCATTTTACAGAAACTGAAACGCCCCCCCAAGTGGAAGAAGTAACTGTGCACTGTCTACAAGCATGCAGACCCCAGATGGGCTGAAAGCAGAAGTTGGATGATGGTGACTCCCAGTTACGTCACTGCCAACCCATCAGAATGTCCATGAGCTGCTCACACACGCACAACTGCCCTCCCTCATCCAGTCTTTAACAACCTTTCTCTGAAAGCCTTCCAGGAGTTTTCAGGGCTTGAGCACTAGCTGCTCACGCTCCGGACCCCTTGCTTGGCGCCCTGCACTAAGCGCTGTGCTTTTCCTCACCACCACCTACTGTAAGTAGACTGGCCTGGCTGCACACCATTGTGGCCCTTTCCCACAAGCATCTGCACGAGCTGATACACAGGATCCCCTTAGTGTTTTGCTGAAGGAGAGGAAGAAGTGCTATTTTTGTTGTAGGGGACTTTGGCGGGGGGCTGGGGAAGAGGAGGAAGAAACACAGAGAGGGTGATCATGGACCTGTATGGATTTTCACATATGATTCCTGTCCCCAAGACAGGAGCAATTAGGGCTATGGTCTGAAGGAACCTCTTTCTTTCTTTCTTCCTTCCTTCCTCCCTTGTTTCTTTCCTTCCTTTCTCTCTTCCTTTATTCCTTTCTTTTTCTTCCTTTCTCTCTTTCTTTCTGAATTTTGGCCATGCCGCACAACTTGTAGGATCTGTTCCCTGATCAGGGATTGAACCCAGGCCACAGCAGTGAAAGTACCAAATCCTAACCACTAGGCCACCAGGGAACTTCTAGGAACTATTTTCTTAAGAGACATTTTGTGACTGCGCACCCAGGTTACCCAGACTGGATGAGGGAGGGAGCTGTGGGGTATGTGGTCAGCTCGTGGACATTCTTCCGTTGGGTTGGTGGTGAGGTAGTCGGGAGTCAGCATCATCAAACCTCTGGTTCCAACCCGTCTGGGGTCTACATGCTTGTAGGCAGTGCACAGTTACTTCTTCCACTTGGGGGGGGTTTCAATTTCTGTAAAACAATTCAAAGCAGCAGTCCTCAACCGTTTTGGCACCAGGGACTGCTTTCATGGAAGACAATTTTTCCACAGACCAGGGCGGGGAGTGTTTTCAAGATGATTCAAGCACATAACATTTATTGTATTATTATTTGGTGTGCCCAAATCATAAAGTGAAGCTAAGAAACCGAGAGAGAGCTATTCTGCATTTCTGTGGGGATTTCAATGCCACACAGAAACCTAAAGATGGGCATCGTTAGAAGAATCAAAAGACAGGACTTGACTTAAGTATCAGTGATTTCACAGCCACTGCCATTCGAAATGGCAGTGGAATGCTCCCCCAGATGGTGCGGAGGGCTGCGTGTAAGGCATCATCACAGAAAGCAAGGAAAGCTTAATTTCTAAAACTGAAAATTCAGTTGGCAGCACACGCCAGGCTTCCCTTGGGAGCCCCACACACCTGGAAAGATCTCTGTGGGACAGTTCCATGCCCTGCAGAGCAGAGGAGGGACAGGAGCCAGAACCCCAGGTCCTTGCCCTCCCCACACTTTGCTCTGCATCTACAGATGGGTAAGGAGTCACAGTAACAATTTTCATCATAAACGCTAGTTAGTGGTCCCAAGGGGGACCAGCCAAGCAAGAGCAGAGAGAAATGAAGGCTTTTTTCTTTTCCAGGACTAAATGCCAAAATAAAAGCTCAGAGAGCAGGAGGTAGCGATTATTTCTACATGGGTTTGTTTACTGCTGACCTCAAACTCTTCTAACACACCTGATGCTGTCTCCTCGTCTGTATAATAGTCTACTTGACAGAGATTCCCAAAATTTTGATATATGAAGATCAAAAGAGCTCAGTATGGTACAGAGAGCATATAAAAGCACAAAAAAAAATGAAAGGTTTGGTCTATACCTGACTGTCAAATAGCACAGCCATCTGTGAATTATACATTATTCAGACAGGTGGCAGAAAGAACGCAGTAACTCTTTGTGAATTTGCTAGGTCAATAACAAGCTGAGTGACCTTGAGCAAGTCTTTTAAACTCTATAAGCCTCACTATCCACCTCAGTAAAGGGAAAGGGTCTGTAAGGTCTATTTCATGACCTTAGGGTTCCAGATAGAAGATGCCAGGTCTTGACAAGCGTAGTTTAAAGTACCGTCTCCTTGGAATGCCAAGGGAGTTACATCACCCTGCACTTACAAGCATCCAAATGTTAATTATTCAGACAGGTGGCAGAAAGAACGCAGTAACTCTTTGTGAATTTGCTAGGTCAATAACAAGCTGAGTGACCTTGAGCAAGTCTTTTAAACTCTATAAGCCTCACTATCCACCTCAGTAAAGGGAATGGGTCTGTAAGGTCTATTTCATGACCTTAGGGTTCCAGATAGAAGATGCCAGGTCTTGACAAGCGTAGTTTAAAGTACCGTCTCCTTGGAATGCCAAGGGAGTTACATCACCCCGCACTTACAAGCATCCAAATGTTGACTGAGATCTTCTGTAAGCAAAAAGAAACACTGAAAAGCCTTGTCAGGCATTTTGTAGTCATTTGGCAATGCAGATTTGAATGTGTCTATCTTGAGCATTCCCAGATGTTTATACCATGTGGACGTGTGGTAAAAAGTTAATGTCTCACTTAATGAGATGCATGCAGGCCTCTTTTTGGCATTAGAGCCACAGTGAGAGGTGGAGAAACAGGGCAGCTGGCCAGTGACCAGTCAATTGATGACATTGGCCATTTGAGTTTCCTCTGGGTTCATTCATTGGCTCATCAATAAACAGTTACTGTTTAACTCTCCTAAGCGAAGCATTGTGCAAAGATGTGGGAAATGCAAAGGTGTTATCCCTGCCTTCCATGAATGTGAAATCTAATTTTGAAGAGTTAGGCAACTGATTATAAAAAAAGATAATATACCGTGAGTGTCAGTCGTGTGATTCTAGGCAATAAGTGACGCTTATCTGGTGGATTTTAAATGTATTCAGTATCTTTCTTCAGCTGAATAAGACATCAATTCTAGATGAAGTGCTCCAAGGTTTTTCCAGTGAAAGTGGCATTTGAGCTGAATGTATTGGGGAGATGTAAAGAGAGGAATGAATGGGAAAAGGCTCCCTCCTGGTAGGGAAATTAGCATAAACAAAGGCACTAAATGAGGAAGTCTCAGAAGCAACCAGAATAAGAGCAGATCAAATCCTGCACTGCTCCTCAGTGTGACAACTACTTTCAGTTCGTCCTCACTCAAACTAATCCTTATACACAGCAACTTGACTTGGAGCACTTGTTTCTCTAACCAGAACTACTCAATTCATTAAATTAAGTGGTTAGTTGCCAGGCTCAAGTTTCAGTTCAGTTCAGTCGCTCAGTCGTGTCCGACTCTTTGTGACCCCATGAATCACAGCACGCCAGGCCTCCCTGTCCATCACCAGCTCCCAGAGTTCACCCAGACCCACTCCCATTGAGTCCGTGATGCCATCCAGCCATCTCATCCTCTGTCATCCCCTTCTCCTCCTGCCCCCAATCCCTCCCAGCCTCAGGGTCTTTTCGAATGAGTCAACTCTTCGCATGAGGTGGCCAAAGTACTGGAGCTTAAGTTTTAGCATCATTCCTTCCGAAGAAATCCCAGGGTTGATCTCCTTCAGAATGNTGCCCACAGTAGTAAATATAATAGTCATCTGAGTTAAATTCACCCATTCCAGTCCATTTTAGTTCGCTGATTCCTACAAGTGAACTTGTAGGCTCAGTGAAAAACAGAATGACTTACTCCTAGGGGAGGAATATATTAACAGCTGTCTGTCCAAAGACCCCGAAGCCAATAAAAAAGGGATACAATGCCTTAAAATGGGTTTTTATTTGTTTGCCTGTTTATGTAGGTTTTGTCTTCCAGCTTTATTGAAATGTGACTGACATAGAACACTGCATGAGTTTTAAGTTATAGAATGTGATAAGTTGATATGTGTATATGTTGCAAAATGAATTCCTCAGTAAGATTAGCTAATACATCCACCACCTTAAAAATGATTTTAACTATATTTATCCTACACAGAAAGAATCCAATGAAAAATCAGACAAAACCATTTTTAATACCAAACCAAGTAATATGATGAGATTTTAATGACAGTTTGGCAATATCTAGGCACGGACTATGCGGATAATAAAATATCAAGGGGATATTTTTCTTGCCCAAAATTTGGGCTCTGTGCTTTTCACATCATGGTAGATACCAGCTTCAACAGACAGATTTTCAACCCAAGGTCTACCGTTTTACCACAGGTTGAAAAATAAACCCTAGGCTCTAAAGCAATCTCTGCAGCCTCGTGTTCCCATGCAGTCTTACAGATCACTCCTCATTCTCCTATGAGCCTGTCTCACTAGACCACCTGACGTTTCCCAAACATGCCAGACTCTTTCGCACCTCCCTGTGCTGGTCTCCATGCCTGAAATGGTCTCTCTCACTCCTTATACAGCCAAATCCTAACCAAACCCAGTGGCAGTTACTCAACACGATTTCCTCTAATAACTCCTGGCCAAATGAATGGAACTCTCCTCCCATCCCTAAAAACTTTGCTCCTGTAGCCACTCTGGTAATCACTACAGAAATATATGCTCCTTAAAAATAGAAATCATAGCCATCACCATCCCCCAACCATCTATATAATAGAGTGATATTTAGTTATCTATCACTGCAAAAAAAAAAAAAAAACCTTCCAAACTTAGTGGCTTCAGGCATCATTTATTATTTCATAGTTTCTGTGAGTCAGGAATCTGGGCAAGGCTTAGCTGGTCTCTAGGCTCTGGATCTCTCACAGGCTGTAAACAAGCCATAGGTTGGCGGGGGCCAAAGTCTCATCTGAGGGCTCAGCTGGGAGCAGAACTGCTTTCCAAGCTCACTCCAGAGGTTGCTGGCAGGATTCTGTTTCACATCAGCTGCTGACTGGAGGCCCTCCTCGGTTCCTTGCCACCTGGGTCTCTCCATAGGGCAACTCACAATGTGGCATCTGGTTTCATCAGAGCATACAAGTGAGAAGAAATGAAAGTGCCAGCAAAAAAGAGTGAGCTAGTAAGAGAGAAGTTAGTCTTTTGTCATGGTAGTGATATCCCATCACTTGTGCCACATTCTCTTTGTTAGAAGTGACTCACTAGGTCCAGCCCACGCTCAAGGGTAGGGGGAAGGGAGGCATTACAAAGGACATGAGTACCAGGAGTTCGGATCATTGAGAGCTCTGTCAGTAGCTCTGTCCCATAAATGTGTTCTATAGTAAGCACTCAGTAAGGATTTATTTATAAAAGCAGAAAAGATATGCGACATTTTCTTCAAATATCCCTACTTGTGTGATCAACTCCATTAACTTTAAGGTTATGTAATAATAGAAATTATACAAAGCCTATGCTCAGAAACACATTTTCAAAATAAGCATCTTTTTTTTCATTTTTTAAAATTACTTAACAATATTGTATTGGTTTTGCCATACGTCAACATGAATCCACCACAGGTATACACATGTTCCCCATCCTGAACCCCCCTCCCTCCTCCCTCCCTGTACCATCCCTCTGGGTCATCTCAGTGCACCAGCCCCAAGCATCTTGAAGGCAATGTGACTGTGTCATGTTAATAAGTAATACTAGCCGCTATAACTAATAAACCCAACAACTCAATGACTTCACATGATAAAGGTTTATTGTTCACTGTTTCATAGTGAATGGAGGGCAGCTCTCGTAAATGACTCTGGTCCACACAGCAGGATCCGTCATCTCCAAAACCCCAGAAGGAGAATGTATGTGGGTGATTATAAAGGGATTTTCATGATCAAGACTGAAAATGGCATCCATCACGTCCCTTCATATCCCACTGACACCCCTGAGATGGCCCCAGCTCAACTGTAAGCAAGGCTGGGAAATGTGGTCTTTCTGTGTGCACAGAAAAAGGAAACTGACTAGTGAATACCTAGCCGATCTCAGACAGAAGGATGCTGTCACTCCGGTTACTCACCTTGTAAATGAAAAACTAAACCCTCTTTAAATAAGATTATGCTGCATCAAGTTCCTGACAGTTATTAGAGTATAGGTACACCAGCTCTCGAGCTTCCCTGGTGGCTCAGGGATAAAGAATCTGCCTGCTAATGCAGGAGGTGCAGGAGACACACGTTCGATTCCTGGGTTGGGAAAATGCCCTGAAGATGGAAATGGCAACCCACTCCAGTATTCTTGCCTGAGAAATTCCATGGACAGAGGAGCCTGGTGGGCTACAGCCCATGGGGCCACAAAAAAGTCAGACACAACTTAGTAACTAGGCACACACACACACATCAGATCTCAAGTCAGTAGTTCAGCAATGAATTCCAAGTTCTAGTTCAAGTCCGCAGGGCACTGTATTCAACTAGTTACAGTTAGGCCTAAACAGCATCACAGTGTTTAAACAAAGTCAGACATGCTGTCATCTCAGGAGGTTAAAGTCAGTCCAATTCAAATGTCTTCATCCAGATGAGGCAGAGTTCCATTTGGAGCCTAGCTCTGAAGCAAATCTTTTATGCTTATATGGGCTAAAAATATTTTGCAAAGCCAAAAGAGAATTCAATCTCTATTTATGAGAAAAGTAACCATTATTTGCATTCTGGGTCCAAACTCTCTCTTATTTGTACCAGAGATTCCAGGAGGCCAGGAAGCATGGTGGAGAGGGATAGGAAGATGCAAGAACAGAGAAAGTGTGAAAGGGAAAAGCAGAAGAATAATTAGAAGATCCATTCAAATTTCTTACTGGTCTGTTAGCTAATGGGTTGTCATTTCAGCCAAGATGCTTTAAGAGACAAAAAAATCTAGAACTCTCCTATAAGAGAGTCGGGTGGGAGAAAGAAGTGTGAAAATATCATGCTGTATCTTTTTCATATTCTTACAATACAAACCGCCAGAGCAAAAAAAACTCGTGTGTGTGTGTGTGTGTGTGTGTGTGTGATGTCTAACAGGAAAAATCCTTTCTGACCATACCGAACAGATTGGTATAAAAAAGAAGAGCCTATAGATAACCACTCTACCTTATGGATGGTCTGCATTAGCACAACAGGGGAGAGGGACTCTGTGTCATGAATAATGTATACAGCATACGGAGCAATGCAATTTCTCTTTAATTGTTAGTATCTCTTTCACCAACAGAAATATCAGAGACAAAACTCTAGGACTTAATAAGCACATATTTTGTTACACATGGAGGAATTTGAGTCCAAGGGTACTATGAAAATATTAACTATGTTTGTCCCTTCTCAACATCACAGTCATAAGACAGAAGAGTTTAGCATGAGGACAACTGTAATGACAGCAGAGTCACTGCATTACATTGGAGCATGAATTCTTCATGACCATCTAGGTAGGATGCCTGGGTTTAAGAGGCTGAACACCAAGAGGGTTTCGAAGACCAAAGGGCAATTATTTCTTCTATATTTTTCTGTGCAAAGCATAAACTGGGACTATTTTGCTATAACTCAGCAATCCTTTAATTTGCAAGCAGAACAAAAAAGGTATCTTTCTGTTTAGATTATGATTACACTTATGCTATTTATGTCTATCTATTTCAGGAATGAAGGTACGCAATTAAGAAGATTCTTGAGACATTAAAAACCAGGCTACTTATCCACCAGGTCCCTAACACTCTCTCAGACTTCTGAAAAGCTTCACTTCATCCTTATGCTTCCCAAATTTCATTTGTTAGAGAAGAGCTTTGTAAATCCATAAATCTCCTGAAATGCCTGCTAAAATGTGTGATTTTTGCCTGAGCTTGTGACATTTTCCTAGGGACAGTGGCTAGAGCTCTCATCAGATTCCCAAAAGGATCTTTGAGCACACTAAAATAAAGGTACTGGACACTTCTTTGGTTAATAAGCTCTTCAAATGCAAATTGCCCTTGGAAGGTTAGTGATGCCTTTTACACAAACAGTTCCCAGAGGCTGGTTGGTGTGTGGCCCATGCTGGCAGAAATTTTTTACCAGTCTGAAGCCTCCCTCTTAAGTACATTTTTGATGACTCCAGGTTGGGCAAATCGGGCACCCAGGTTGCACAGACCTGTGTGCCGGCAGATGCCACAATGGTGCTTGCTCTGTAGTCTGGTTTTGGAAATTTTGCTAATCAGATGCCCTGCTCATTGCTTAATTTCTCAGATTTCTCATCAGTCCTACAAAGAGAAGTTGTGAAAAAGCAATGGAAACTTGAGGGCGATCATTTCAGAGCTCCTCTTAGTTCACCTAGAACATTTTAAATTGATGTGAACAAGTTAAAAAAACAGACTTCACAGTTTTGTCAAGCTCCTCCATATAAAATTTGATATTTGACAATGACTATGCGAAAAAAAAAGTTCCAGAACGTGACAGATGATCTTGATCTGTTGATATAGATTGTTCAGTTGACAATTAGATGTGTGAAATTATAAAATAAAGATGAATGTCATAATTTTATTAAATTCTTTTAAATATACATTCTATTTTTTTAGCATGTCAGTATGAATTTGCCAACTCTCTGTTAGGCTGAACTATCTTTTATTGTAAGATTATATCCATCCTAATTTGAAAATATTAAGCTATCCTTTATTTTAGAAAATCACGGTGATTGAATAGAAAAGATGGCAATTCAATTTTTTTTTAATTTCTGTTATTCCTAAAATCCAAAATGCTAGCATTGATTTATACTGTAATATGAATTTACTTATCAACTTGATTTCCTACCTAGAAAAGGAGGAATGCTTTAAGGATGTGAAGGCAATGGAGAAAAGGATGAGAGAAGTAGAGATGTCCCGAAGCTTAGAACCCTATGGAGGGTTGACATAGGTGGAAATTCTTATGGGTTGGGAGAGGTCAAGGTCAGTATGAGGGATCTGGGCACCTAGATATGAAAAGGGATGTAGGGAGGGCCCAAAACAAACTCTGCCTCTTCTGTCATGCTGTCAATGGCCTTCCCAAGCTGTCAAGGTGTATCTGCAGTAATCACTGCCAAACAAAGCTAAAAGCAAATGTCGGCACTGCAAAGACACCTTGGAAGTGTTTCATTTTATGTAAATGTAAAAGCTGTACTTGGAAAAGATCGCTTGATATGTGTTTTTATAGAGAATTCTGCATTTTTGTTTTATTTTACTTGTATAGGTCTACCCTTCTAGACACATATAGAGATGTCACTTACAGTCAAATCCAATAGAAACCTACAGTCAAATCCGATAGAACTTCAACAGTTCACCTGGGCCCAGCAACAAGGCCATGACTGCATGGCCATAGAAGATTCTTGCCTTTCTGAAGATTCTCTCAAATACCCCTTCACTGTTCTGCAAATATTTCTTTGGAATCAGTGAGATACTTCCACTCCATCTAATTCAACTGCCTCATATTCAGCAGCCAAATAAGGATGTCAGGTTTTTAAGTACTAAAGGTCATATTTATACTAAATGGGGGAAATATATATATATATTTTTTTATTTCTAAAAGCCCTGGCAGAAGCCTGGCTTTTTTTTCTTAAGAATTGTGACCATCCATCTGAGAAGTGACCGCTCACCCAGTGGCTTGCTATTGAAATCTCTCTGGGACATTCAGGGCCTTTTGGTTTACAACAAAGAAAGATTCATTCTGCAGCTATATAAAAGGATCTTCTAATAAAAAAAAGCTTCTTACCTGTCTCAAAGGAATATCAGATGGATGACTTAGGCAATGCCTTCAAAAAGGCACTTTTAAACGATGCCTTAGAAATAGAAGATGCAATCACTATTGTCGTTTTTGTTATAGATAATAACGTTACTTGTTTTTCTTGGAAAGCTCTCTTTCCATCAAAAAATTTTAAAAGCCAAAAAAACACAAATATCCTTAAAGTTGCCATTTGGGAGATTTAAAAATGTGTTTGTGGTTAGATGGCTATTTCCCTTCTCCCTTTCTCCTCTCTGAGCCCAACTAACCCCATGGAACCTGAGATTTCTATAGTCAAGGTTGGCAGAATTGAGACTGACGATAGAAATAAGGAAGCAGAAAACAGCAAAGAACAAAATTATAGAAACTTACCATAAGAGGAGACATTTGACAGCATGCAACTTAAACTCTGCTATACTAGTGGACAACATGGACCCAGAAAGTTAAGCACTGTTCCAAACATTATATAGCTGGTTAGGAACAGAATCGTGATAGTCCTTAAACATAACCAATTGATTAGAAGGAGAAAAGGAAACCCCTGCCCCCCTCCAACCATGCCTGTTTTAGCATCACCAAGGTCCCAGAAGCTGCTTCATACTCAAGCCCATCAAGAGGGCATCCAAGCGTTGATGCTTTACAGCATAGAAGTTAGGAACTGGGACCCTCAACTCTGTCGAGGTTCTTGCCTAACCCCACCCTACTGCGGAGCTCAGTAACTTTGAGCAAAGAATCTCTCCAAGCTTAATTTCCCTCAGCTGTAACAGTGGATATTATCAGTACTCACTCACCAAAGCGTTGTTGAAAGGATTAAATGTGATTACACAGACATATTTAACATAATCTAATGATAACTGTTGCCTTTAATATCTCTAGATAGCAAAATTAAATGAGGATTAAAAGAGAAATGCATATAAAGTGTTCAGCTCAATGTTGGACACCATAAGTACTCAACACATATTGGGAACCATTATGCCTTTGATTCCTAGGTGGCAGTAGTGGTAAAGAACCCACCAACCAATGCAGGAGATATAAGAGATATGGGTTCTATCCCTGGGTCAGGAAGATCCCTTGGAGGAGGGCATGGCAACCTGCTCCAGTATTCTTGCCTGGAAAATCCCATAGACAGAGGAACCTGGCGGGCTATAGTCCACAGGTCATAAAGAGCCAAACACGATTGCAGTGACTTAGCATGCACGCATGCGTTATGACACCATAGTCCCACAGGGATCCATTCAACAAGAATTTGAAGAGTCCTTCCTTCCTGTGTTTGTCGCTCAGTCATGTCTGACTCTTTGCCGGGAACTGTCCTATGTCCCAGGATCCCATACCTGAACTCAACTGCTGACAGTCAAATGGGAAAGATGGATGTGTGGTTGAATAAAAGCTCTACCTCAGAGCTGGGAAAACACAGCCCATAGGCCAGATCCATGCCTCTTTTTGTATGGCCCACAAGCTAAAGATGGTTTTTATACTTCAAATGTTTGAGAGAAAAAAAATCAAATGAAGAAGAATATTACAGGACATCGAAAGAGTCCATGAAATACAAATCTCAGAATCCTTAATTAAATTTTGTTGGGGCACAGCCACGCTCATTCATTTTGATATTGTCTATGACTGATTACACCCAACAGCCAAGTTGAATTTGAAGAGTTGCAACCGACACCATATGGCTGGCAAAACTGAAAATGTTTACTATCTGGCCCTTTACAGAAAACCTGCCAACTCTTGCCCTATGCCTTGGTAAATATTACAATACACATGTGTGAGGAAGGATGCTATGGAAGCATGTGGTAGGGTGTGGGGGTGCCTAGCTGTGTCTGAGAACTTGTGGAAGCTTCTCTAAGGCACTGAGTCTTAAAACATGAGTAGGAGTTGCCAGATGGAAAAGGGCATATGGATGCGTAAAGGTTCAGAATCACAACAGAGCAAGAGAGGTTCTGGGAAAACAGCAAGACACGACACCGGGTGCTTCTGAAAGTTACCTCTGACTTCACTGTTCTAACAGCATCCACAGAGGCCATATTCCATGTCCCTGTGCAAGAATGCATTAGGTCTTCAGCTGTCTAGTAATCTCCAGAACACTGTCCTTGATGCCAGAATAATTCTCTTCTCTGAGAAAAATCACATAGAACTTTAGATCCCTCAGAGGTTTTTAAGTTTCAAATAGAAATGAGATTAATGGCCTCATTATGAATATGCTCTTTCCTTGTGTCCACGCCTGGTCTCATTTGTACGTGTCACTGAATTCATCAGTAACTGTGACTGGTACTTATGGCAGGTATGAAAACCATACTTGGCCACAGGTTTAAGGAGCACTGAGACACATGATCCATGGATTTAAAAAGAGTAGAGGAAAAAGAAAATAAACAAGAGAAGTGCAGAACTTAGCAGCTGGCACCAAAATGACACCTGGTAACCTGGGAATGGCTGCTACAGGGGATCAGTATCTTCCAATCCTGGGGCCAGAAAGTGAGCAGCACAGACAACCAGAGACATTCCTGAAACTTAGGACACAGAGGAGAAACAAATGGCAGACACAAATGTGACTAAGGTCACTAAGATCTGTGACTGGTACTGACTTCAATTAGTGAAATCAACTGAAGGCTTGTAAACTAAGGGGCTGCCATAAACTTAAAGTAATATGATAAAAGTTAAGAAAGACAGAATACAAATCTGAAATGCTTACCAAAACAGAAACCAACAAGCCTCAAAAACAAGTATCAAGCTCACCTCTGACTTGGAAGGGGTGATTGGTTGGTCCGCCATTCAGGGCAGCTCTACTCCCCAGCCCATCCTATTTCCATACAGGGCCCAAAAGCTCATCCCAGCTCTTCCAGGCACTCCAAAGCAGCCTTGAGCATCACTGCCTTCCTCCACCCAAACTCCATCCGTCCAGCAACATGGTGATCGAGTTCCGCTAGGAGGCAGACCTATACAAAGTGCTGGGGATACAATAGGGAGCAAGACAGAAGCCAGGTGGCTCTCAAGGAGCTCTATGCAGAGCGTGGGGAAATGTGATGTTCAATGAACTGAACTGTAGAATGAGACAACCAAGGATCCTACTAAAGCTAAGTGAACAGTGGTCCCCAGCGAGGAGTGGGAGGATGGGCCACCCCACTCTGGAGAGTGCTTGTGTCCCATTGTTTAGGAATGTTAGCCAAACAGATCTGACTTTTGCTTACAGCCATGAGGGCAGAAGGTTGTGCCGAGGAGACAGATCCAAGCCACATGCAGTACACGGCCCTCAGAACATCTCTACCTGCTCCTGAGTCAATCCCTCTCACCTAAGATGGTGGTTTCCCAGAAGTCTCCTAAGTCCTCCCGAGTGTAGACTTCAGTGGGCATCCCCTCCAGGTCAGCAGAGGCTCCTGGAAACATCTGCACACCAGCTTGTGTTCTTTCTTGGGAAACTACACAGCCCCTAAGAAAATAAACTGAAATTTTCAATTCATCCAGCTACTGGATCATTAGCTATGTTGGACATGCCTGAACCGTACTTAGAAGCAAACCAGTACCCAGCTACAGGCAGACAAATGTCACTTACTGAGTGACCCTGGATGCAAAGAAATTGTGCGGTTTGGATTGCTGGGATCAATGCTGAATCCACATTGCATATTTATCATTCTCCAAGCAATGTTCACACCATAAATCAAGCCCTAGCACTTTGCAGAAATGCTTTCAGGCACAAAGTACCTCGTTGTTACGTCCCTCACCCACAAACAGTGCATTTTCTTAAATAGAGCCAAAGGCAGCAAGCCATTCAACTAAACAGGGAAATGCTCTTAATGCAACAAGTGTTCTCTACCTGCCAAACTTCAATAAAGTCAGAGGGAAAATACATTTTCTTTGCCCTCAATAGAAAGAACGTGCGTAAGTTTGAGAAAAGCTGAGGGACCCACTTCTAACCTCTCTCACAAAAGCAATCAAACAAACTACCTGCTTTTTGTAAAGAATGACTGCATATAAATCTCCTACAATCTATGTAACATTATTATGTTAATATTTATGTGTGTGCCAAAGTATACATAGCCTTATACAATAAATAAGACTGCAAAAAAAAAAAAAAAACAGTAAATCTCTGCCTAAGGATCTTTACAATCAAATGTATAAATAAAACAAGAAGGCAAACCTCAGATGAAATCCAGAGCTGGAAATGGGAATTCGAGTCAGAAACTGCATCTAGTTTTGAGAATGTAAAAGGAAAGACTGTTGTAGAAAGAGGACAAAGAAGAGTATGAAAAAGAGAAAGGAGACAGTAAGTAACCACTTCGAGAGTGAAGTCCTGTCTCTCCCCCTGGGCTCCAACACTTGGGCTGATGCTCAATTCCTTTCCAAGGAGAATCAGAGCAAAGAAACTGCAGCAAAGAGGGTGAGTGTCAGGTGGCAGTTGAGAGTGAGGTCTCTGAGATAAGACTGGGCTCAAATCCTGGTTCTCAGAGGTGTATGATTCAGATCAAAGTCCTTCTTTAACTCTGTAAGCCTCAGTTTGCTTATCTGTAAGGTAGGTAAATGGTAGTAACAATAGCTTAGGAGAGTCAAAGCATTTCAGAAAGATTCAATGACATAATGAAGAAAACACAGTGCCCAAAATACCCCCAAAAATTCTAAATAAATCTTATCTGTGCTGATTTTTTAGTAAATATATTAGTCTTCACCTTGAAGAGGAAAGGAAGTGGTTGAATGGCATGGTGAGGGACCCACTGGCTGGTGCCTTTTAGCCTTGGTTTTGGTATCACCACCAGGCAAATTATCTCACCACTCTGCAGCCAGTTTCCTCATAGAAAACAAAGATGTTGGACTAAACTATTCTAAAGCTTCCTTATATGTGCAAAAGAATTCTATGAGAATTGTTTGAGATTAAAACCAAGTTCCTATCTAACTCATGTTTCTTGCCAAGATGCCAAGCACCATATGGGCTTTCTTGCTGTCTGTAATCTGGACTCAATATTGCCACAAATCAAATCATGTCTCTTGAGACATCAATGACAAATTTAGACTAGAGTGTGGGCGTATGTCTTGCTCCCCAATAAGAGCTACAAGGAGGGGTCAATCTCTTTCTTCCCTAACAGCAGTCACAAGAAGCAGGCTTTCTTTATTCTGAAAGCCACTTGGCTTTGGCATTTTTCCAGGGTTGAGGTGACAACCATTACCTTCATCCTATAGGGAAAAAAAGAAAAAAACCAAGACCTGGAATTATGGAAATAGATTCAATTTACTTTGTAAAGTTTCCCAAAATCTGGTTCATGGAAATACAAAATACAATGCTTACTCTGAACAATAAAAATGAGGTTAAAACAGTATTGAATACAGCAAAACAAATCATGGAAATATATCTTTCCTAAGAAAATATCTAACAATAGGTGATTTCTGAAACCCAGGGTTGTGCTTCTGAGTGGCATGCATGCAATTTTGAAATATCTCTTTGCTCCTGTTTCTCATAACCATCAATGCAATACTCTTGCTCTTTTGATAAGAGACTAGATATCATTTCATTTCCTTAGTGTTTCACAAGCATTTTGAAATCCTGTAACAAAGGGTGATATGAAACGGATATATGGGATTTATCTGAAATCCAATTGTGCTTAAGCAGAATACTTCTTACAGAAATCCCCCTTGTATAAGATCATATGAGATATATTTACACAGCAATAGACAGTAGTCATAATAAATGATGCTAGTGATCACTGAAGCTGCAGGTATTAATGTTGGCCTCTTCTTGCCTTTTCTCTGGCTATTTGGGTCCTTTTAGGCACAGCTCATTTCTATGTAATCCACATCCCTTTGGTTGAAAGTGCTGCTTCTCTCATATAAAAATTAAATTCCCTAACAGCTAAAGATAGTACATAAACCAGGAGAGGACAAATTCCGTATGTCTCTATTGTGTTTATAATAATAGATTTTGATTTTTTTTTGTTCAGTTTCAATTACTGAAGAGCAGCTCCAATTTTTGAGATATAGTACAGAAAATAAAAAATAGTTCTGTCATGTCGTACTTTATCATAGTGACAACCTGATTGGATGGCATGATATTGGTAAAAGAACATGGGTATAAGCCAAAAAATCTGGGTTTCCATCCTGACTGTACCATTTATTATGTGTGTCTGAGACTCAGCTGGTTCATCTGTAAAGTGAGAGACAGGAAACTCTCCTCATAAGACCATTATGAGGATGAAACAGAGGAATTTAGATCAATGAAAGACTGCTATGCAAATATTAGCTGTGATTCTGTGATTTAATCAATGCCATCTCAAATCCTTTGTGAAAGAAGTAGAATGATTAAATGATAGAGATAGACAGATGATAGATAGACACATAGGACAGTGTTTGAGAAATAGAATGTACCATTAATAATAATTCCCAGTATATGTATGACATTCTATCATCACAAACTAAACTTTTAGAAGTCTTGGAGTCTGTGCACACAGCTGTATGACTTGTGACCTGTACCAGAGCATTCACCCAGCTAAGAGGATGAGTAAGGAACACAACCCACACTTCACTCACAGGGCAGATCCTGGGGACAGGGCTGTGTCTGCCTGAAGGTGGGAACACCTTTTTCTCATCATCACAAAGCCCTCCTCACTAACAGTGAGCCTGATAAGAATAACTATATTAAACCCTCGAACAATTCTGAGATATATCATTGCCCCACTCTTACAAATTAGAAAATTGAGGCTGCACTGAAATGAATTGTCCAAGGGATTGAAGCATCAGTCAAGGTCTTCTGACACCCAAGCCATCGCTCTGTTTAGTACACAAGGAGACCAGAGAGCCAACCAAGTCAGTGTTAAGCTGTCTGACCCAAAACTGCTGACAAAACTCAACCACAGGAGTTAAACTTTACACTCTTGCTCATCTCCACCTTCCCAGGTGGTGCTAGCGTAAAGAACCCGGCTGCCACCGCAGGGGATATTAAGAGACATGGGTTCAGTCCCTGGGTCAGGAAGACCCCCTGAAGAAGGAAATGGCTACCCACTCCAGTATTCCTGCCTGGAGAATCCCATGGACAGAGGAGCCTGGGGTCGGGGGTCGCAAGGAGTTGGACATGACTGAATCAACTTAACACAAACATCTCCACCAAAAGATCCTAAATCCACAAGAGAGAGAGAGATTATGTCAAGAGCTCACAACACAAATCTTCAAAAGACAAACACAACGTCCACCACATACAACACACACACACAAAAAAAAACAATTCTTTCCACCAAATACTTTTACTACAAGCATAGGAGAAAGACATAGAGCTAAATAAACACAATGAACTATTTATTGATAGGAGCCATGAAGAAACAGGCCTTCCCTGGTGGCTCAGAGGTTAAAGCGTCTGCCTCCAATGCAGGAGACCCAGGTTCGATCCCTGGGTCGGGAAGATCCCCTGGAAAAGGAAATGGCAACCCACTCCAGTATTCTTGCTTGGAGAATCTCATGGACTGAGGAGCCTGGTGGGCTGCAGTCCATGGGGTCACAAAGAGTCGGACACGACTGAGCGACTTTACTTACTTATGATAGAAACACAATGTGTTTTTCCAGTGTGTGTCTCTAAACCCTCTGATGGAGGGCTCAGATAAATGCTGTTGGGATGGGGTGGGACTGACTGGCAGCTGGAAGGGCGGCCTGGAGTGTGTGATGATGAACTCTCGGTGGTGAAACTGCCAGGGCAAACTGGCTGACCTGGTCACCGAGGGGGAGGCAGCAGCCACAGCACCCACAGCCTGGGATGGGCAGAAGACGCAAGAGGTAGAAGATGAAAGCTGAACAGAGGGGATCAAAGCATGTAACCTTAGCAAGCTTCACTGAGTGCCCATTACTAATATGTAGTCATAATAGTAAAGAAGTAGCAGTAGTATCGTGTGAAATAGATCACTCGTGGGGAGTTGCTGTATAGCACAGGGAACTCAGTTCAGTGCTCTGTGATGACCTAGAAGGGTAAGATGGGGAGGGGGACGATCAAGAGGGAGAGGATATATGTATACATATAGCCGATTCACATTGTTGTACAGCACAAACACAGTGTTGTAAAGCAATTATACTCCAATAAAAAATTAATAAGAGGTAGCAGTAGTAGCGGCAGCAGCTGACACTTAGCACTTCTATGCCACACATTAGTCTTGTTCCGTCGCTAACTTGTGTCCAACTCTTTGTGACCCCATGAACTGCAACACACCAGCTTCCTTGTCCTTCACTATCTGCTGGAGTTTGCTCAAACTCTCATCCTCTGTCGCCCCCTTCTCCTCCTGCCCTCAGTCTTTCCCAGCATCAGAGTCTTTTCCAATGAGTCGGCTCTTCACTCATTGGTGGCCAAAGTATGGAGCTTCAGCTTCAGCATCAGTCCTTCCAATGAATATTCAGGGTTGATTTCCTTTAGGATTCACTGGTTTGATCTCCTTGCTGTGCAAGGGACTGTCGTAAGTGTTTTCCAACACCACAGTTCCAAAGCATCAATTCAGTGCTCAGTTTTCTTTATGGTCCAACTCTCACATCTATACATGACTACTGGAAAAACTATAGTTTTTACTATACTGACCTTTGTCAGCAAAGGGAGGTTCCTGCTTTTTAGTATGCTGTCTAGATTTGTTAAAGCTTTTCTTCCAAGGAGCAAGCATCTTTTAATTTCATGGCTACAGTCACTGTCCACAGACTATTCAAGAGACTTCAAAATGATTTAACCCTTGCTCCCTTATGAGCACTTCTACAGAGGAGAAAACTGGGGCACTAAGAAGCTAGGTTGCCTGAAGTCATTCGGCTAGTGAGCAGCACCTGCAGGGTTTAGATCCAGCCTCTCTAGACCCCGAGTCCATTCTCACATCCTTACCATGAAAACTGACTGCTATCTCTCACATCTATACATGACTACTGGAAAAACTATAGTTTTTACTATACTGACCTTTGTCAGCAAAGGGAGGTTCCTGCTTTTTAGTATGCTGTCTAGATTTGTTAAAGCTTTTCTTCCAAGGAGCAAGCATCTTTTAATTTCATGGCTACAGTCACTGTCCACAGACTATTCAAGAGACTTCAAAATGATTTAACCCTTGCTCCCTTATGAGCACTTCTACAGAGGAGAAAACTGGGGCACTAAGAAGCTAGGTTGCCTGAAGTCATTCGGCTAGTGAGCAGCACCTGCAGGGTTTAGATCCAGCCTCTCTAGACCCCGAGTCCATTCTCACATCCTTACCATGAAAACTGACTGCTATATCCATCCTGGTTCTCTGCCAGCTTCCACAGCTATAATAAAACTTGCCCCCTTTTCCTAAAGGGATTTGCCATCCAATAGAAATTTTGGAAGACCAGTAAACAGGACCATGGAGGCAAAGGTCCCATGTAAAGCTTCAGTCAGTCACAATTTTCCTGGGTAGACCCAGACTTTCTTGTCCTCTGTTGGATCCTCCCCATGGAGAGCTTGCCAATTAGAGGAGCTTAACAGTGACATTCATCAGAAGGAGGAGAAAGAATCAGACCTCCCAAAAAGTTCACTATCCTTCCAATAATAGTCCCAATTATGCACATTTGGTTTGAGCTCTTAGCAGGTATCTGGAATCTCTTTCTGATTCACCTGAATTCTTCATCAAAAAAAAAAAAAGAGAGTCTAGAATATCCTATAATTTGCCATCAGATAAATATAAGCCTATACCGGGAAGCTGTTTTACTTTAGGTGTTCTCTGTGAGAGTTAAATGGTCTTTAAGAAGAAGCTCTGAATATTTGTATTAAAGATTATTTATAAGCAGAACACACTATAAGTATACTGTTAACAAGTGACACGGTTTCCAAAAATGTGCGGAAGGTTCAAAGGCATTCAAACTGCTTTATTTCCAAAGCCAGTATAATTGTTTCACTGATGGGAGCTGGAACTCCCAGCTTCTGCCTGTACAGAGCCCAACAGCTCAACCCCATATGTGTTTGGCACATTGATGCTGTAAAACACTGCTGCTGAATTTTTTGTTGTGTTTTGTTAGTGTTTTGTCTGAGTTTTACAGTTTTATTAAAACAAACAAAATGTGCAAAGGAGCTGTCTATTCATTTTCTTAGCTGCATAGTCTGGCGTTGGGATTGGTGACTCCAGTGGACAGGTGGGCTGCCCTTTCCACAGTGGCTTTGTGGGTCTTGGAGGAGATATTGTGAGCAGTCTCAGCGCAGTGACATGGGTTGCACGTCAGTAGCACTTCAAGCTCCTTGATGTTGTGGACCAGGAACCTATGGAAGCTGCTGGGCAGCATGTGCTTTGTTTTCTAGCTGCTCAGGTAGCTGATGTTGGGCATCACTGAATCTCCTGCACACCCCATTGTCAGTGCCTCTTGCTTTCCTCCAGTTCTGCTTAAATGTGCACATATCGGTCTGACAGGTGTCAGATGAACTTTGTGGCCCTCTTTTTGATGATCATTGGACTTCATGAAGGGTCTGAGAGCAGCCAAGATGTGGAGTTGGAGATGGCTGCCAACTTCACAGGCATCAGCCAAGGGAGAGAAGTTGCTAGAGTTTTATATTTTCTTTTTCTTTTCAGATTTTTAAAATTTATTTTTAATATAAATTTATTTATTTTAATTTGAGGTATTGGTTTTGCCATACATCAACATGAATCCGCCACAGGTATACACGTGTTCCCCACCCTGAACCCCTCTCCCTCTATAGTTTCTCTAAATAAACTTTCCCAGTTACTTACTGGTACATAACAAACCACCCTAAAACACACCAGGTTAAAGCAACAAATAAAACTTATTTGAGGGACTTCCCTGGCAGTCCAGTGGTTAAGACTCCACTTCCAATGCAGAGGGAGACAGGTTCAATCCTGCAGGGAGCTAAGTCCACAGCCTCTGGACCAAAAAACCAAAACAGAAACAATATTGCAACAAATTCAGTGAAGACTTTAAAAATGGTCCACACCAAAAATATCTAAAAAGAAAAAACAAAACTTATTTTGGCTCATGAATCTGCAGCCTCAGCAGTGCTCAGCAGGGATGGCTCATCTCCTCCCACTCAGCTCCATCTGATTGGATGCATCTCTTTATCTCCACCACGTGGTCTTTACATTATGGCAACTTCAAGGTGCCCAGACTTTTCATATGTGGGCTCCAGGCTTCCCAGGCATTTGCTCCAAGAAAGAAAGCCAGAGGGGAACTGGGTTGCCCTTCACTGCTTTGCCGCGGAACTCACGAAGCCTTACTTCTGCCAGGTTCTATTAATCCAGGCCAGCAGTTCCAAGCCAGCCCAGGCTGAGGGAGAGGGGGAAAGAGACTCCACCTGTTGAGTGGCAGTGAAGAGGTTTTGCAAAATCAGGTGGGTTGGAAAATATGGCTCCTATGATTTTTCTATGCAGTCTAGTATCTGAACCCACAGGAAGAATCTGTTTCAGAATCTACATCAGGAATTAATGTGATGTTAACCAAGCAAGTGTTGGCTGAACTGATCAAGCTATGGATCTTGTTTCTCTTTCTTTCCATGGCTTCCAGAAAACTCAGTGACAAATGTGTTGCCTTCCTCTAGTCAGATCCCTCGGCAAACTCCTTATTTAATAACTTACCTTGTCTTCATTTTATTTTTCTACCATTAGTTTCCCTCTGCTTCAATTTTCTAACTTTTAAAACACCCTGTTTTTATGTGTGTATTTTGCTAAGCTGTCTTAAAGTGAGAAATGAATTTTAAAATACTCTAAGAAACCAGAGAACCCACACAATAGGAAATACATCAGTTAAAAAAAAAATACCAAGAGAGTTCAGTTCAGTTCAGTCTCTCAGTCATGTCTGACTCTGCCAACCCCATGAACCACACACAGCATGCCAGGCCTCCCTGTCCATCACCAACTCCTGGAGTTCACTCAAACCCATGCCATCAAATCAGTGATGCCATCCAGCCATCTCATCTTCTGTTGTCCCCTTCTCCTCCTGCCCTGAATCTTTCCCAGCATCAGGGTCTTTTCAAATGAGTCAGCTCTTCGCATCAGGTGGCCAAAGTATTGGAGTTTCAGCTTCAACATCAGTCCTTCCAGTGAACACCCAGGACTGATCTCCTTTAGGATGCACTGGTTGGATCTCTTTGCAGCCCGAGGGACTCTCAAGAGTCTTCTCCAACACCACACCTCATTAATAAAGAAGTGCATATTAAAACAAAAGCATCACTATGAACAAAGCTAGTGGAGGTGATGGAATTCCAGTTGAGCTGTTTCAAATCCTGAAAGATGATGCTGTGAAAGTGCTGCACTCAATTTGTCAGCAAATTTGGGAAACAGCAGTGGCCACAGGACTGGAAAAGCTGTTTTCATTCCAATTCCAAAGAAAGGCAATGCCAAAGAATGCTCAAACTACCACACAATTGCACTCATCTCACATGCTAGTAAAGTAATGCTCAAAATTCTCCAAGCCAGACTTCAGCAATACATGAACCATGAACTCCCTGATGTTCAAGCTGGTTTTAGAAAAGGCAGAGGAACCAGAGATCAAATAAGCTCAACATTCAGAAAACGAAGATCATGGCATCTGGCCCCATCACTTCATGGGAAATAGATGGGGAAACAGTAGAAACAGTGTCAGACTTTGTTTTTTTGGGCTCCAAAATCACTGCAGATGGTGACTGCAGCCATGAAATTAAAAGGCGCTTACTCCTTGGAAGAAAAGTTATGACCAACCTAGATAGTATATTCAAAAGCAGAGACATTACTTTGCCGACTAAGGTCCGTCTAGTCAAGGCTATGGTTTTTCCTGTGGTCATGTATGGATGTGAGAGTTGGACTGTGAAGAAGGCTGAGCGCTGAAGAATTGATGCTTTTGAACTGTGGTGTTGGAGAAGACTCTTGAGAGTCCCTTGGACTGCAAGGAGATCCAACCAGTCCATTCTGAAGGAGATCAACCCTGGGATTTCTTTGGAAGGAATGATGCTAAAACTGAAGCTCCAGTACTTTGGCCACCTTATGGGAAGAGTTGACTCATTGGAAAAGACCCTGATGCTGGGAGGGATTGGGGGCAGGAGGAGAAAGGGACGACCGAGGATGAGATGGCTGGATGGCATCACAGACTCAATGGACGTGAGTCTGAGTGAACTCCGGGAGATGGTGATGGACAGGGAGGCCTGGCGTACTGCGATTCATGGGGTCGCAAAGAGTCGGACATGACTGAGCGACTGAACTGAACTGAACCATTTTTTTAATTCATAATTTAATCTGGGTCCTAACTCAAGGCTTAGTCCTTCACTGGTGAATTTTCAAAACAATTTTCTTCCTTTTTGTCAGGGATGCAGGCTGGCTCATGAATAATGATGTCAGCACTGATATGTGTGCCTGAGAGCTGTAAACCTGCACAGCTGTTTTCACAAAACAATTTGGTGACATTTATTAAATGCCATAAACTCTGATCCAGGAAGACTTCTTCTAAGGTCTAAAATAAGGAAATAATCCAAATTCTGGGAAATTTGTATTACATATTAGGATATATGTATTTCCTATATGCACTAGGATACCACCTCAGCTTATTTTTTTTAAGCTGTGATAAAAGATATATATATATACTTTAACTAATTTTAGGTGCACAGTCAGTGGCATTAAGAAAATTCGCACTGTCGTGCAACCATTACCACTATTCATATCCCAGACTTTTTCATCATTCTCAGCATAAGCTCTGTACCCATCAAACAATAACTCCCCATTCCCTTCTCCTCAAGAGTGGTTAGCTCCTGGTAAACACTATTCTATTTTCTGTCTCCAAATTTGACTAATCTATGTACTTTACAAAAGTGGGATCATATTTGTCCTTTTGTGTCTAGCTTATTTTATTTAGTGTAATATTTCAGGTTTGTTCACACTGTAACCAGCATCAGAATGCATATAATACATATCATATATATGTCACATTTTGTTAATCCATTTATTCATTCTTGGGCATTTTTATTGTTTCCACCTTTTGGTTATTGTGAACAATGTTACTGTGAATGCTGGTGTACAAGTATCTGTCTGAGTACCTGCTTTCAATTCTTTGGTGCACATATCTAGAAGTGAAATTGCTTCTGACCTATATGAATGAAAAATTAGAAGCAATCATCAGGCACAAAAAATAAGGGAACTGCTAACTAAAATGTGGCACGTGCCTTGATATCGTGTCTCCTTTTAAAATGAGGGCGCTAGAGGCCTCGGAGAAGGCAATGGCACCCCACTCCAGTACTCTTGCCTGGAAACTCCCATGGACGGAGGAGCCTGGTAGGCTGTAGTCCATGGGGTCGCTGAGAGTTGGACACAACTCAGTGACTTCACTTTCACTTTTCACTTTCATGCACTGAAGAAGGAAATGGCAACCTACTCCGGTGTTATTGCCTGGAGAATCCCAGGGACGGCGGAGCCTGGTGGGCTGCCGTCTGTGGGGTCGCACAGAGTGGGACACAACTGAAGCGACTTAGCAGCAGCAGCAGCAGCAGAGGCCTCACAGGCTGCCTGCCCAGGCCTCCTGTTCCCCCCGCCTTGCGCTGCTTCCATCACAGCACCTGGCCTGCCATGCTGACTGTTTCCGCTGCTAGAGCTCTGTCAGGATACGGGTTATGTCTTCCATCTCTGGCCTCAACTCCTTAATAGCTGGCACATAATATGAGCTTGATAAGCGCTGATTGGGTGAAAGAGCGATTAGCTGGAAACAGGAGAGTCAAAAATCACCTCATAATAAATTTGATTCAGATGGCTGTCAACTAACTGTGAAAACTTTATCAAACACATAAACCTAGACTCTAATCTGGGGAATACAAAGTGAAGATTCTATAATGAATAGGAAAGTCTTAGGAGGAGTGTGATTATATCTAGTAATTCAGGGCATGAAAATCAGTTCCTTTACTTGAGTATTTAATATACAGAGAGAGAGTAAGATTCTTGAAAGATCTGGAATCTTTCAGGAGGGTCCAATGAACCTTTCTTACATGGAAGAAAGATTACACATTACTCTCTTACACATTACTCTTTCCCTTCTAGTCCAATGTGTGTGCATACAAATATACATGCCTGTATTTTGAGATAATAAATATGTCCAATATTCTAAAATGCCAGAGCTGATAAATATTTAATAGCTGTAATATATCTAACCCACTCCTAAGTCTGAAGAAATAAACTGGTCTTTAGTAATACACATAGTAATCCCAAATCTAACTCACTCTAGACCTTCCCTCTTTTCATTTCATAATGTATTCTCTTGAGAGTTGAGTCAGACCTTTATTCAGCACCAGTTCCTCTGAGAAATCTTCCCTGATACCCTTTCCTGGAGCACATCATCACTCTCTCCTTCCTTCCACTATTTTACTTACTCTCCATGTCACTGACTGCCATCAGTCATGCCACTTGTTTAATCTTTCGTTTGTTTATTTTCTCTCCCTCATTTTAGAAGGTACATTCCTTGAAGGCAAAAACTTTTATCCACCCAGCACCTAAGCAATACCTAGAATATAATATCAATTCAATAAAAATTTACGAAATGACTGTACACACAAAAAAGGAACATTTCATTAAAAAGTCAGGACCTAGAAGAGATCATAGGGAAAACATTCTCTGACATAAATTGTACCAATGTTTTCTTAGGTCAGACAAAAATGAACAAATGGGACCTAATCAAAGTTACAAGCTTCTGTATAGGAAAGAAACCATAAATAGAAAGACAGCCTACAAAATGTAAGAAAATATTTGCCAACAATACAACAAACAAGGGCTTAATTTCCAAAATATACAAACAGCTCTTACAACTCAACAACAAAAAAACAAACAACCCGATCAAAAAATGGGCAGAGGACCTAAATAGACATTTCTCTAAAGAAGAAATACAAATGGCCAATAGGCACATGAAAAGATGTTCAACATCACTAATTATTAGAGAAATGCAAATCAAAACTACAATGAAATATCACCTCACACTGATGGTCAGAATGGCCATCAGTAAAAACTCTACAAGCAACAAAGGCTGGAAAGGATGTGGAGAAAAGGAAACCTTCTTACACTGTTGGTGAGAATATAAATGGGTGCAACCAACATGGAAAACAGTATGGAAGTTTCTCAGAAAACTAAAAAGAGAATTACCATATGATCCAGCAATCCCGCTCCTGGGCATATACAGACAAAACTCTAATCTAAAAAGATACATGCAACCCCTATGCTCATATCAGCCTATTCACAATAACCAAGACATGTAAACAACCTCAGAGAAGGCAATGGCACCCCACTCCAGTACTCTTGCTTGGAAAATCCCATGGATGGAGGAGCCTGGTGGGCTACAGTCCATGGGGTCGCTAAGGGTCGGACATGACTGAGTGACCTCACTTGCACTTTTCACTTTCATGCATTGGAGAAGGAAATGGCAACCCACTCCAGTGTTCTCGCCTGGAGAATCCCAGGGACGGGGGAGCCTGGTGTGCTGCCGTCTATGGGGTCACACAGAGTTGGACACAACTGAAGCGACTTAGCAGCAGTAAACAACCTAGATGTCCACCGATAGACAAACTGATAAAGAAGATGTGTACATATTTGCAATGGAATACTGCTGCTGCTGCTGCTAAGTCACTTCAGTCGTGTCCAACTCTGTGCAACCCCATAGATGGCAGCACACCAGGCTCCCCCGTCCCTGGGATTCTCCAGGCAAGAACACTGGAGTGGGTT
>SJXQ01007530.1:255296-338873 GCA_006408695.1 Aepyceros melampus
TGCAATTCCTATCAAGATACCAGCAGTGTTTTTCACAGAGCTAGAACAAATAATTTCACAATTTGTATGGAAACACAAAAAACCTCGAATAGCCAAAGCCATCTTGAGAAAGAAGAATGGAACTGGAGGAATCAACCTGCCTGACTTCAGGCTTTACTACAAAGCCACAGTCATCAAGACAGTATGGTACTGGCACAAAGACAGAAATATAGATCAATGGAACAAAATAGAAAGCCCAGAGATAAATCCACATACCTATGGACAGCTTATCTTCGACAAAGGAGGCAAGAATATACAGTGGATTAAAGACAATCTTTTTAACAAGTGGTGCTGGGAAAACTGGTCAACAACTTGTAAAAGAATGAAATTAGACCACTTTCTAACACCATACACAAAAAATAAACTCTGTTGTACACTTTTATGCATCTCTGTAATGTTTGGCTTAGCAGAAGATAGCCATATTCTCTTACTTGCTTCTGCATTTAATCTGTTGTGGTATCACACATCATCTTGCCTCTGGAAAACTCCCCCATATGCTCAAAGGAGTATATGAGAGAAAAGGGCAAATTTTATCTTAGTATCTTAGTATAAATTCTTTTGACCTTCAGACCCCAAGACCACACTCTGAAAACCAATGTTCTAATAAATGCCCCTCAATGTGCAGTAATGTCAAGGTACACGTTCTCCAAATAGGAGACATGAAGTGCCTGTGAAGGCTGGAGGGAAGGTGAGCCTCAACCAGAGCATCACTGTTTGAAAGTCTTTCTATGAAGCAGTTAAACCCCTCATCCTAAGTCCCCTCCATTAGCTGGTGTGCATGTGGGTGCATGCTCAGTCACTGCAGTCGTGTCCGACTCTTTGCAACCCTGTGGACCGTAGCCCGCCAGGCCCCTCTGTCCATGGGAGTCTCCAGGCAAGAATCCTGGAGTGGGCTGCCATGCCCTCCTCCAGGGGGTCTTCCCGACCCAGGGATGGAACCTGCATTTCTTATGTCACCTGTATTGGCAGGTGTGGTCTTTACCACTAGCGCCACCTGGGAAGTCCACTAGCTGGCACAATCAGGTAACTGTCTGTCTCCCTCCATGCTAGCAATCTACTGAGAGTCTAAACCCAGACAACTCCAGATTCAGGGGTGCCAGCAGAGCTGAGGAACACCCCACTAAGGCAGGAAAACCAGGTGAAATTGTGCACAAAGTGTGATGAGATTTCCCACCCCACTTACCCGGCTCTGCTCTTAGAATCCTGAAGCCTAGTTGGTTATCCGTCCCCCAGCATACCCACCCTAAAACAAAACAATCCAAGAGGGGGAAAAAAGATTTATAAATACTAAGTTGAGATATCTATCAATGAAAGAGCACCAACCAATTACCCTAAATTAAAGCCCATGTCTTGACAATCCCTGCCTCTGAACATACAGTTCCAATCAGCTTTCATGCATCATTTTTCAGCACTAATAGTTCAATTTCACTAAATCAAACATTCTCATAAGGCATCCAATGGGGGAAAAAACTAGACAAAATTATAAAAGTAGAATGGAAGGAAAAAGTGTTAAAAGAGAGAGAGAGAGAGAAACATTCATCAAACAACAAAGGAGTTCTTAGAAGTTAAAAATATAAAAGCAGAATTTTAAAAATCAATAAGTCTTGGAAAATAAAGTTGAGAAAATCTTTCAGAAAGCATATCAAAGAAACATTGGTAAAAAATAGAAAGTATAATACAAAGAAAAGCAAAGAATCAACACAGATTAACCATGTAACAACTATGACCCCAGAAAGGGGTAACTGAGAAAATTACCAATAAATAAAAAACTTTATTTTTAATAAATGAAAACTTTACAGAATTGAAGAGCTTGAGTTTCCAAATTGAAAGAACCCATCACATATCCAGGACAATACACAAATGTATGAAGAAGAAAAAAAAATCCCACAGACAGTATGAAACTCCAAAATACAAGGGATAAAGAGAAAAGTCTAAAAGTTTCAAGAACACAAAGACAGGGAGTACACAGCAATAAACATCCACAGTGGCATCAGACTTGCCAATAATAACTCTGGAAACTACATGATAAAGAATAAAGCCCTCACAATTCTGAAGAAAAATGCTCTCAACCTAGAATTCTAAACCAAAACCCTTATTCAGGATGAGGACAGATTAAAGATAAGTTCACAGATGTAATATCTGAAAAAGATTACTTCCCAGGCAAGCTTTTTCAGGATGTCACCAGAAAATGTAGCCCACCAAAAGAAAGCCCATGGAATCCAGGATAGAAGATATGGTAGCCAGTCTCCAAGGTGGACCCAATGAGCCCCTCTCCTCCTGGTATCCACACCCTTGTACAGCTCCCTCCTCTGTTGGACAAGGGCTGGTCTGTGAGACCAAAAGAGGACGGCAGAAGTAGCAATCAGTTACCGTTCAAAGTAGGGTCAAAATACTATTACTCAGCCATAAAAAAGGAATGAAACAATGCCATTTGTAGCAACATGGCTACAACTAAAGGTAATCATACTCAAAGAAGTCAGACAGAGAAAGACAAATATCATATGATGTGACTCATATGTGGAAACTAATTTTTTTAAATGATACAAATGAACTTATTTACAAAACAGAAACAGACTTACAGACATCAAAAACAAACTTGTGGCTACCAAAGGGAAGGGATAAATCAGGAATTTGGGATTAACACACACACATAAGATAGATCGCCAACAGGGACCTAATTTATAGCACAGGGAACTCTACTTAATATTCTGTGACAACCTAAATGAGAAAAGAATCTGAAAAAGAATGAACATATGTATATGTATAGCTGAGTTACTTTGCTATACACCTGAAACTAACACAACATTGCAAATCAACTATACTCCAATAAAAATGTTCAAGAAGGAAATATAATTAAATAAAAAATGGTTGCCCATGAACAATATTTGCAAAATCACAATAATGATTTTATAACCAATTTATACCAAAACTATAAAAACCTCCCGAGAGTATGAAGCAATCAAAGGTTGTGTAGTAGGGAAGATATGGTGGCAGGATGTGCAGAAAACTGAAGTCTAACTTCTAGCGCAGGAAGTAAAAAGATAATGTGTAGACAGAGAAAACAGACCTGCAGTCGCCAAGCAGGAGCTAGACACAAAAGAGATGGACGGGAGTTTGCAATTCCAGATGCAAACTATTATACATTGAATGGATAAACAACAAGGTCCAACTGTATAACACGGGGAACTATATTCGGTATGCCATGATAAACCATAATGGAAAAGAATATTTTTAAAAGTGTATATGAATAACTGAACCACTTTGCTATACAGTAGAAATTAACATTGCAAATCAACTAGACTTCATTTTTTTTTAATTTAAGATATCTAAAACGTAAAGATCACAAATTGTGGTGTAAGTATGCTATTAAGAAATTCAAAGATTAACACCAGAATAAGAGCTAAAAGAATTGACAGTGCTTGACTCTGGGGAGCAGAAATTCAGAGTGGAGAGGAACAGAGTCATGCAGTGTTCTTCCACTACAAGCATTATCATTCTCTTTGTCTTAAAAAAAATCCACTTTGAATAAAATATTAATTTAACAGTCTCTACCTATCATAGGACAAAATCCATAGACAATGTCTCATATGTAACAAATCATAAAACAGAAAATTTCTTCGGGTATCTGTCAGTAGCCACTAGAAGATACCAAAAATAGAAAAGTCAAGTATGTTTCCTCTGGAAGGCAGGACAGGGAATGGTCTTCCAATAGGTTTTGCTATGTTACAAACTATGTCACAGTTTAGTAACTTAAAAGGAAAAGAATGAAAGAACCCAGACTTAAAAACAATGCAGTGCTTGTGTTGACTGAAAAAAGAGAACAGACAATGTGAGAGGTATGAGTTCAGTTATATCTGGGGACTTACTAAGGACAATAGCCAGGAAGACAGCCTCTCAGAGAGCTCTGAGGAACGGCTCCAAAGAGGTGGACGGGGAAGTCAGCACATATATACAATTTGCTAAAGGAGGTACATGCAATCTAGAAAACATTTTCGGGGACTTTCCTAGCAGTTCCATGGTTAAGACTACACTGCCCATGAAGGGCCATGGATTCGATCCCCGGTTGGGGAACAAAGATCCCACATGCCACACAGCATGGCGAAAAAAACTTTTAATCTTATTTTAATTAAAAAAATTCTCAAAAAGAAAACATTTTGGTAGAAAATTTCTAGTCATGAGGAGCAGATTTCTCTGTTAATGATTTTAATGCTTTTCTAGGTATGAGAAGATGCAAAAAATATCTAACTATTTGAGGGCCTGTTCTGCCAGTTTTTTCCAGAGGACAGAGTGCCTGCTTCTTGAGTTTCACCATGAATTCCTTTCAGGGTGTGCTGGTCAGCAACTGCAGTGACTAATGGCTAACTCTAGTAGAAACAGGTGGCAAGTAATGTTCTTTAGTTGGCACGTGGTAGATTTGTCTCTGCTCCACACAGAGGCACCTGGGATAACTCAACTGGGACATAAATGATCCTCAGCCCAAATCTTGCACAGCAGCCACACAGTCTCCAGTTGCCTGGTCTTAAATCCTGACTCCTCATGCTCTGCTTAAACCCACACTAAATTTCATTCATGCTGTTTTGTAAACTGATTGTCAGCTCCCAGGAATGTGAGAGAAAATCACCAAGATTAAAGAGAAAGTAAGGGCCATGGAACACACATAGATTTCTGCCTGAAGGGAGAAATTTATTCCCAGGAACTGAGTGGTAGGAAAGTTGAAGACATTAGTTATTAGATGGTTCTGCTACCCTGAGGGACCTCTCGTTGCTCAGGTTTCCTCTCTGAGATACAGAGACGGGCAATTTACTTTAGGAGTCCCCAGTCTTTTTGGCACCAGGGACCAGTTTCATGGAAGACCATTTTTCTACAGTGAGGGGTAGGGGGAGGCTGGTTTGGGGAAGATTCAACTGCATCACATTTTTTTCTCAGGATATTCCCCCTTGACTTTAGCTAGGGTCCAAGGTCCTAAGAGAATCAAATGCCACCACTGCTCTTACAGGAGAGGAAGCTCAGGCAGTAATGTAAGCAATGGGAAGCAGCTGTAAATACAGATGAAGCTTCACTCGCTCACCTGCCACTCACCTCCTGCTGTGCCACAGTTTCTAACAGGCCACGGACCAGTAGCTGTCCATGCCCAAGGGGCTGGGGACTTCTCCTTGACATGTCACAGATGTTGCTGTAAACGGAGTGGCCTTTTCCTCTGTTGCTCCTGCATGTTTTCAGAGAAATGACCTGCAGCCAACCCTGGCCTCCTACCTCATATCTCCTTAAGACCCCAGTTTCATGCTTCAACAGCCAGATGGGTGACAGAGAAGGTCATGATGGTAGAGGCTTGTAGGTGATGATGTAGAGCCTTGCTAAGACTGAACTACTCCCAATCAAAAATGAGGAAAGAAATGCCACTTCAGGACCTGTTTGAAATGTCCCAAGACAGAAGCTTGACTCCTTCGTATCTAAAGTAAAGTGACTGAGTCTAGCTGGGTGACTTTCACAGTTGGACACGGGTGACATTTTTAAGGGTTGTGTCTCAAAACACTCCATTGCTTTGACACTGGTTAGTGAACAGGAAAACAGCTCGGGTGTAACGGTCTTTCTTAATGAGAAAACAGCCCATTTCCAAACAATTTTACTTTATGTGAGTTATGGTGACTTGGAAAATTATTTCTATTTTTTTTTTTGGCTTTGCTTTGCTCTTTTGTCAAAAATTCTACTATAGTAATAGTATAAAATGTAAACTAGGCTAAAGCTTTTCTATTCCCTATGTACGTAATTACAACTGGGAAGAAGCAGAGGTTTCCTCTATTATCCAAAAGTAGAGCTATTCTGAAAAAAAATTTCTTATAAGCCAAAATGGCATAAAGCAAAGAAGCAAGTATCTTAGGACACATCTTGCTAATAATGCACAAAATAAGTCTAGGTAAAGCACAGACACTCACACAGTTCAAAGCCATAACAGCTTGATGCTGAGATGCTGAGTGTAGCTCCTGGGGAAGGAGCTTGATGGTGCCACTCTTGTTGCTCAGGATTCCCACTGCTTCTATACCAGCCCCCTGTGAAACAAACACTGTTTTTGCTTCTCAGTTCAGTTCAGTCACTCAGTCGTGTCCGACTCTTTGCGACCCCATGAACCGCACCACACCAGGCCTGCCTGTCCATCACCAACTCCCAGAGTCTACCAAACCCATGTCCATCGAGTTGGTGATACCATCCAACCATCTCATCCTCTGTCGTCCCCTTCTCTTCCTGCCCTCAATCTTTCCCAGCATCAGGGTCTTTTCAAATGAGTCAGCTTTTCGCATCAGGTGGCCAAAGTATTGGGGTTTCAGCTTCAACATCAGTCCTTCTTCTTTTCAGAAACATGTAAATCCTCTTTGGATTTTGTGCAAAGTGAACTTTCAAAAAATGGAGGATACCTGTACAGCAAGGACAAAGGTCCCATGAACCGCACCACACCAGGCCTGCCTGTCCATCACCAACTCCCAGAGTCTACCAAACCCATGTCCATCGAGTTGGTGATACCATCCAACCATCTCATCCTCTGTCGTCCCCTTCTCTTCCTGCCCTCAATCTTTCCCAGCATCAGGGTCTTTTCAAATGAGTCAGCTTTTCGCATCAGGTGGCCAAAGTATTGGGGTTTCAGCTTCAACATCAGTCCTTCTTCTTTTCAGAAACATGTAAATCCTCTTTGGATTTTGTGCAAAGTGAACTTTCAAAAAATGGAGGATACCTGTACAGCAAGGACAAAGGCAATCAACAGATAATACCAGACCTTAGCCTCTTGCTCATGAAAGTCTTTGCCTAAACAAACTAATATTCTATCTGCCAAAAATATGTACATGTAACTAAAATGACTTTAAAAAATGCTTTCAAGAAGACCATATATTTAAGCCTTACATTCAGCTTGTGTGTGTGCTCAGTTGTGGCCGACTCTTTTCAATCCCATTGGCCAATAGCCTGCCAGGCTCCTCTGTCCACGGAATTTTCCAGGCAAGAAAACTGGAGTTGGTTTCCAGGGATTGAACCCATTTCTCCTGTGCCTCCTGGATTGGCAGGAAGGTTCTTTACCACTGCATTACCTGGGAAGCCCCCACGGTAAGCTTAACTTTCCTTTATTCAGATCTTATGAGTTGTCTATTCTCTTATGTATTTATTTAAAAATTCAGCTGGAACTGCTAACCTGAAATTTCTAAAAATACAAGGGGATGTACAACATGTAAATTAATTATCCAAGAGTTGCCATTAGAATAAAAAAGACTAAAGGAAGTTTCTAACCAGAAATCAGGATACTTTTCCCCTGAAGAGCTCTTCCTCTTATACATTAGCCTTGGAAATCACTTCTGTCAAGAGCCACAGGCCTGCCAAGATTCAAATGGAAAACCATAACCGTCCCCAACACACATATCTTGATGGAAGATTGTCAATATTACATTCTAGAAGACAGGCGATCTTATGGCCATCTTGGAAAATTCAATCTGTCACAAGAAGTAAACAAACAAACAAAAAAGTCTCTACCTCATACATATGTTTAGAAGTGGGAGGAGCCTGGCAATTAACAAATCCAGAGATAAATACGGGAAATGTCAGATGATGATAATTCTATGCAAAGAATAAGGGAAAGAAAGGGATATTGAGAGCATCATCTATTTTATGGAGGGTGGTCACAAAAGGCTTCTTGATAAGGAACTATTTAAGCAGAGAATTTGGAGCAACTGAGGGTTTCCTAGGTGGTGCTAGTGGTAAAGAACTCACCTGCCAATGCAGGAGACATAAGAAATGTGGGGTTGACCCCTGGGTCAGGAAGATCCCCTGGAGGAGGGCAGAGCACCTCACTCCAGGATTCTTGCCTGGAGAATCCCTTGGGCATGGGAACCTGGCGGCTTACAGTTCACAGTGCCGCAGAGTCAGACACGACTGACGCAACTGAGCATGCACTGGAGCAAATGAGCAGTAGAGCCAGGCATTCCAGGTGGAAGAAACAGCAGCTGTGAGGATCGCAAGGGGAGAGAGCGCTTCCTGCAGTCAGGGAATGACTGGTGAGTAAGCGTGGTTGGGACAGCGGCAAGGACTCAAGAAGCAGGCAGAGAGGTTGCTGGGGACCAATCTTGAAGGGCTTTTGGCCACAGTGTGGGCCATGGCCTCTGCTCTGAGTGAAAATGAGAAGCCACGGAGAGTTTCTAGTGGGGAAATGGAAAACTGACCTGCATCTTAGAGGAAAACTTTGCTGCTGAGTGACAAATGGAACCCAGGAGCCACAGCTAGGGAGGAAGTGAGAGACCAGCTTAGAGACTTTTATAACTATCCTGGTGTGAGGCAATGGTACTTCCGGTGCTCTATTAGTAGAGGAGGTGATGAGAAGTGATTAAATTCTGATGCTAAAAATACCAAGTTAACCTTCAGATTATAAACTGTGTTTATTGTCTAAATATTAAAACATTGACTCAAACAGTAAACACTAAAGATAAAAATGCATCAGTTATCACTGGGTTGTGTGTCACAAGCAAATTTTCTTTAACATAGCTGCTGCTGCTGCTGCTGAGTCGCTTCAGTCGTGTCCGACTCTGTGCGACCCCAGAGATGGCAGCCCACCAGGCTCCCCCGTCCCTGGGATTCTCCAGGCAAGAACACTGGAGTGGGTTGCCATTTCCTTCTCCAATGCATGAAAGTGAGAAGTGAAAGGGAAGTCACTAGTCGTGTCTGACTTTTAGCGAGCCCATGGACTGCAGCCCACCAGGCTTCTCCGCCCATGGGATTTTCCAGGCAAGAGTACTGGAGTGGGGTGCCATTGCCTTCTCCCTTTAACATAGCATTATAGATTATCTCTAACACTTTGGAAAACTTTTCCTTCTATACCTTTACTATTTTTTTGCATCCTGTGACATAGTCCCGTCTTCATCTCCAAAGTGAAATGCAAAATTAAGGCAATCAGCAATGAGGCCTAAAATCATTTGACTGAAATATCTAGGCAACTGGAGGAAGAGCATTTTAGGGGTCCATAGGATTTACATGGTTAGCTCAAACTTTCACTTTCCTTTACACAAGCAGATAATGGTAGAAGCTGAGTTGAAGAAAAATGTCACCCCTGTGAAGTAAGTGGCGTTTTGTAGGATAAAAGAGTAAATCACCTTTCAGGGTACTAGGTGCCCTAAAGGAGGTCATTTCCTCCCACACATCAGATCACTTTATTCCCAGGGAGTTTTACGTTTGTAGCGGCTCATTGACCATGCAGTCAGGACAGTTAGGCAGCTCTTAATAGATTAAGGGTTATTTCCTTATTATGTTTGCTAAATGGTGGTGCAGCTAATCATTTTTACCATGTGGGGAAATTTCATGAGGTCTCTCTGGCCTAGCCAAATCCCAAAACAGGATTCCCTGTTTATTCCCTTATGCCGTAACTAAAAGTTAGACGAACCAATTAAAGAGTACATAATAAGCCAATTAGTAGTTCCTTATTTTTCTTAATGAGTGGATAATGTGTGCTGCTCAAATTACAGCTCATTTGAGAAGATTCTTTGCCATGTTGCTACTACAACTTGGCATTATTTCATTTCTTTCAGTATCAACAGCATCAATTCAATAGTTGAGATCCTCCTTTGAGATTCCATAGGAATTGAGCTTGTCCTTACAACCATTCGCCCTTCAAGTCCAGCATCATGACCAGCACTCTGAATGGCTGCATCAGGGCATCTCAGCAACACTAAGGAAAAGCCAAACTACATCCAGAAGATGGGGCACTTCCTAGAGAATCAGTTGACTCTTGGGGGATAAGAGCTATGGATCCCCTATTTTCAAACTTACAGTATTATCTTGCTGCCGCCAGAGGTTAATCACTACGTTGTTAGGTTCTTTTTGCCTTGATCCATGCATCAAGATCAAGCATGCAAAACACATGAAGGCCAAGGCCAAGATCCTATCCATGGATGATGTGAAAAGATAAACTTTTGGATTATTGCAAAATAGCCAGCTCCAATATCCAAAAAGAGAACAACAATGTTAAAAAAATAAAAAATAAAAAGAATAAAAATAGAAAATTTTGTAACTTTGTCAACATTTATTTTCACCAAGCAACTCATTAAATCACTATAAAAGTCAAGGCATATGGTCGGTTTTGACAGTTTAAATTCCAGAAAGAGTTATAAGTCAAGTTAAACTCATAATACATAATGTAGTCTGGGTGTCTCATCCATGAATTATAACATTTTTATTATATTCCAACTGCAAATTACTAATGTCTTCCCTGTCCCACCAATCTCTTGATTAAATGGGGGACTATTCAGTGTTATGAACATATATTATGGTAAAGGATGACTCCATCAATTGTCTCAGTTATCTCAATATTCTTATTTAAAGCTCCATCACTAGAGCAGCTGGCCCAACCTGAATTGTTCATTTAAAGAAACGAAAGCAGTAGGAAAAAACAGAAAAAAATTTGGCCAAAAATGCCCATGTTCCATAGTCATCTTGCTGTGTTTCATGATATTTTTCTGTAATATCTGTGTTCTTCAATACTTTTGGTGTCCATTTTGATCACTTTAGTTCCTTCTCTTCAAAGTTATTCTTGCTTTACAGGTCTTATTCCCATAGGTCCAACTGAAGGGTATTTTATTCTGTGTCTTACACTGATAATGGGGCAATAACTTGTACCCATCAAGTCTCCTCATAAAATGGTTTAATGTCTTGAAGCTGTGCCAGTATGTCAGCTGAGGGAGTGAATCAAGTAGATACCATTTCACATTTATTGGAGACCCACAGAGCATTAAGTCCTTAGAAAGAACTTGCTTAAAAATTATCCTCCTTTAGAAGTTTTGATTCTAAAACTACAGGACACATAAATATTTCAAAATATAAAGAATAAGTTGATCAGTTTTAGTATTCTTTTATTTGTATTCATTTTGGGTTAAGTGGTTTGTTCACTTTTTGCTAGTTGCAAATAAATACACATTCACTACAGAAAATTTTGAAGATAAAAATTATTTTTAAAATGAAAACAATAATCACCCATAATCTCAGTACCCAAAATATGAGGTGGTAACATTTTACAGTTTCCACAATTAATTCTGACTTATGTTTTCCACTTACAGTAAAGGAGAAAAAATAGTGCAGAAATTTCTCAACAGGAAAACCGTCTTTGTTTAGGAACACACCTATATAGACATGTTTGATTACAAAATTGAAACCCCCAAAGCTTGACTTGAGTCTTCTAAAACAAGACGAAAGAAAATCTAGTTGATTCCCACCCACTCCCCTCGCCAGAAATGAACAAGAATTCTCATCTAGAAGGAGAGAGGAGGAATTAAAGGAGAGAAAGGCAACCCTGGCATGGTAGAAGAAATGACCAGTAATTTTTACGGCAGATCTATCTCAAGTGTAGAATAGTAATGTCTAATATGCTTTTCTGTTGTTAGTATCAACAAATTCTGTAATATTTTCTCTAATATGCTTTAACAGAATCAGTGAACACAGATCCTCTAACCCTCTGGGTTGACTACCATCAACACCTAAGTCTTCCGTAAAGTCTGTAATCACAGCAGCTTAAGTTGGTAGGGCTTTGGAGAGAAAAGATACTGGATAAGGGCAATACACAGCAGGATAATACCATGTAGGAAAAAGAAACAACATCCAAGAGGGCAAATGCAAAATGGAAACTAAATCTGGAACCAAAGCAGAATCTCATGATCAGAAGTGATTATGAAAAATGACACTTCCCTGGAATCCCAAAGATAATGGGAGAAACATTGAATTTCCCATTGGAAAGGAGACATAAACCAAACTTTATTTAAATATCAAGGATAGATGACCTCCAGTAAGGTAGTTTTAGACTGATGTCTGCATAATGATGGAGAAAATGATGATGCTGGTGGTGGTGCTAACATACCGACAGGCGGATGTGATAAAAAACACCATGGACGTGCTCTACAACTGTTCTGTCAATCAAGACACCAAATAAAATTCCAGAATTTGCCAAGCACTTTCAGAGACAGTTTGCTGAGGGAGATAGAACACAACTCTGATAGAGCACGATCCTGGTTGCATCAGGTTTCACATCTGGTCCCGTTCAGTTCAGTTCAGTTCAGTCGCTCAGTCATGTCCGATTCTTTGCAACCCCATGAATAGCAGCACGCCAGGCCTCCCTGTCCATCACCATCTCCCGGAGTTCACCCAGACTCACATCCATTGAGTCAATGATGCCATCCAGCCATCTCATCCTCAGTCATCCCCTTCTCTTCCTGCCCCCAGTCCCTCCCAGCATCACAGTCTTTTCCAATGAGTCAACTCTTCGCACGAAGTGACCAAAGTATTGGAGTTTCAGCTTTAGCATCAGTCCTTCCAATGAACACCAGGACTGATCTCCTTCAGAATGGACTGGTTGGATCTCCTTGCAGTCCAAGGGACTCCCAAGAGTCTTCTCCAACACCACAGTTCAAAAGTATCAATTCTTCAGCACTCAGCTTTCTTCACAGTCTAACTCTCACATCCATACATAACCACTGGAAAAACCATAGCCTTGACTAGACAGATCTTTGTTGGAAAAATAATGTCTCTGCTTTGAATATGTTATCTAGGTTGGTCATAACTTTCCTTCCAAGGAGTAAGCATCTTTTAATTTCATGGCTGCAATCACCATCTGCAGTGATTTTGGAGCCCCCCAAAATAAAGTCTGATGCTATTTCCACTGTTTCCCCATCTATTTCCCATGAAGTGATGAGACCAGAGGCCATGATCTTATTTTTCTGAATGTTGAGCTTTAAGCCAACTTTTTTACTCTCCTCTTTCCCTTTCATCAAGAGGCTTTTTAGTTCCTCTTCACTTTCTGCCATAACGGTGGTATCATCTGCATATCTGAGGTGATTGATATTTCTCCTGGCAATCTTGATTCCAGCTTGTGTTTCTTCCAGTTCAGCGTTTCTCATGATGTACTCTGCATATAAGTTAAATAAGCAGGGTGGCAATATACAGCCTTGACATACTCCTTTTCCTATTTGGAACCAGTCTGTTGTTCCATGTCCAGTTCTAATCCAGTCTCCCTACCTCCAGTTAGCACTATGGAGAATCTCTGGAATCAGTTACATGGTAACAAGGGAGGTATACAGAAGGCAAGAGAGAATGGGATCAGCTAAGTATGAATCTATTTGCATAATTACCATGTGCACTGCCCTGAATCACAGATAAAAGGAACTACAGGAACATAACCTTGAACTCACAAATGAAACCACATGGGTAGTACCCAAGTACAATTCATTGATCAGATAACAGAAAGTCATCAGAAGTTAGAAGAGTCAGGGATATTTGGTAACTAAAGTGACACTTTAAAGAATGTATAGAATGTTGGTGGAAACAAAGAAAGAAAGGGAGAGAGATAGGAAAGGTGGAAGGAAGGGAGGGAGGGAAAGGGGGAATCAGGAGAGAGGAAGAAGATTAAAAAAGAAAGAAGATCAAAAAAGAAGAAGAAAGATGAGGGAAGATAATTCCAGGCCAGACAAGGGTTTGCTACAGCTTGGGATATGGTAGATAGGAAGACAGTAACCCAATCAAAACAGCAAGTTCAAGGTCAAGCTAGAAATCCAGATAAGATAAGATTCTGAAAACTAAAAGGAATCAGTTTATTAGGAGACGGAAAGTGAGTGTCAATTCTTGATCAGGGACTGCCATGATAAAAGGGGCATATTAGTAGGAAGGTCAGTTTTATCCAGTTAGAGGGGGAAAACATAGTATGGAGAACACAGAGGAGGTTGCCACAATCATACAAGTTTAAGTAAGAAGGGATATGGCTGCGGGGGCTCAGTACTGCCAGCTTCGTATGTGCAAATGGCTGCATTTACTGGGCACCTGAGAGTAGTTATGCATAAGAACAGGAGTTTAAGTAAGCACCTATTTCTATTTTATTATCTAAAATTCCAATGGATTAACAAAACTAATACACCTCAAAGCACAAGATAGAGTGGGAAGAAGAGGGAGACAGTGGGGAGTTATTCGGAGGAAAGCGTTTGGGTAGGAAAACAAGCAAATCCAGTGTATTCATTTCCTACTATTAGTATAACGATTCTTCTTCTGCCTTTTTGTTTTATTTTTCATCCAGATATTTTTAATACAACTTTTAAAGGTTACACAGCATTTACCATCATTAATTTTGTAAAAACTTAACTTTTACAAAATATTAGCTATATTCCCCATGTTATATAATACATCCTTGTAGCCTATCTTACACCCAATAGTTGGTACCTCCCACTCCCCTACCTCTGTATTGCACCTCCCACACACACACTGGCAACGACTAGTTGTTTCTCTGTACGTGAATCTGTTTCTTCTTTTTTTTTTTTTTCCCCACTTTATTTTACTTTACATTACTGTATCGGTTTTGCCATACATTGACATGAATCCATCTCGGCTGTATATGAGTTCCCAATCCTGAACCCCCCCACCACCCACCCCATATCAATTCTCTGGATCGTCCTTGTGCACCAGTCCCAAGCATCCTGTATCCTGTATTGAACATAGACTGGCGATTCGTTTCTTACATGATAGTATACATGTTTCAGTGCCATTCTCCCAAATCATCTCACCCTCTCCCTCTCCCTCAGAGTCCAAAAGCTGTTCTATTCATCTGTGTCTCTTTTGCTGTCTCGCATACAGGGTTATCATTACCATCTTTCTAAACTCCATATATATGTGTTAGTATACTGTATTGGTGTTTTTCTTTCTGGCTTACTTCACTCTGTATAATCAGCTCCAGTTTCATCCATCTCATTAGAACTGATTCAAATGTATTCTTTTTAATAGCTGAGTAATACTCCATTGTGTATATGTACCACAGCTTTCTTATCCATTCATCTGCTGATGGACTTCTAGGTTGTTTCCATGTCCTGGCTATTATAAACAGTTTCATTATATTCATTAGTTTGTTTTATTTTTTAGATTCCACATATAAGTGATATCATACAGTATTTGTCTTTCTCTGTGTGGCTTACTCAGCATAATGCCCTTCAAGTCCATCCGTGCATGTATGCATGCTAAGTCACTTCAGTCGGGTCCAACTCTTTGTGACCCTATGGTCAGCAGCCCACCAGGCTCCTCTGTCCATGGGATTTTCCAGGCAAGAGGACTGGGGTGGGCTGCATGCCCTTCTCCAGGGGATCTTCCAACCCAGGGATCGAACTCACATCTGCCTGTGTCTCCTGCATTGCAGGAGGATTCCCTACCTACTGAGCTACCTGGGAAGCCCATGTGTGTGGGTGTGTGTGTGTGTATACACACACTATACTCTCACACATCACACACACACACACACATCTTCTCTATTCATTCATCTGCTAGTGGACATTTAGATTGCTTTCATACCTTGGCAATTATAAATAGTGCTTCTATGAACATTGGGGTGCATGTTATCTTTTCAAATTAATATTTCTGTTTTTGTTTTTTTGTATGTATATCCTGGAGAAAAATTGCTGAGTCACATGGTAATTCTATTTTTTAGATTTTTTGAGAAATCTCCATATTGTTTTCCACAGTAGCTGCACCGCTATAACAAATTATCACAAATTTAGTGGCTTGAATAACACTAATTTATTACCTCATATTTCTGGGAATCTATAAATAGCATCCTTTATTTACACCACTGGGCAGAACTCTGTCATATAGTCACACTCAGCCAGCAATATCTGTAACATCCCATAAAACTATTTCCTTTGTAGAAACAGAAAGTTTCCAAATGGAAACAAATCATTGCTTCACAGTCACGCACCAAGAATGAGAAAAAGAAGGGTGAGGAGAGAAGGAGGTGGAAAAACATTTACTCCTAGAAAACAACTTCTTGATATTTGATAGTATTTATAGGACATCAGGAGCTATTTCTGAGGGAGTTGGTGGTATGCTTTTCCCTGGAGAAATTTAAGGATTTTCAACTGCAATCAAGTGAATGGAAATAGTTTATAATTTCTCTCTTACAAGAAAGCAAGGAAATTAACCATAGTCCTCTGAGTTGCCATTTAATCCCAATCTGTTTTTATGGCATATTTGTTTTCTATCTTCTCAGAACTGTTCAGGAAAGTGTTTCTGGCAATAAACTATAAGCTCCAAGTACAGAAATGAGGCCAAGAGAAAAAAAAGCCAGATTTTTTTAAATGATACTGAAATATTCCCACATTAATGTTGTGAATGGTTTGATATGTCATCTTGTGTTTGAACAATAATTTTCTAATCAGTATTACCTGTCCTGTGCTCAGTTGCCACAGTCGTGTCCAGCTCTTTGCAACCCCAGGGACCAGACCAGGCTCCTCTGTCCATGGGATTTTCCCAGCAAGAATACAATATTACCTGTAATAAGTCAAATTACACACAGGAACTTCCTCCATAGCCTCAAATATGTAAATCTGAGACAGAAGTAAAAACACAAATCATTAAATCTTTTAAGAATCTAGTCACTTAAGAGAGAATATGATCACCCCAAATATTCAGTGGAAATTATCAATTGAAAGACAGAATGTGTGTATGTGTGAGTATGAGTGAGTGTGGGTGGTGGCAGGGGGAGATGGAGGAGGAGAATTCAGAGACAGCAGCAGTAAAAAACAATAGAAGTGGTTTTCATGAATAAAGCTCTGAAAACACTTCACTCCACCTGTGCAAGAATTATGGAGAGAGCATTATTTTGCTGACCCAGCAAGATACTTGCTTAGCAAATCTCTTGACTACCTAAGAACACTCTGTCAAATCATTTAACTTGTTAATAACTTCTAAAAACAGAAAATTCTTGGCAGCCTGTTTGCTAAGAGGCTTCGCTCTCATTTCAGAGCCGTCTTTGCTGCTCTGGCTGCAGTCACTATTCCCCCTCCTCATGCTCTTCAGTCTTCCTCTTCCCACTGTTGGCTCCAAATCCCAATCTATCTATTTCTCTCTGTTCAGGAACCTGCATCACAGCCCTTCATTTTCATGTGTCCTTGCCCAGACTGAATATATCCAGCGGTTCCCTCCAATAAGCCTCTTCTCTCGCCCCCTATAATTTATGAAAAGGAATTCTGTGCAGGTTTAAATGTCGTCGTTGCCATAACCAATTTAATTCAATAAATATTTATTGAGGGCCCACCTAGAATTGTGCTCTACACTGTGTGGAATATAAAAGAAATATATAGCACAGTCCCTCCTGTCAAGGAGTTTGCAATATTCCTGGGAATAAAGCTTGGATGCTGAAGTAATTACAGGATGCAAGATAGAATAGAGCAATGCAATGAAATTATGTAACCAAGACCAAAATATAAGGCACAGACAACATTATGTTTGGTCAGGGCTGGCAGGATGGAGCCATGGGGAATTGTTCATAGAGAAGATAGAACTTGAGCTTGTCCTTAAGAGATGCATGGGTTTGGCTGGGTACAGTGGTGGAAAAAGGCACTTCAGACAGCATGAATAAAATCAGAGAGCAAGAATAGCAGGCAGGATATGTAAGAGGGAATTTGAGAGGCCAGGCTGACTGGAGAGAAGGGGATGGAGGTCGCAGAGTTGTGTTAGAAAAAGCTCCATGGAAAGAATAGTGAAACCACAGAATGCCACGAAGGGCACAGTAGCAGATCTGGACTTGAACTATATGCTCTTTACTTCTCTCTATCTCTTGATGTTGATGCTTTCATTGTCATCAGAGAATTCACTCACTGGCAACCAGCATGAGTGTTGAGAAGAACATGGGCTATGGAATGAGAAAACACTGCTCCTGCCTCCTGTATGACCTTAGCAAGGTCATTTAACTGCTCAAGCTTCAGTTTCCACAACTGTGAAAATGGGAATCTCATTGCCTGTCATAGGGTCATATTCCTGTCATATCTTTATTTTGAAAAATAAAGATAATGTGTGCAAAGTACCTTGTGGGTACAAATATATGGAATACTTTATGCATTATATTCACTCAGTAACTATCTATTATTGAACATCTACTCCATACCAAACATTGTGCTCAGCACTAGGGATTTAAAACACATGGTAACAGCACTTATTTTCAAGACATGAACAGATATAGTTTAAAACGACAGAAAGAGTAGCATCTGAAAGTCACATAAACTTGTTGGGTTTTCAATTGGAGGAAACTATGTCATTAGTCTGAGCCTCAATTTTTTCTATGTGTATGTGTGTTAGGCTCTCAGTCGTGTCCAGCTCTTTGATTTCATGGACTGTAGCCCGGCTAGTCTCCTCTGTCCATGGGATTTCCCAGGCAAGAACACTTGAGTGAGTTGCCATTTCCTTCTCCAGTTTATCACCTGTATAATTGGTCTAATAGTATCTACCTTATAGGCAGACTTGAGAATTAAGTATAAATCTGTAAAGAAACTAATATACTGCTTGATAATCAGAGACAGTAAGTGATACTTCTTTTATAATGGAAAAGCAGACATGAAAAATCATAACAGTATCAGTAGGGAGTTAGAGAGGTTTTCACAGATGACAAAGTCCCTGCACTAAGACTTAAAAATGAATAGTATTTGCTGAATGGGCATGTATTGAGAGGACATTCCTGGAAAAGGAAATAGCATGGAAAAGGTGCAGAGATATTAAAGTGACTAGCATCTTCTAAGACATGCAGGTATTTAAGTATTGCTAGTTCATAACCTCAAGGCAGGAGAGAGTCCAGAAGATGACAGTGGTCAGATAGACCCGTGTCAAATAATGAAAAGCCTGGAACATCACAGGAAGGGGTAAGTCCATCTCATAGCATTGGGGAGATGCTGAGTAGTATGCTCACTGTTGAGTAGGAAAGTATCATGACCACCTTTGTAGGGAGACACCTCTTTGCAGTGTGGAGGAACAAGGGCAGGAAAAGCACTAAGAAGTCTACTGAAAAATCCAGGTGAAACAAGGAGATGGAAAAGATGGGATGATTACTTAAGATGTTTACAAGTTAGTTCCAACAGAATTAATTTTAGTTGGATTTTGGAGGAGGGTAATGCTATGAAAGTGCTACACTCAACATGCCAGCAAATTTGGAAAACTCAGCAGTGGCCACAGGACTGGAAAAGCTCAGTTTTCATTCCAATGCCAAAGAATGCTCAAACTACTGCACAGTTGCACTCATCTCACACACTAGTAAAGTAATGCTCAAAATTCTCCAAGCCAGGCTTCAGCAATACGTGAACTGTGAACTTCCAGATGTTCAAGCTGGTTTTAGAAAAGGCAGAGGAACCAGAGATCAAATTGCCAACATCCGCTGGATCATGGAAAAAGCAAGAGAGTTCCAGAAAAACATCTATTTCTGCTTTATTGACTATGCCAAAGCCTTTGACTGTGTGGATCACAATAAACTGTGGAAAATTCTGAGAGAGATGGGAATACAAGACCACCTGACCTGCCTCTTGAGAAACCTATATGCAGGCCAGGAAGCAACAGTTAGAACTGGACATGGAACAACAAATTGGTTTCAAATAGGAAAAGGAGTATGTCAAGGCTGTATATTGTCACCCTGCTTATTTAACTTATATGCAGAGTACATCATGAGAAACACTAGGCTGGAAGAAGCACAAGCTGGGATCAAGATTGCCAGGAGAACTATTAATAACCTCAGACATGCAGATGACACCACCCTTATGGCAGAAAGTGAAGAGGAACTAAAGAGAAGAGTGAAAAAGTTGGCTTAAAGCTCAACATTCAGAAAATGAAGATCATGTCACCCGGCCCCATCACTTCATGGGAAATAGATAGGGAAACAGTGGAAGCAGTGTCAGAATTTATTTTGGGGGGCTCCAAAATCACTACAGATGGTGATTGCAGCCATGAAATTAAAAGATGCTTACTCCTTGGAAGGAAAGTATGACCAACCTAGACAGCATATTCAAAAGTAGAGACATCACTTTGCCAATAAAAGTCCATCTAGTCAAGGCTATGGTTTTTCCAGTAGTCATGTATGGATGTGAGAGTTGAACTATAAAGAAAGCTGAACACTGAAGAATTGATGCTTTTGAACTGTGGTGTTGGAAAAGACTCTTGGGAGTCCCTTGGACTGCAAGGAGATCCAACCAGTCCATTCTGAAGGAGATCAGTCCTGGGTATTCATTGGAAGGACTGATGCTACAGCTTTGGGAAATAGATAGGGAAACAGTGGAAGCAGTGTCAGAATTTATTTTGGGGGGCTCCAAAATCACTACAGATGGTGATTGCAGCCATGAAATTAAAAGATGCTTACTCCTTGGAAGGAAAGTATGACCAACCTAGACAGCATATTCAAAAGTAGAGACATCACTTTGCCAATAAAAGTCCATCTAGTCAAGGCTATGGTTTTTCCAGTAGTCATGTATGGATGTGAGAGTTGAACTATAAAGAAAGCTGAACACTGAAGAATTGATGCTTTTGAACTGTGGTGTTGGAAAAGACTCTTGGGAGTCCCTTGGACTGCAAGGAGATCCAACCAGTCCATTCTGAAGGAGATCAGTCCTGGGTATTCATTGGAAGGACTGATGCTACAGCTGAAACTCCAATACTTTGGCCACTTCATGCGAAGAGTTGACTCATTGGAAAAGACTGTGATGCTGGGAGGGATTGGGGGCAGGAGGAGAAGGGGACAACAGAGGATGAGATGGCTGGATGGCATCACCGACTCGATGGACGTGAGTCTGAGTGAGCTCCAGGAGTTGGTGATGGACAGGGAGGCCTGGCGCGCTGCGATTCATGGGGTCACAAAAAGTCGGACACGACTGAGCGACTGAACTGAGCTGAAAGATGAACAACAGATCTAGGATGTTTTCTTGGACTGAGAATGCAGATGGAAGCAGGTTTGCAGTAAAGGTGATACACCGTGACTGGGACACGGCGAGTGTGCGGTGCCTGTGGAGCATGCGAGTGGAGATCTGGATGTGCTGTTGGGGAGTGGAGACTGAAGAAAAGAGGTGGCTGTTGATGTCAGTCTGGAGGTCGCTGACACGGACGGATGGATGGAAGCAGCCACGAGGGCAGACTCACCCAGGGCAAAGGACAAGAAAAGCGGCGGCCCCCAGTCAGGCCTTCTCTGCTGCTGCTGCTGCTAAGTCGCTTCAGTCCTGTCTGACTCTTTGCGACCCCATGGACTGCAGCCCACCAGGCTCCTCCATCCGAGGGATTTTCCAGGCAAGAGTACTGGAGTGGAGTGCCACTGCCTTCTCCGCAGGCCTTCTCTAGCTAGCCTTAATAATTGAGCTGCTCAAGGAGATGACACTCAAATCCTTTAGGGCAAAGACCTCAGAAATAGAGTATGCTTAGGTATGCCCAAGGTCAAAAACATCCATTTTCTGGCACACCTTTCCTCCACATGGTGTAAGTTTCATTCATCTGAAAATAACCAGAGGGAGCTCATGGAGAGAAGCTCTTGGATATTGAGGGACTACATACAGGATGACAATTATAAACACACTGTCTCTAGAAAAGTACTTCATTTACAAAGCAGATTTGACAGCTCAAGTTGCTTTTTTGGCAGAGCGATCGGCCTGGCCCCTGAGAGACCTGGTGAGCTTCGATTACAGCTTTGATGCTAGCTCCACCACAAAGACCCCCTAAAAGGGGAGTGATAGATGAGGTCCTGTCAGGCTTCATTCCCTGGGTGGCCTTGAATCTCTGCCGTTATCTGTTACCCTGCCAGCGCTGACAGTGATGAACACAAGGCAGGCAGCTAACGACACCCCGATTCATTATCCAAAAAGAAGGGAGAGCAGAAATAAAGGGAAGGTGACTGCCATGTCGAAGCTTCACTCACATCAGTGCCATCTTCCTCCTACGGGGCTGAGTGGTGAAGAAATGAGGAGACCATTTGTCCCAAACAAGGGCTACTCAGAACAGAACAAGTCACAATGAAACTTGCCCAGGAAACTGTGCCCCAGCTTCTTCATGGCTAAGCTCTTCACAGAGCTTTCAGGCATAAGAAAAAATATTTAGAGGGCCTGAATTTTTTTCTCAGTCCACTTGCACTCTGGAAAAACATAAAAGAATCAAAGATACATAAAACCATCGATCTCTACTGCTTGCCCAGGCTAAATTGTTATTCATTCCAGAAGAGTACACAGTTTCTCTCTGTACAATAGTATTAAGCCTGTGAGTCAGCAATAGCAAATATTTGAGGCAGGCCTAACCATTGCTTCTCATAATAGACATTTATATCTTTAAGTGGTTTCTCCCTAAACAATATTTCATCAAGATTTTTTGTGTCAACTGGTTTTTTCCCTGACCTGATGGGAAATGAAGGCTTTTTTACTTACTTCATTGTCTTTTTCTTATTAATGGGATTCTTGTGATACCTAAAGACATGGTTATATATTCAATAAATACAACTTAAATTTAATGCCCAAAGAAGGCAAGATTTTCCATCTTAATTTAATCTACTTTAATCTAGAATGTTAATCAGAGCACTGGTTTAGTGGGACATTAAGGCAAAGGAAGTTTTTAAAAAGAGAGGGAAAAGTTTCTGGTCAAATAGACTTGAGAAACCCTGGGTTTACTACTTTGCTGCAGATTTCCTTCCTACTGGACTTCTTTTCAGACTCTTTAATATAGAAATGTGCATTTTGACTCTCCTAAATAAAATACAATCTCAGTCTATATTTTCTTAGAATATGTGTATGAGATATACAGCTAGACTAACGTTACCTAGAACCACACTTCAGGAACTCTTGGTCTAGACTTGCCCACAAACTCCATCTTCTTGCTCATTTACTCCATCAACAAAATCAAATGATCGTCAAGCTAGATTCTAAGTATTTGGCAGACAGAGACAGTCTATGGATGGAATAAACACTGAAGAAGATATGGTTTCTACCCTCAAAGAATCATGTATCTTGCCCTATAGCATACCTTCATCATTCCTGCCCTCTGTCCTTGTCTTCCCTGTCTAAAAGAAAGCATGGGGCAAACAAGATGCTGAAGCGAAGGGAATGACAATAATCTTAAATTTGGAACAAAGGCAATGGAGGTGATTAATACATGGGTTTTATCCTTGCTCTTTGATAAAGATCAAATTTTCTTTCTAAAAACAGTAGCACAAACACTATCATTTATTTGGGGGAGTGCTCCAATTTTTCACTATAAGTATGAATGAAAGTGGTCAGAGCTCCAGAATACCTAGAAACTATAGCATAAGTTAAAAAACAAAAAAGTACCAAATCTGAAAGTGAGCACAAAAGGATAATTCACTTTGATATTATAAGACATATTATATGTTTTTTGTCAAACACTATGTTTCCTGTTATGTAAGACATATACACATTGGCAGTATTCCTCATGTTGGCTGTTCAGTTTATTCTAATAAAGGAAGCCACTAGTTATGCTCAAAATAACGGAGGAGAGCTGAAGTCTGGGCTTCAGTACAAAACTAAAAAGTGATAGGAACTAATCGGTTTTGTTTATGAATGTTTGTTTGTTAATCAAGCCATGGAGTAAAGAAAACATTGAAAATAAACTGGAATTCTTATTTCCCAAATAATTTTAAACTAGTATCAAAAGCAGTGTGTAAGCTGCAGACTTGTGAAGACTAGAAATGGGCTATACAGCCTCTGTGATCTTTTTCATCTTCAAAAAGCAATCAGGATTCAGGTGGGGAGAAGCGATCATCCAAGAACTGAAGTAATATCTGGGGGAGATGAAACCATCATTATAAATTAGAAGTAACCTATCATTCATTTTTCTGCTATCCTCTCTCCAGAAGAAAGCAGACTCTGAAAAAGCTAACTTCATTCTTTCCTCATGTGCTCTAGGAATTTAAAAGCCAATCAGGATGTTTTCTAAATGAAATGCCAAGGAAGGCACCTCCATTTTTTACCCCTTGTTCCTAGTGGCAGATTATTCGGATCCAGTGTCATGGAATTTACCAGAGATAGGATGACAATAATTCTGTAGCTTTTAACAGAATGAGTTTTCTCTTTCCACCATTTCATGTAAAATTCTCTTTCCAGCTTCCTACAACCAACTGTGTGCCTTTTACTTTTCCTGCAAAGGCATTTATTTCTGTCTGACCAATCTGAATTGTTCTGTTGCCTTGCTACCCACCAGTGACAAATATACTCCTTATTTCTGAGTTCTCCAAGAGCTGGAGGATTGATGGGTGTGAAGAAAGAACTGGGATCGCCAAGACAAGGGAGGAATTCATCTTATTAGTCTCTGATCCAGGTTAACCACCAGGGAGATAATATTTTAAACTCCAAAAGACTTCTTAGAAGTTTCCAGAATTTCTCCAGAGACACAGATCAGCAGACCAGAATAATCAAGAAAAGGGAACGAGTTTGCCAAACGCCACTCACTTGGTAGATTGTTTTACTTGAGTAAGCAAAAGACTTTTAATGGAATTATTTCAACCCAGTGAGAAAAGGAGCAGATCAACGCTCAGGGGAAGTACCTCCAAACTGCAGCTGAAGATAAAAGAAAGGGTGACATTTTAATTCCAGTCTTCAACCCTCAACACAGGGATGCAGGCAGCACTTGTTCTGAATGTGGTTCAGTTGATGAACAGCTTTCCCAGAGCACTGAAAATCAGTGTTGTGTCCACTTAAAATAAGGCACAATGACATGGGGGTCCTGGGCCCCATAATTCTGCAGATAACTCCCCTTCTCTTTCGGCTAGAAGCAACTGAAAATGAAAGCTGCCTGATTATGGTGAGGGCTCCTTTGGCTTCTTTGATGTTTAAATATTAGCCCCAGGGCTCAGAACTAGCCACTCCCCATCAGCAAAGCAGAGTCATCTGCCCCGTTATCCTGAAGCAGGGATAAAAATTCAAATATTTAAAAGCAAGGCCAAATTTCTAAAAACAACAAAGGAATTATACAGGGTAGAGTCTGAGTAACAGGTGAACCTCCAGCTCCCAAGAACATTTCCCAAAATGCTCCTTTATATTTGTTCATTGTAAAGTAGAGACATACAGGCTCACGGGATTTCTTCCTCTCTAGATGCCCCTGAGCTTGAAACTGAGAGTTCTGTCAGCCCCTCCAGCTCACTCATGGCTCGGCTCTTTCCCAATCCTTCAACTTGATAAGCTCTTCTTTTCTCACCCCCTCTCTCCTCTCTCCCTGCTCCATCTCTTTCTCTGTTCCTCTTTACTCCTGTCAATCTCCCTCCAGGAGCCTCTCTTTTCCAGTTAAGGCAGCCACAGAAGCATCCACAGGGGCCCAAACTTAGCTTAGCTGGCAGGGGGCCACAGAGGCTGCCCAAGAGAAGGGAGACCCTAAGAAAGTGTGAAACTCTGAGCTGGAACAAAGCATTTCTTTAACTTGAAGTCAAAAGCATTTTCCTTAGCCCTTGCTGCATATGCTCTATTGTTAACTTATATCAAAGGGGTTCATATCTCGGGAATCACGGGAAAGTTTCAAACATGATTGATGGCTGGTCAAAAGAACATCCTCAGCGCAATAAGCCAAAGAGAGGGTCTGTGCTGAGCCAGTGCAGGGCTGCCCGGCTGTGCCTTTCAAATTCCTTTCATCGCAATCGGCGACTGTAAGCACTGCAGGGTGAGAACAAGCCAGGACTTTGTGGAATATTCTTAACTGCTAATATGTAATCCATACAGCCAGTGCTAGCAGCCCGAGGATAAAAGATTTAAAGAAATGGAGACACAGGACTGGTTTTTTTTTTTTTTTTGAAAGGCAACTTGGAAGAAAAAAAAAAAAAAAAAAACCACCAGTGAGAATAGTAAGATTTATGTTAACCCATTGGGAGTGCTCTGGAAATCTCTTTGATGAAGGATTGAGATTGCTTTGAAGCTGACTTTATTGAAGCAAAAAGTAAGTGTGGTGCCCAGGGACGCGGGTTGACTGGGTCACTTATCAGTCTTCTGGACTTTGCGTTTCCTTTTTCTTGCAAATGCTGCAAGCTACCATACTCCTAAATGCTGCCCTACCGAAATATTCCCCTCTGAAGAGGAGGCTTTATTTAGCCTTTGTAATTAGTAAAAACAACCAGCGGGACATATGTAAAAAGAACCCAGAAAAAAGAATACACAAAAAAGCACACATCAATATAACATGCAAAAGGCTACTAGAAAATTTTAACACTGTTACCCATACCCTTTCTTACTCTGAGCTCAGATTTCAAACATGGCGCTGCAGGAGCATGGGGATAAACCCAGTGGATATCACAGGGAGGCAAAAGTGGTTAGCAGTTTCCCCTGATAGAAGAATCATGGTGGGGCAAGTATGGCTTTAGGAGTGAGAAATAAAGATAGTGTTGGCTAGGAAAAAAAGAGAGAACAAACAGAGGACTTTGAACCATCAAAGAATTTGCCTGGAACCAGGAATATAGAAGTATTTGTGTTAGTCGCTAAGTCCTGTCCGACTCTTTGCGACCCTATGGACTGCAGCCTGCCAGGCTCCTCTGTCCATGGTATTCTCCAGGCAAGAATGCTGGAGTGGGTTGCCATGCCCTTCTCCAAGGGATCTTCCTGACCCAAGGATCAAACCCAGGTCTCCTGCATTGCAGGCAGATTCTTTACCATCTAAGACATCAGGGAATATAAAAGCTTCTCTTAAACAAGTAAGACTGCCACTTTAGGGATCATGAGAGAAAGCCTTAAAAAAATTTTTTTTAATGAAAGAGGAAAAAAACAATGAATGACATAATGACTAGAAAAGGACATGCAGCTGATGATTAAGGAAAAGCTAGTACTCTGGACTGTCCTTTCTAGCATGAGTTATTGACTATAGCTGTGCTAAGATATTATTATAAATATTCTTTTCTATCCTTGTCAGTTGTGACCATAAGGTAATGAGGCTGATATTTTCTTGGTAAATAAACCACAGCTTATACATTCAAAGAGTGTTGATTTTCAAAGAGATCAATACTCCTGTTCTCGGATTTTAAAGTCCCTGATATCAGCAAACTATTTTCTTTGTGACTAGTGTTTTGCCTTTGAAGGCAGTTTCCAAAGGGAAGTCCAAAAATGGTTTAAACAATCACACATCAGCCTCTGTGGTATCACTGGAATTAGTGCTGAGCCTTCCCAGGTGATTCTTTAGAAAGACAATACTAATCTAGAGATACATGCTCAAGAACAATAGTATAGACATCAGGATGTGGTCACAAAATGAAGTCATAGAATTACTGGAGCAGGAAGAACTAGTCCTCCTCTATAGCCCTTTCCACAGATACTGAGAAATATATATAGCAATATATATTATTTATATATATAATAGCAATCTGGTTCCACTGACCAATGAAGAAACTATAGTAGAAAATATGAAAGCAAGTATGGCAGAGAATCCACCTATTCAATCAATATAGCTCATAAAGCAAAAGGAAATCACTATGCTGTCATTTGTCCTGATAAAGACATATAAACACAGCGTACTCTCAGATGTTTAGCAAAACAGGTATGTCCCAGGGAGAACCAAACACTCAACACTTTGGCCAACATGGTTCCTAGGGAATTGATAATAGCACTAAATGGGCAAATGCTGAAACCCACTGCCTCCCCTTAGATTTCCCACAGGAGGGCAAGAACACTTTAAGACACAAAAACTTCAATATCTTAAATGAATAAATGTCTAAACACAACTCTTCCTTTCCCTATAGAAGGAAGCGGTCCGGAGACCTAACAGTAAACAGATATATCTCCTCTGCAGGAGGCTGAGCAGCACAATCCTAACCACCCTCCAAGAGTGTCAAAATGACAAATATCTTGTTGTTTTATAATATCTGGGCCAGTTTCATGTATTTTATTACAATGTCCATCCACCACCGGTGGAGCTCCTTAGGAGTTGTCGACTCCAGTGCCTTAGAATTATGGTATTCTTATGTGGTCTAAGGGAAAATAAAAACAGGAAACACATAAACTTGGGAACAGTTTTTTCCCTACTATTTGCCACTCCAAACCCAGGTCTCCTGCACTGCAAGTGGATTCTTCACAATCTGAGCCACCAGGGAAGTCCAGTAAATTTACTGGTTAGCTGAAGCTTTCCTCAAACGTGAAGGTAGTAACTCAGTGTAAAATGTTGAACCGGGGCACTTAGAAGAGACCCAGAATTCAACACAACACATTAACATAATGGTAAATGTGATGAATCCAATGTTACATCACTTCTAAGGACTGAGAGGGGAGCAGGGCCCCAGGAGGGGAAGTCTCTGTGGCCACTGCAGGGGCCAGAGTCAGAAAACTATCATAGGTGATTTCATACTTGAGGATAAATCACCAAAGTCCAAGAAAAGCACTAAGAATTATTTTGAGCAAGAAACGGTGTCTTTACCATCACTGGCCAATTTCTCTGATAAACAAAGATGATACTTTCAGTTCACCCTAAGTGGGTGTGTGCTCATGCACCCATAGAGAAAGAATAGGATGAAACTGCCCTTGTTGAGCCTCCATCATGTGTCAGAAACTTTATATCATAATGACCCGGTGTGAGAAGAATCATTACCTCCATTTCTGCATATGAATCAGTTGAAGACTCAGAAGCAAAGTGATTTATCCAGTCACAGAGCTTGCAAATGGTAGACCCAAGATCTGATATCTCTCTGCTATGTAAAGCTAGGTACTTTTCACATCCCCAAGCTCAAGGGGTCTTGACAGTTGCTTCCTGCTTTCCTGAAGTCTGTACTTTGAAAATCCAGTTTTACAAAATACTTAAATTAGGGGAAAAATCTATTTTAAAAATAATTTGCCATCGAGCTCCTTCAGGGAAAAGCTCACATGGAATGTCTTAAATAAAAAGAATGTGTCTTGCATGAAATGGTGTATTTGTATAAACAGGGTCAATTTTCCTGATGCATCCCAAGTTTCCTCCTCCCTCTATCTCCTTACCCTGTTCCCAAAAGCAACACTACCAACAGCCCCCCAGTAGTAACAAGCATTTAATAAAGGGTGGTCCTCAGGGGAGCCACAGGGCAAGGCATTGAAACAGGTGAAAACAATTGAGGAGCAGGCACTTGGTAATAACAGGGCAGGGTATATCTCCCCCACGTCAAGCTCCCTTCTACACTATGCTTCGACTCCCTTCCCCAGCCTCCCACTAGAAAGTTACACAGCATCCATTTTTCAGTATCAGGCTATCATTAAATGAAACATAAACTCTGTGCTCCACAGGGCCAGGATTGGGCTCCAAACAAAATCTAACATGCGAACAGCTCTTAAAGGTCCTTGGTTGCCATTCTGTTACCCCCATCACCAGCCTGTTTCAGATGCCTCATAACTTGTCCTCTCCGCCAGTGACTTGGCTGCACAGCAAGTTGTTTAGAGCAGCAGATAACAACCTCCCTTGAAAGAAACTAGTGCAGCATTTTAGAAAATAGGGTCTATAGTAAATGTGGTCACGGAATCACACAGCAACCTCTCAGGACTCGTTTCCTTCAGCATCGCCCTAATGATGCTGCTTACGGCCTAAATGATAGAGAACGGCTCTCCCACACCCCCTAAGGTCTATGATGCCCCAGTATTTTCTGATATAGGGAAAACTGAAAGGATGACAGCACCAAAGAACTTTCTCCTGGTTAAGAAAGAGAATTTCAGGTCACCTGGAGAGGGGCAGTGTATTGTGAAGATTCTCTGAACAGTAATGAGACTTGAGAGATTGATCTGCCTTCAGGCAAAGACTCCCCTAAACTACCCAGGATGAGACACTGGCCTATTTTAAACACCTCCTAAGAAAAGGGGTTCTTAACTTTTCCCTTCTGTACAGGAATACAGAGAGAAATGGAAAGGAAATTCATTTACATCTCAAATCAGTACATGTGTGAGTCAACATAATTGGCCAAAGAAAATTTGATACCACGATACCAGGTAAGTTATCCTTAAATCATTCATCATGAAAGTCCTTACCTGTCTATTGCCTAATTATAGGATCTGAACCAAGGAAATCCTACCAAGTAATTTCCTTGATCAAAATTCTTCTATGGTTCCTTGTAATTTAAGGAATCTCATGTGAAGGAGACCGAAGACAGAAAACCCTTTTACACTTATCAGGCATGCTTTCACTTAGGGCTTTACACATTCCATCCCCGGAAAGCCATGGCTCATTCCCTCACTTCCTTCATGTCTATAAGCAAAGGGGATTTAAACCTTCCATTAATACCCCATTAACTGCAACACACACACACACACACACACACCCCCTCTACCCTTTCACATCGTTTCTCTATAGATGTATCATCACCATCACCATCCAACACAGTATGTAATTACATCTTTTTAATTGTCTATCTTCCCCTATCAAAATGTCGGCTCCAAGAAAAAAGAATATTTCGGTCCATTTGCTCAATATGTTTGGGATCCATAGCTATTAAAATAGAGACTGAGCCTAATATATCTTAAGTGCTCTAACACGACTGGTGAAAGGACGGAATGAACATGTGGCTTATGGCAAGACTCAGAGTCTCAGAGTTTTGTATAAGCTAATAGATGATTACCTTTCTCAAACAGGATATGAACTAATAAATATGCAACAGTTACTCCTAGTTAGGATTCTTACCTCTAGTTCTCTTTAAGAGCCTGAAATGGTGGGTTTGCAGCCGTGATTCTTGGAACCTTGGTGCCCCTCTAAGACATATCCTCTTCCCCCCAAACCCCTGTTGTAGAGCCACAAGAGGGAAGACCAAAAAGCCAAACATCTGGCTTCCTGCTTCAGTTATTTGTCTTATGCACTGGCATTTTCTGTTAAGATGCTACCAGGGAGGAAACTGTCTCATCACTTAAAACATAGAAAAACTTGAGCCTGGACCATGAGACAGAAAAACATGAAAAGACACTGGATAGAGTGTCACAGAAATATGAATATTTATAGAGCATCTATTGTGTTCTCAGGTGTGATCTGGACATTGGGAACAGAAAAGCAGAACATAGCCAAACTCATATTCAACCAAGTTCACATAACAAATAATATTTTCCAAAATTTTGGAAAATCAAAGGATCACTGAGGAAGGATTTCAGGGATCTGTCTTTCCAGAGGCATCTGCTAGTCTTTTTTCATTGAAATATAGCTGAAATAAATATCGTGTTAGTCTCAGGTATACTACAGTGATTTGACATTTGCAACTTTGTGAAAGGATAACCACAGTAAGTCCAATAACTATCTATCTCCCTGCAAAGCAACTACAATATAATTGACTATGTTCCTTATGTTGTATATCACATCCCCATGACTTATTTATTTTATAGCTGGAGGTTTAAAATCCCCTTCACCTATTACACCCACCCTCTACTCCCCTCACCTCTAGTTACCACCCATTTGTTCTCGTATTAATGAGTATGTTTTTGTTTGGCTTGGTTTGTTTCTTAGATTCTACATATAAGTGAAATCATATTTGTCTTTGTCTGTCTTATATCACTTAGCATAATACCCTCTAGATCCATTCATGTTGTTGCAAATGGCAAGATGCCATTCTCTTTTGGCTTAGTAACATTTCATTGTATGCATAAGCCACATTTTCTTTATCCATTCATCTGATGGATACTTAGGCTGCTTCCATATTTAGCTATTGTAAATAATGTTACAATCAACATTGGGGTACATACATCTTTTTGAATTAGTATTTTTATTTTCTTCAAGTAAATACCCAGAAATAAAGTTGCTTGATCATGTGACAGTTCTATTTTTTAATTCTTCAGGAACCTCCAGTGATATTTTCCAATCTGCTAAGTTTTAAGGACAGTTGTTAGGCAGGCAAAGCATAAAGAAGACTGCCTTTCACTTTGTGATTTTAAATAAGACTTTAATCTCTTTAGGAATTAGTTTCTCCAACTCTAAAAAGAGAGGCTTCAAAATTAGCTATATGTAAAGTCCCTACAAAATTTAAGACTACATATCCAGCTTCTCCTCTCATCCTACAACCAGATAACAGGAATCATTTGTTTCACGGAATATTGCTGAACATCAAATGTTTTGGCCAATTCATCTGAACATTAAGAATGTATGTGGCACATTACGAAGATCAGTTGTCCCAAGGACAGTCATTTAAATTAATTGATGTTTTCTTCTATATATGAGAGATTTTTATTGCACTGTCCAGATTCAATTTCAGTAATTCCATTATAACTATCCTAAATATCAGTTATGAGTTATCTTAAAGTAAGTATGGAATTAAAAATTTATCGTTCACTATTAGCATCAAGTTTGTTTTTACATTTAAGATAAGACATCCTTTCACATTTAACATATTGAACAAGGAAGCAAAGCTCTCTAAATCTGTTAAATTTGGAACTAGGGAAAATTTCAAGACATTTACTCCTCCATACTTTCAAATCATAACTAACATGTCAGCCAGGAATTTTTTAACTGTCATCAGCTACCAAACTATCAAAAGTTAACAGGTTGGCATGACGATAATGAGTGGAATTCCAAAGTATAACTGCCTGGGGAATGTCTGTGTCGAGTCTGTAGATGTGTATAAATCTCGTTACATTCATGGTGCCCAAGAACCATGTAGTCCCTACACAGAAGCATTAACAAAAATGACTTAGTGGCAAAGAAATCAAATTAATAGCAATATTTCTAAACATAAACACTAGGTTGCCCTTAGTTTTAAGAGAAAATAAGGAGAAAGTGAAAAAATATTAAAAGAGATGTTCTTATATTATGAAGTATGAATGGATTTAATTTATAGCTCTAGTGATGTCTGGCTATATGACTGTGAATAAGGACTGTTTTATTTTAGGACTGTTTTCCTCGTTTATCAAATGAGAGTAGGGGACGACAGAGGATGAGATGGCTGGATGGCATCACTGACTTGATGGACATGAGTTTGTGTGAACTCCAGGAGTTGGTGATGGACAGGGAGGCCCGGCATGCTGCAATTCATGGGGTAGCAAAGAGTCAGACACAACTGAGTGACTGAACTGAACTGAACTGGGGAAAACCCAAATGTTCACCAGCTGATTAATAGATAAACAAAATGTGGCTTATCAATAAACAAAATAAGAAATGAAAGTGGAAAAATCACAACTGATATCACAGAGACACAAAATATCATAAGAGAATGCTATAAACAGTTATACAAAAAGTTGAACAAACTAAACGAAATGGATAAACTCCTGGAAACACACAATCTTCCAAGTCTGAATAAGGAAGAAACAGACAATAGAACATACAAATCACTGGTAGTGAAATTGAATTTCTAACTTAAAAACTCACAGCAAACATAACTCCAAGACCACATAGCTTCATAGGGGAATTCTACCAAATATATATTTTAAAAAAATAGATATCTATCCTTCTCAAACTATGCCAAAAATATTGAAGTGGAGGGAACACCCAAATTCCCTCTATGAGGTCACAATTACCCTAATAGCAAAAGCAGGAAAAGAAAACACACACAAAAAAAGAAAATTAGAGGCCAATTTCTCTAATGAATATAGATGCAAAAATTCTCAACAAAATATTAACAAATCAAATTCAATTATATATATAAAAGATCATATACCATGATCAAGTGAGATTTATTTCAGGGATGCAAGAATGGTTCAATATCTGCAAATCAATCAATGTAATATACCACACTAACAAAACAAAGGATAAAAAAACCACATGATCATCTAAATAGATGCAGAAAAAGCATTTGACAAAATTTAACATCCATTCATGATAAAAACTCATCAAAGTTGGTATAAAGATATACCAATATTGATTATGGTATATCTCAACATAATAATGTCCATTTATGACAAACCAACAGCTAACATCATACTCAATGGTGAAAAGCTGAAAGTATTTCCTCTAAGATCAGAAATAAGACAAGGATGTCCACTCTCACCACTTTTATTCAACATAGTACTGGACTTCCTAGCCACAGCAATCAGGCAAGGAAAAGAAATAACAGATATCCAATTGGACAAGAAGAAGTAAAACTGTTACTATTTGCAGATGTTATGATGCTATTTAGAGAAAACCCTAAACTCTCCACCCAAAACCTGTTAAAACTAATAAGTGAATTCAATAAAGTTGCGGGATACAAGATTAATACACAGAAATCAATTGCTTTTCTATACACTGATAATGGACTATTGGAAAGAGAAAGCAAGAAAACAACCCTATTTAAAATTGCCTCAGGACTTTTTTCTGGTGGTCCAGTGGTTAAGACTCCACACTCCCACAGCAGGAGGTAGCAGGGTTTGATCTCTGGTTGGGGAACTAAGATCCTGCATGCTATACAATGCAACTGAAACTAATTAATTAAAATGGCATCAAAAGAATAAAATATCTATGAATAAACTTAACCAAGGAGGTAAATGACATACTCTGAAAATTACAAAACACTAATGATGGAAACTGAAGTCAAAACAAAGAAATGGAAGAATATCCATATTCATGAGTTGGAACAATTAATATTGTTAAAATGTCCATACTCCCTAAAGAAATTTACATATTTAATGTGATCCCTATCAAAATACCCATGCCATTTTTCACATAACTAGGAAAAAAAATCATCCTAAAATTTATGTAGGACCACAAAAGATCCCAAATAGCCAAAGCAATCTTGAGGAAAAAGAACAAAGCTGGAGGTATTATGCTCCCTGGCTTCAGACTACACTAAGTGTGTGTGTGTACTCTGTCCTCAGTCGTTTCTAACTCTTTCTGACCCTACTGACTGTAGCCGGCCAGGCTCCTCCATCCATGGGATTTCCCAGGCAAAAATCCTGGAGTAGGTTGCCATTTCCTCCTCCAGGGAATTTTCCAGACCCAGGGATCAAATCTTAGTCTCTTATATCTCCACTTTGGCAAGAAGATTCTTTACCACTGTTCCACCTGGGACGCCTAGACTATACTACAGATTACAACAATCAAAACAATATTATACTGGCACAAAATAGACACATATATCAATGGAACAGAATAGAGGCTCAGAAATAAATCCATAAACTTATAGTCAAATAAACCCAGTCACTTATAATCTATAACAAAGGAGGCAAAACCATACATTGGAGAAAAGACAGTCTCTTCAATAAGTGCTGCTGGGAAAACACAGCTACATGTAGAAGACTGAAATGAGAACATTTTCTCACACCATAAACAAAAATAAACTCAAAATGTATTCAAGACCTAAATATAAGATACAGCACCATGAAACTCCTAGAAAAAAAACATAAGCAGAATACTCTTTAACATAAATTACAGCAATATTTTTTAGATCACTCTCCCAAGGCAAAAGAAACAGAAGCAAAAAATTAACAAACTGGATCTAATTAAACTTAAAAGTTTTTATAAAGCAAAGGAAACTAACAAAATGAAAAGAAACCTACTGAATGGGAGAAAACATTTGCAAATGATATGACTAATAAGGAGGGATATCAAAAATATTAATATATTACTACAACTCAATATCAAAAGCACACACAACCTGATTTTAAAAACAGGCAGACGTTTTTCCAAAGAAGATATACAAATGACCACAGTCATGAAAAGATGTTCGACATCACTAGTCATTCAGGGAAATGCACTTCCAAAGAACAAGATACCACTTCACTACTGTCAGAATAGCTATCATCAAAAAAAAACCCACAGATAACAAATGCCAGCAAAGATGTGGAGAGAAAGAAACACTAGTATGCTGTTGATGAAATGTTAATTGGTGCAACCATTATGAAAAACAGCATGCAAGTTCCTCAAAAAACTAAAAATAGAACTACCATGCCCTTAGTTACTCAGTCGCAATCGACTCTTTGGGACCCCAAGGACTGTAGCCCACCAGGCTCCTCTGCCCATGGGGAATCTCCAGGCAAGAACACTGGAGTGGGTTGCCATGCCCTCCTCCAGGGAGAACTACCATATGCTCCAGCAATTCCACTCTTAGGCATAAATCCAAAGAAATCTAAAACCCTGCAATTTGCTCCCCAATGTTCATAGAAGCATTATTTACAATAGCCAAGATATGGAAGAAACCCAAGTGTTCATCAACAGATGAATGGATAAAGAAAATGTGAAAGACAGATAATCAGTGTACTTGGCCATTAAAAAAGAATGAAATTTTGCTATTTGTAATGACACGAATGGACCTGGAGGATATTATGCTAAGTGAAATAATCAGACAGAGAAAGACAAATACTATATGATATTATGTGGAATTTTAAAAATAAAACAAGTTAATGGATATAACAAAACAGAGTCACAGAGACAACAAACGAATGGAGAGCAGTGGGGAGAGGAAGTGGGAGGGGCACAATCAAGATAGGGGATTAAAAGGGACAAACTACCATTGTAGTCTGCATAAAATAAATAAGCTACAAGGATATATTGCACAGCACAGGGAATGTAGCCAATATTTTATAATGACTATAAATGGAGTATAACCTTTAAAAATTGTGAATCACTGTACTGTACACCTGTAGCATATAACACTGTATAGCCACTATAGTTCAGTTTTTAGAATCTCCCACAAAACTATGTGGTATATCCATACAATGGATTATTAAACATTAATAAAAAATAAGGTACTAATACATGCTACAATATGGATGAACCTTGAAGATATTATATGAAGTCATTCACAAAAGGCCACATATTAAAAGGAAAAAAAAAGGGCCACATATTAATGATTCCACATGTATGGAATGTCCATAAAAGCCAAATCTGTAAAGGCAGAAAGTAGATTAACGGTTGTCTAAGGTTGAGAAATAAAGACATGTTGAAGTGACCATTAATGGGCATGGGACTTGGGGGAGGGATAACGAAAATACTCTAAAATTGAGTGTGCTGATGGTTTCCCCACTCCATGAACATAAGAAAAACCACTGACCTGAACACTTCAAAAGGTAATTGAATGCAGCCATAAAAAAAGAACAAAATAATGCAACTTGCAGCTGCATGTATGGACCGAGAGATTATCATATTAGGTGAAGAAGTCAGACAGAGAAAGACAAATATATCAGTCAGTTCAGTTCAGTCACGCAGTCGTGTCCGACTCTTTGTGACCCCATGAATCGCAGTACGCCAGGCCTCCCTGTCCATCACCATCTCCCGGAGTTCACTCAGACTCACGTCCATTGAGTCTGTGATGCCATCCAGCCATCTCATCCTCGGTCGTCCCTTTCTCCTCCTGCCCCCAATCCCTCCCAGCATCAGGGTCTTTTCCAATGAGTCAACTCTTCGCATAAGGTGCCCAAAGTACTGGAGCTTCAGTTTCAGCATCATTCCTTCCAAAGAAATCCCAGGGTTGATCTCCTTCAGAATGGACTCATCTCATCCTCGGTCGTCCCTTTCTCCTCCTGCCCCCAATCCCTCCCACATCAGGGTCTTTTCCAATGAGTCAACTCTTCGCATAAGGTGCCCAAAGTACTGGAGCTTCAGTTTCAGCATCATTCCTTCCAAAGAAATCCCAGGGTTGATCTCCTTCAGAATGGACTGTTTGGATCTCCTTGCAGTCCAAGGGACTCTCAAGAGTCTTCTCCAACACCACAGTTCAAAAGCATCAATTCTTCTGCGCTCAGCCTTCTTCACAGTCCAACTCTCACATCCATACATGACCACAGGAAAAACCATAGCCTTGACTAGACGGACATATAATATCACTTATATGTAGAATCTACAAAAAGGGTACAAACAATCTTATTTACAAAGCAGAAATAGAGTCCCAGATGCAGAAAACAAACCTAAGGTTACCAGGGGTTAGAGGGGGAGGAATAAATTGGGAGACTTGGATTGACATATATATATTACTATTTATAAAATAGATAACTAATAAGGATCTACTATGTAGCACAGGGAACTCTATTCATTACTTTGTAATGGCCTATATGGGAAAAGAATCTTAATAAGAGGTGATATATGTATAACTGATTCACTTTGCTCTACACCTGAAAGTAATACATTATAAGTCAATTATACGCCAATGAAAATGAAAACAAATAAATAAGAAAAAAAAGGTAATTGTATGTTGTTTGAATTATATCTCAATACAGTTGTTATTAAAAACTAATACCAGGACATCTCTGGTGGTCCAGTGGTGAAGAATCAATCTTGAAATGCAGGGGATGCGGATTTCATCCCTGATCGGGAAACTAAGATTCCCACATGCCTGGAGCAATTAAGCCTACACACAACGGCAGAGATCACAAGCTGCACCTACTGAGCCCGTCTAACTCAACTAGAGAGTCAAGGGCTGCAGCAAAGGATTCTTGAAGAAACACTTGGATCCCACATGCTGCAACTAAGATCTGAGGCACCCAAATTAATTAACTAACTGGAAAATATCCCTATCAGATTTGTTGCAAGGAGTAAACAATGTCAGATATATGAAAGCTCTCCATAAGAACATTCTATGTTATGTTAACCATATGACTGACTACATTTAAATTTTCCTTGAAAAAGTTTTTTTGATGCCATGCTGTCAATCCAATGATATTTAAGAATAAGCCTAAAACTTATCAAAGCAGTCACTGTCTGCACATGTTCTTAAATTAGCATATTTAACAAACCTGAAGCCTGGCCCCAAGATACAATGGTATGCCAGGAGTCTGTCCATCTCACTAAGATCTTGTATTCCATCTCCATTGCTAAAATTTGGGGCAGCAGTCACTTTAGACTTTGTCAAATTTCTGAAAGGCTCACTACTTGATGTCTTACTCTGAACATAAGCCAATAAACAGACAAGGATAAATGTGCTGTAAGGTGGCTTTGACATAGGAAAGTTAATGTGCAAACCGAGGGGACTAGGTGTACGTACATAAAGCAGAAAAGTTCAAGATAGATTTTTCTTGTGACATAACCATGTTAATTCCAATTCAGAAACCCATTTTCCCTTGAATTTGGAGTATATCCTGGTGAACACAGCTTTCTCTTGTTTCACTTAACAACTGCTGTTAAAATTTTAGTGACAGAATGAGAAAGCCATTCAATGGAGATTGCCAAATGTCTAATTAAACGATGCTGAAAATCAAAGGAGGAGAATCCAACTGCTAAATATAATAAGCTCAGGCATAAAATCATTGATGAAAAAAGAAAACAGCACCTTCACTTTGTCAAGATGGGATGCATATATTAGATATTTTCTGTGATTCTCCATTGACTAAGTTCATTAGGACCAGTATCGACTACCTTAGTTTCAACTCCACATTGATTTCACATCTGATCAAGCTAAGATCCAGAATTACTGAAAACTCATTGTACTAGAGGAAGAAAAGGAACTGAAACTGTCTTCCTAAAATTTAAAAAAGAAAAATTATAAAATATAAATTAAATTGGTTACCTGAAAACTTTAAAACTACATCTAAACAAAAGATACCTAAACAAAGTTCAAAGACAAGAATCAGACTGAAAAAATTTGAAACATTATTAAAGACAAAATGCTTATATCCCAACTATAAAAAGAACTTCTAAACATTGATAAGAAAAAGGTGATCCAGTAGAGAATATAACAGGCAACTGTTTGAAGAGGAATGTCATTGTTCAGTTGTTAAGTCATGTCTCACTCTTCGTGACCCCAAGGACTGCAGCACGCCAGGCTCCCATCCTCCACTATCTCCTGGAGTTTGCTCAAATTTATGTTCATTGAGTCAGCAATGCTATCTAACCATCTCATCCTCTGCAGCCCCTTCTCCTTTTGCCTTCAAACTTTCCCAGCATCAATGTCGTTTCCAATGAGTCAGCTCTTCTCATCAGGTGGTCAAAGAAGTGGAGCTTTAGCAACAGTCCTTCCAATGAATAGTCAGGATTGACTTCCTTTAAGATTGACTGGTTTGATCTCCTTGGTGTTCAAGGGACTCTCAAGAGTCTTCTCCAGCACCACAATTTGAAAGCATCAGTTCCTCAGCACTCAGCCTTCCTTATGGTCCAGCTCTCACATCCAAACATAACTACTGGAAAAACCATAGCTTTGACTATACAAACCTTTGTGGGCAAAGTGATGTCTCTGCTGTCTAGGTTTGTCATAGCTTTCCTTCCAAGGAACAAGGGTCTTTTAACTTCATGAGTTCAGTCACCATTCACAGCAATTTTGGAGCCCAGGAACATAAAATTTGTCACTGCTTCCACTTTTTTCCCTTCTGTTTGCCATGAAGTGATGGGACTAGATGCCATGATCTTAGTTTTTAGAATGCTGAGTTTTAAGCCAGTTTTTTCACTCTCCTCTTTCACCCTCTTCAAGAGACTCTTTAGTTCCTCTTCACTTTCTGTCTTTCGGGTGGTGTCATCTGCATATCTGAGGTTGCCATTTCTCCCAGCAATCTTGATTCAAGCTTGTGCTTCATCCAGCCCAGCATTTCACATGATGTACTCTGTATAGAATCAAATAACCAGGGTGACAATATACAGCCTTGACATACTCCTTTCCCTATTTGGAACCAGTCTGTTGTTCATGTCCAGTTCTAACTGTTGCTTCCTGACCTGCATACAGATTTCTCAAGAGGCAGGTCAGGTGGTCTGGTATTCCCATCTCTCTCAGAATTTTCCACAGTTTATTGTGATCCACACAGTCAAATGCTGTGTGGAAGAGGAAATACAAATGGCCAAGAAGCATATGACAGTAAGTCGGCCCTCTCTAATAACCAGGGATATATAAACTAAATTACTAGGGATATTTTACAGTGATCAGATTAGAAGAAATGTTAACATTTGAGAATACCCAGCATTGGCAAGGTTTTATAGACAGAAGGATTTATCCCCTAGTGGTGACCTTGTGAATGAGAACATTCACTCCATACCACCTCTTAGAATTCTAAATGTTCATATGGGGGGTATGAACATTAAGAAACCCTAACCCTAACCCACATGTTAAACATTAAGATATCAAAACCACAATGAGGTACCATTTCACACCAGCCAGAATGGCTGCGATCCAAAAGTCTACAAGCAATCAGTGCTGGAGAGGGTGTGGAGAAAAGGGAACCCTCTTACACTGTTTGTGGGAATGCAAACTAGTATAGCCACTATGGAGAACAGTGTGGAGAGTGCTTAAAAAACTGGAAATACAACTGCCTTATGACCCAGCAATCCCACTGCTGGCATACACACCGAGGAAACCAGAATTGAAAGAGACACGTGTACCCCAATGTTCATCACAGCACTGTTTATAATAGCCAGGACATGGAAGCAACCTAGATGTCCATCAGCAGATGAATGGATAAGAAAGTGGTGGTACATATACACAATGGAGTATTACTGAGCCATTAAAAAGAACACATTTGAATCAGTTGTAATGAAGTAGATGAAACTGGAGCCTATTATACAGAGTGAAGTAAGCCAGAAAGAAAAACACCAATACAGTATACTAACACATATATATGGAATTTAGAAAGATGGTAACAATAACCCTGTATGCAAGACAGCAAAAGAGACACAGATGTATAGAACAGTCTTTTGGACTCTGTGGGAGAGGGTACTATGGAGAACAGTGTGGAGAGTGCTTAAAAAACTGGAAATACAACTGCCTTATGACCCAGCAATCCCACTGCTGGCATACACACCGAGGAAACCAGAATTGAAAGAGACACGTGTACCCCAATGTTCATCACAGCACTGTTTATAATAGCCAGGACATGGAAGCAACCTAGATGTCCATCAGCAGATGAATGGATAAGAAAGTGGTGGTACATATACACAATGGAGTATTACTGAGCCATTAAAAAGAACACATTTGAATCAGTTGTAATGAAGTAGATGAAACTGAGCCTATTATACAGAGTGAAGTAAGCCAGAAAGAAAAACACCAATACAGTATACTAACACATATATATGGAATTTAGAAAGATGGTAACAATAACCCTGTATGCAAGACAGCAAAAGAGACACAGATGTATAGAACAGTCTTTTGGACTCTGTGGGAGAGGGAGGGGGTGGGGTGATTTGGGAGAATGGCATTGAAACATGTATAACATCGTATAAGAAACGAATCGCCAGTCCAGGTTCAATGCAGGATATAGGATGCTTGGGGCTGGTGCACTGGGATGACCCAGAGGGATGGTACGAGGAGGGAGGAGGGAGGGGGGTTCAGGATGGGGAACACATGTATACCTGTGGCAGACTCATGTTGATATATGGCAGAACCAATACAGTATTGTAAAGTAAAATTAAAAAAAAAAAAAAACACTCTAGTACGGGAAAAGATGTTCACTACAACAGAAATCATGGAATTGTTAAATAAATTTGATGTATAGTTAAGATGTGGAATATTATATAGTATATAAAATGAATAGACTAGAGTAAATAAACTGATGTGTGTGTACGTCACCATTGATGGTTTTGTTTTCATGTAATTTCCATAAAATACAAAAAATATAATGTGAATATACTATACATAATCTAAATATTTTTCATGTTACAAAAAAATACTATACATTTCACAGAAGTACCTATATATGTATGTTAGTGCAAAAAACAACCATGTGGAAGAATATAAAACAAACTCATGATTATGAACACCAAAAAGGGACTGCCACTTATAAGAGGGAGGGCAAGATTTAAATGATCATCAAAGAGGACTTCAGCTCAATCTAAAATGTTTTCCTAAAAAACAAAAAAGGAAAATACAGTCAAGTGTTTCTTGGATATTATTTTAAGAAGATGCTTAGCATAAAACCAGAACAGAAGTCTATCAAAATGTTCAAGCACCTTTCTTGATGATGGATACATTTGAGGTTGTTATTTTCACACATACAGGGGTGGTGGGTACCGGGAGCTGGGTATGTGTAAAGTGTTTTCCAAATCTCTCAAGTTTAAAGAAAAAAAGGTAGAAACCGGGACTGCTAGAGTTTGATATTCACTCATATAGAATAACAAGCCCAACTGTAAGGTGAGCCTAATTTCAATGTGGTAAAAGCACCCTGCATATTATAACCCACTAACTAATCCACTATTATCCATTAGACTAAACATTGGATTAAAAATTTTATTAAGTTTTAAGCTTTCACCTTAGAAATCAGAGAACAGACCTTTAAAGAAATGAGCAGAACCAGTAGATTTTTTGTGATTAAATATTACTACATAATTTGTCTTAAACACTTCTCCCTTTTAAAATGTCAAGATAATTATATGTTAAATATTACCTTAATAAGCCCTAGAAATTCAGATTTTAATTATAGAAACTTAGAAAATGTGAGCGTCTAGCCTAACATCATTTAACTCTGGCCTCAAGGAATTTGCAGGTTACACCAGAATCCTTCATTACCTGGTTACACACTAGTGGACAATATGACATTTTGCTTGGAAATGATATAGGATAATATGATGGAAAATAACTGCACTTTCTCTATTGTGCTTCTCCTGTAAGGCTATAAATAAGTTGAATTGTGCTCCCTTGATTTATGTTTATGACTATTATTATGATGATTTATTTGAGGTTGAGTGCTGACAGTGTGCTGAGTGCTATACCAGACTCATAAGAAGAAATGGTTATGCCCCAGAGGCTTACATACCAAGGCAAACAATTCAGTCATAAAATACACCAGCTAAGAGATGCTTAATCTCAGCAGTGCAATGCTTCTTGGAGTTTATACGTAGGTGGAGAAAATTCTCTCCAACTCGGGGAAGGAGGTTAATGCTCTTTCAAAGACTTTGAGGGCCAGTTTTCAATAGAGATTTCATATGGGGGTAAAGAAACATCAAAGTGCATGCTCTGAGAGCATAATAAAGGGGATAATCGATGGAGGGTTCCCCAGCAAACAAAGAGTTTTAGGTATTGAGTTAGGTATGGTGGATATAAGACTGCCCTTCAGGACCTCAATCTAATGGGCATACTCAACTGTACGAGTCCAGGTAGGTTCAATATTTTTATATTACAACCATCTTAAATCTTTTCTGGAATAATATTGGTTATGGACATCTAACTCTCTAGCCCAGTGTTTCAAAACATATATTTTTAAAGAACACTAGGTTTAGAGGATGTTTTTAGGTAGGGCAAAGTTTGAAAACCTGTGGATAAACAAACTTGAGAAATGCTGGGTTAAAGTGAAACAAGTATCTCTATTGCAAGAATTCTCAGATTCATCATGAAATCTGTGGATCTCCGAGTTTGAGTGCAAAATAATTTTGGTAGAGTATTCCACAGGATTAGTACTGTGGAAAATACACATTGGGAAATACCAAGGTTGGTGGAAGAGAGAATGAAAGAAGGAATTAAAACATTTTGTTTTAACCATGATGGTTGTAGTTCCTTGTTTTCTGGTTCACTTACTCAAAAGACATAATATGCCCCAGTGTCTCTTCCAGCTCAGCTAAACAAGGCACGATGCTTTCATCAGCTTCCAAATGTGGTTGGAAGGATAACCGGAGCAGAATAAGGCACAATAAATAGATCTACACATTTGTGGTAGCCAGCCTCCAAGATGGTCCCCAATAATCTCTGCATCCCGGTATCCGACCCTTGGGTGGTCCCCTCTCACAGTAAATAGGGCTGACTTCTGTATGGGGATTCCCAGGTGGTAGAGTGGTAAAGAATCCACCTGCAATGCAGGAGATGCAGCTTTATTCCTGTGTTGAAAAGATTCCCTGGAGGAGGACATGACAACCCACTCCAGTATTCTTGCCTGGAGAATCCCCATGGAAAGAGGAGCCTGGCAGCTACAGTCCATAGTGTTGCAAGGAGACAGACACAACTGAAGTACCTGAACACACCGTGTAATAGAATACTTGGAAACAATGAAGTGCAACCTCCAAGGCTAGGTCATATAAGACATTAAATCTTCTAACTTGCTGTTCTGGGGTCACTTGCTCTAGGGGAAGCCAGCTGCTGTATTAGGGAACACTCAGGCAGTCCTATAGAAAGACCTATGTGGTGAAGAAAAGAGTTTCTACTGACAGCCATGTCAGGGAGTCCTTCAGATAACTGTGACCTCAGCCAACAGCTTGACTGCATCCCTCTAAAAGACTCTGAGCCAGTACCACCCAGTTAAACGGTACTCAAATTCTTGACCTACAAAAACTGTATGAGATAATAAAAGTTTGGTGTTTTAAAGCCACTAAGTTTTGGTGTAGTTCATTACACAGCAATGCATAACTAATACTGCATCCAGATTTTTCATGACTTCAAATATTCTGTCCCATGTGTCTTGAGTTGGGGATTCAAAGAATTTGATCAATAAAACTGTTGCTTTCCCTGCATACAAGGTTATAGTCACTGAATCTTAATCAGTACCAAAACCAAAAAGTTCTGTATGGCACTCTAGGAACATTCTATCATTACCCAGTTCACCAAAAAGTTCTATTTCCTAGATGTGAGTGTATGCGTACTCAGTCGTGTCCCATCCTTTGCAATCCCATGGACTTTAACCTGCCAGGTTCCTCTGTCCATGGGATTTTCCAGGCAAGAATACTGAAGTGGGTTGCCAGTTCCTTCTCGAAGGGATCTTCCCAACCCAGGGATCGAACCAGCATCTCCTGTGTCTCCTGCACTGGCAGGCAGGTTCTTTACCACTAGCACCACCTGGGGCAGGGCAACTTCTTGAGGAACTGATAAAATCATAGAGACAGCTATTAAGACTCTTTGGGAAAACAGGCCCCCTGACCAGGTAATAAGAGTTAGGAAGTGGCCTCTACTATGGGAGTCGACACTGGTAGTATCTAAACTCCACTATGGGGTAAAGCGGAAGGATCAAGTTGAGCAAGCAGAGGTAAATCCAGCTCACCCCTATGGAACATTAAAAAGGAACTGAAGAGTTTCCAAGAATGAGGGCAAGATTGGGAGAAAGAGAAACAATACAAATGATCTGAAGAGAGTGGTTCAGAGACGCAAAAACACGATACAAGGCAAAGGGGGCTGGGCCAAGATAACAAGAATAGAGAAAGCAGGTATAGCAGGACCTGGCCAAGGGCATCAATAGGAGCCCTGTAGATGGGAGTTGTAAAGAATGCAAGCAACTTTGGATAGACAGTAATCCAACTCAAATATGTGAAAATCTTCAGAATGTACAAGAGAAGCAGGCTGATCAGGAAAAAACAGATATGGGAATTAGGCAAGGTTTATGGAGTCCCCTCAGAGCAACATGTCCAAAAGAGGCTGCAGCAGGATGCGTGCACCCAAAAGGGAAATGGAGCATTAGCAGAGGTTCCTATCTGAGGTATGACCTTGATATGTGTATGTGTGTCCTTGTGTGCTTAGTCATGTCTGACTCTTTGCAACCCTATGGACTGTAGCCCACCAGGCTCCTTTGTCCATGGAATTTTCCAGGTGAAAATACTGGAGCGGGTTGCCATTCCCCATCCATGGATATAAACCTCGTCTCTTACATCTCCTGCATTGACAAGCAGATTCTTTACCAGTTGATCACACCCAAAACAAGTGAGGGTTTTGCAAAGAAAGGAGTAGAGGGAGGGAAGATACACAAAAGTGTGTAGACATCTTTGCTGGCGGCAGCTACCACTCTCCTTGAGGAAGCTGGGAAACCCTTACTGGGTTGTCTAGTTGAGCATGGGCTTTCTGGGTGAAGACATGAAACATCTGGACCATGGGCACCCCTACATAAAAGTGTGTGGTGCTGAAGTGTGTGTCAGGCTCCTTTTGCAACACTGGCAATCTTTGGAGAAATTCTGCACGAATAAGTTGGAATTATTTTCTCCCATTGCACCGAGTCCAGAAATAGTCCATGACCGATGATCCATTACAGCTGCCGGTAGAAATAAATTTACTTACAACTTTGCAACAGACTCAAAACACAGTCTTGCCCATGGAAACGCACGTAGCAGTAATCAGTATTCCTCTCCAGCTCCAGACCTGGTGGATAATTACAATTAAGCTTCAATGGATTAGCTGCCAGCAGGACAGTAGATAGTGCTATTTTACATCGTACTTTTTCAGCAAACTTGGGTATGTGAGGTTTTTTTTTTCCTTCTCCACGGAAAACAAAAAGTTATTTCCAATTAATTCAGGAGACCATCAAAATTACTGAAAATTGTGTTGTTCCCGGTGATAGGATGAATGAGGTATAGAATGACTCTCCTCATTGTGTTAGAAATGCAAGGGTCACTCGCATTTCTTACAGAGCCCCTAGTTTACATTTTTCAATTAGGAGATAATCAGTGTGCCATTATGAGTAAAAATTGTTGGAATGACCTTTTGGCTGTATGTTTTAACCAGCAAATCTTTGGGGAGGATTTGATTGAAAGCATGACAGGAGAACAAGGCAAGTTATCCTGATGATAAATAAGAACAATTATCACACCTATTATCTGATAAATAATTTATTGTGATTTGCCATTAATCCATTTCAAGCCACCTCCTGGATAAAAACACACCCCAAAGACTGACTGAATTCAGCTTTTCCCAAATCATGTCAGAAATTCTTATCTGAAAAGCACAAAGGAAGCATTTACCTAGAATATAAAGAGCTGTCACTGTATACTGGATCATTTTAATCAGTGCAGATAAATTATGCCCCTTATAGAAATGGTAAATCAGTACTTCTCTGTCAGTTTAAAAAAAAAAAAAAAAAACCTGTGAGAAGATGTTTTAAGGAGAAGCCATAGCTCAATACTTTGGAGTCTGTTTTGTTTTTAAATCTTGTCTTCCAGTCTTGTTAAAAGCCATCAGCCTAGGCATTTTTCGTCAAAGCCTGCAGCATATTTCTAATTTCAAAGTGTACATACTATTATTATAGGATAATTAAATTCTTTACTCTATAAGTCCAATTGGTAAGGATTGGTGGAATATATAAAAATGATTCTCGGTGTTGGAGTTTAATGGCAAATGCTGTTTCTGCTACTGCACTCTTCTTCTTGATAATTCCAACAAGCATATATATATATATATTATTTTTAACCCTGGTGCCAGAAAAGTAATGTGGACCTTTTGGACATAAAGATCACATTGTCTATAACTTCCCTGGTGTGTCAGATGGTTAAAAATCTGCCTGCAATGCAGGAAACCTGGGTTTGATCCCTATGTCATGTAGATCCTCCGGAGAAAGAAAAGGCACCCCACTCCAGTATTCTTGCCTGGAGAATCCTGTGGACAGAGGAGTCTGGTGGGCTACAGTCCATGGGATTGCAAAGAGTTGGACACAACCGAGAGACTAAACACCATGGTCACTTAACATCTTGAAAAAAATTATACTATTTTTTCCCTTTGTGCACTCACATGATGCATGTATGACCCCATGGTGTCTCTTGTTCCAAGATCAGGTTTTAATTCTACTTTTTCTTCTCTTTTGTAATTTTTGTTCCATTTCAAAGATGGATTTTTTTAAGTAAATTAATTTGACTTTTTATTATTTACCTCTGATGTTAAACATATGTTCTTTGTTAGAGTTTTTTCTCCATGCTTTATTTTCTTGGCGTTTTTGGTTACGGTTTTACTATTATTTACTGAATCATCCTATCAGCTTGGATTCATTTCACAGCATTCCAGAACATTTTTTAATCAATAGAACATCAATGTTGGGCAGAAATCCATGTACCATTATCAGAAGTTACAAACTGTCATGGTTTCCCCTACTAAAGAATTGAGTTATGGACCTAACGTCAAATGGTTCTGTCTTCTGCCTCCAGATAGAGATTAAAATAGTCTTTAAGGTCTGTTGAGAATGTGATTATACAACTATTCGAGCAATTGGACATCTTCAGCATCAGGAAATTCTTCTTCAGAGCTACCCAAAGCCCTCCAGCTACAATAAAAGCCCATTTTAAACTTGACTTTAGGACTGGTGACTCAACAAACTCCTTTATTTTACAGATGAGAGGACCATAGAAAAGTAGACACCACAGTGTTTTATGGTCAATGTACCGTCTGCAGTGAATGGGGGCGGAGAGGGGGTTGGTAATGGTGGGGGGAGATCTTGACAGGCATTCCCTACTCACAAGCAGAAGGTCTTTCATCCGCCATCATGATATGAGTGGGATCAACTTCATCAACCTCAACCAGAACAGTTCTGAAAGACCCCAGCCACACGAGCTTTACAGAATAAAGCAAGAGAACAGAGAATTATGAGTGCCCTTCATGACAGTATAGTTTTAAATAATGGGGGAACTCCTGGATTATACTCAACTTAAGGACAAGGCTATTTCTCCTAATATACTCAATTTCTAATATATCATACAGAAGTGACAAGACCTCTCTCCATGTGAAATCACAGAAACTGTTTAAAATAAGCTAAAAAGACCAGAAAAAAATCTGTAGCGCTTTCTCTTGCCTGACACAAGAAAGAGATGTCACTAATGTAAATCAGAACAAGCTGAAAGTCTGGTGATAAGGCAACATTCAGACTTTTCATGCCAATATCATGAGAATTAACAAAAGGGAGATTTTTTTTTTCTCTTTCACTCTCTTATATCTCCCTGTTATATATATCTATGTGCCTATCTGGATGTGTGTGTGTGGCTCAGATCCCACAGACACAGTACCAGTGAAAGACAGATGACATGAGAAAAAAGGGTTTCTATTCTCTTTCAACCAAAATTAATATGAGTTTCTTACAGGTGTGTTTCTCTTTTTAAAAGACAATCCACTTTGAAAACGGATGGTCATCCAATTCTCCCCATCTAGAAGCTCTCAGGGAAATTAGGTAGATGATGTTTGACTTATAAAGGCTAGCAGATTTCTTTGCTTTGAAGGAATTCCAGATATGGCCTTTCTGTGAGGATACTTGTGACAGAACATTCCAGCACTCCCTACCAAGCAGAACAAAGCTCCCATTTCACACAATTCCAGATACACTCAGGCCTTCTAAGTTACCACCTGTGGTTGGATCTGAGCAAACTAAAACCTAAAAGAGGAGACAAATCATTGGTAAATCTCTTAGGTACCAATCCACAAATACTAGGAGGCAAGGGAAATAACCAGGAAGGTCTTGAAGTGATGCTCAGGAATTATGATCTGGTTGGCATCAGGGAACCTGTAGGGATAAATCAAATGACTAAATGTCAATACTGAGGAATGCAATCTGTGAAGAAGAGAGGACAAAGAGGTGGGGAGAAAGGGCTCAAGCTACAGATCAAAGAATTGGACTTGCGATGAAATACAGATGGATGATAAAGGAAGTAGCAGTGCTGAAGCTTTATGAGTTAAGGTAAAAGAAATATATGAAATAAAGGGGAATTAGCAGTACGGGTCCTCTGAGCACTACTAAATCAAGATGAACTCACTGATAAATTACTGTAGAGGGACAAAACAGATACCCATGTCCCCATAAATAAATAAAATGTAGGCTGCAGTATCAGTCTTGGCATAAATGTCTCACCTCTCTGTGGCTGTCCACTAAAATGTTCCATGTTCCTCTCCGCCTTTTCCTCCTTCTGACTCCCAGACAATCGTGGGCACTAAGACCTCTGCTTAACTTCTTGCCTTTGAATTAATGACGATATTCTGGGCTTCATTTCTTTAGGTCCCTTAGGTAGACGGTGACCACTTGGAGTTTAAAGGCACAGGATAAATAAACCAAACATAAGTAAAATGCTAAATGACAAGATCCCAAAACTTGCTCCTCTAGGTTTCAATTACTGAGATATTTCTTAAGGGACAATAAAGAGAGCAAAATGCAGGTCATCTGGGAATTTGTAGAGCTGTGTTACTATTAGCTGCTTGTTTCTAAAATGGAAAGGGCAGTGAGAGGTGAGGCAGTTTGGGCCTGCTCACGAAAACCAAGGAAGAAACCATCAGGAATCTGGAGGTGAAGGGCACTTGGGATCGTAACCTGATTCCATTTGCTATGCTGAGAGGAGGCTGATTTGTGCAACTTCTCCCAAATACACAAAATAGGAAAAAGGTGAAGCCATAAGAGAGCATTCTACCCTGAAAGTTAAAACTCACATGGGAAAAATCTGTGAAGCAAAATTACACTGTGAAATGTCATTCTCTAAAGGGCTTAAACAAGAAGTGTGATAAATGTTATTACTTTGCAGTGCCATACGAGTGTTGAGGACTCAATCACCGCTCTGATTTGCCCAACAAGTGCAAGAAGGCAGTTAAAGGAAAACAGACCCTGTTCCAAAGTGCTTTCAGGTTAAAGGCTTCAGGGAGAGAGGAAAAATGGGAAAACCACTAATACAGCCATCAAGCTCGTAAATAACTTTGAATCATCACTGACTAGTTGCCCTCTAAGGTTTAAAGGCACCTTAAGGTCAGGATAAGCAAAGAATGAATAGAGTTAAAGGTCAGAAAAGTTCAGAGAAATTCCACTTAAGAACCAAAGGAAAACCAATCTAAACCAATCTTTAAGACTGATTTTCTTAATGATCTCAGCAAAACAGTTGCAAGAAACCCCCTAATGTCATTCCAAGATCAAGCAAGTATGTCTAAGACTGGAGAACAGCTGCACTTCTAATCTGGGATACAGATAAAAGAGCATCTAAACAGTTAGAAATTAACACCCACAGGGATGATGCCTAGATACGTGAACACAGAAATTGTACAAAATGCAGGCATGCATGCAAGGATATTGAGAGATATATGTGTATGTGTGTTCGTGTGTGTGTATGTATTATGTCATGTAATCATAAATTCTAGTTTCAGTACAAAAGAGACAGATTTCGTTAATTGAAAGTGTCATTTTAAACTGTTTCATATTTTATTTTGATGTTTGAAATGAGTCAACATTACACATACATAATATAAGCTATATTACCCAAGTTGTGATCAAGTCTTCCCAGGCTAAAAACACCCTGACGACATCTTCCATGAAGAGCCGATAAATTAAGCATCTGAGGCTACAATGAAAGAGAAGAGCAGAAAGAGCCAAGAATCAAAAGAAAGGAGTTTATTCTCCAAACTCCATTTGTGTGCATGAACAAAGAATATTCTCTCCCAGTGCACAAGGCCACTTTCAAGTTTATCAGTAAACCAAAACTACCACCAAAACCAAGATCAAAGACTTTGAGCCAGAAAAATATTTTGGGGTTTAGGCTTTCCCAGAAAGGATGCCAAAAGACTCCCCTTACACACCTGCATAGCCAGACAGGAAAATTACCAATGACATATTGAATTTTTTTAAAAGAAAGTTATAAAGCAAGACACATGGTATAATCTCATTTTTATTAAAATACAAACACAAGTTATAAATGCACATATTTTAGGAGCATAGTAGGAGATCTGAAAAAATATTTTTAAATCTCTAATGGTATTTGCTGAAACAGAAATGAAAGTGAAGGGCTGACTCCCATTTTGAGAAATCAATTTTGTATTACAGTAATTGTGTCTGATTTTTATAATTTTGTAAAAGTGAAAGTGAAGTCGCTCAGCCGTGTCCAACTCTTTGTGACCCCATGAACTGGGGCCTACCAGAATCCTCCATCCATGGGATTTTCCAGGCAGGAGTACTGGAGTGGGTTGCCATCTCCTTCTCCAGGGGATCTTCCTGACCCAGGGATTGAACTCAGGTCTCCAGCATGATAGGCATATGCTTTACCATCTGAGCCAAAACCAACATTAATATCTCAGAAATTAATCTTGAGATTTCCTAGCTGCCCTCTATGACTGTTTGTTAAAATAAAGTAATATTTGTCCATCCAAATTCGATAAAATCTCTTAAAGTCAAGAACTGACATTCTCTTAAAAGACAAAAGTAGTCAAATCACCTATATCCATAATAACTAGTTGAAGAATACACAAAAAGATATAAAATACGATGTGAGAAATGATAAACATGGGGATGGGGAATTAAAATGTAGAATGTGTTCAAACTTAAGATATCATCAACTTAAAATAATTAGATATAATATATGTTGTTATTATGAAACTCATAGTAATGGCAAGCCAAAACCTTAAGATACATGCACAAAAAAGAGAAAGGAATCCAAACATAAAACTAAAGATAAAAGATAAAGGAAGAAAAGAGAACTACTAAAACAATCAGAACACAATTAACAGAATAGCAATAAGTACATATCTATTGACAGTTACTTTAAATGTACATGGATTAAATACTCCAATAAAAAGATACCTGAATTGATTTAGAAACAAGACCCATATATTTGCTACCTATAAGAATTCACTTCAGATATAAAGACATACACATACTAAAAGTGAGGGGAGCAGGGGGAAGGCATTCCCTCCAAATAGAAACAGAAAGCTGGAATAGCTATATTTACATTAAAACATCTAGATTTTAAAACAAAGACGGTAAGGAGAGACCATGGGTGATATTACATAAGAAAAACAGACCAAACAAGAAGATAACAATTGTAGATATATATATTCCCAACATAGGAGTAAAATTAACAAACGTAAAGGGAGAAATTGATAATAACACTATAATAGTAGAGGACTTTAACCCTCCACCTACATCAATGGGCAGATCATCCAGACAGAAAAATCAGTAAAGAAACACTGGCCTTAAACAACAAACTGGACCAATCAGAAGGATTTAAAGATACATTTCATTTCAAACAATCCATTCAAAATAGGAAGAACACACATTCTTTTCAAGAGCACATGGAACATTCTTTAGGACAGATTGCCTGCTTTGCCACAAAACCAGTCTCAATATATTTTTAAGAAGATTAAAATCTTATCAAGCATCTTTTCTGACCACACTGGCACAGGACTAGAAATCAACTACAAGAGGGGTTGGGGGTGGGGGACTGCAAAAAAATAAAACAAATACATAGAGGCTAAAAGGATGCTACTAAACAAACAATGGGTCATTGAAGAAATCAAAGGGGAAATCAAAAACTACTAGAGACAAATGAAAATGGAAATACAACAATCCAAAATCTATGAGACACAGCAAAAAGAGTTCTAAGAGAAAAGTTTATAACAATAAAAAAGTCTACCCCAGGAAACAAGAGAAAATGAACAACCTAACATTAAACCTAAAGGAACTAGAAAAAGAACAAACAAAATCCAAAGTTAGCAGAAGGAAAGAAATCATAAAGATGAGAGCAGAAATACATGAAATAAACACTAAAAACAGCAGAAAAGATCAAAGAAACGAAGAGCTGTTTCTTTGAAATTGAAAACCTTTAACTAACCTCATCAAGAAAAAAGAGAGAGAGAGAGATGATCTGCCCAATAAACAAACCAGAACTGAAAAAGAAGTTACAATGGACACCAAAAAATACAAAAAATCATAGTTGATCACTATGAACAGCTATCTGCTGATAAGTGGATAGTCTAAAGGGAACGGATAAATTCCTAAAATTGTACAATCTCCCAAAACTTAATCAGGAAGAAATAGAAAATGTGAACAGACCAATTACCAGTAATCAGATTGAAGCAGTAATTTAAAAACTCACAACAAACAAAATTCCAGAATCAGATGGCTTCACAGATAAATTCTACCAGACATTTCAAAAAGAGTTAACACCTATCCTTCTCAAACTATTCCAAAAAACTGCAGAAGGAACACTTCCAAACTCATTATACGAGGTCAGCATCACCCTGATACCAAAATCAGACAAGACATAACACATAAAAAAAAGAAAATTACAGGCCAAAATCAGTGATAAACATAAATGCAAAAATCCCCAACAATATATTAGCAAATCAAATTCAACAATAGAGTGAAAGGATCATACATCATGATTAAATAGGATTTATTCCAAGGATGCAAGGAGAGCTCATTATCTATAAATCAATCAATGTGATACATCACACTAACAAAATTGAAGAATGAAAATAATATGATCATCTCGACAGTAACAGAAAAAACTTTTGACATAATTCAACATTCATTGATGATAAAAACTCAACAAAGTGGTATGCAGGCACGATACCTCAACATCATAAAACATCATATGACAAACCTACATCCAACATCATACTTAACAGTGAAAAAGTGAAAGCATTTCCTCTGAGGTCAGGAACAAGACAAGGATATTCATTCTCACCACTTTTATTTAACATAATACTGGAAGTCTTACCCAAAGCAATTGCACAAGAAAAAGAAATAAAAGGAATCCAAATTGTAAAGGAAGAAGTAAAATTGTCAGTGCTTGCAGATGATATGATACTCTATATAGAAAAAAATAAGGATGAAACCCCCTCAAAAAAAACCATTAAAACTAATAAATGAATGCAGCAGAGTTGCAGGCACAAAATTAATATTAAAACATAGGAAGGACACTCCCTGACATCAGCTTTAGTAGTACTTTTTGGATCTCTCTCCTCCAGTGAAGCAAACAAAAGCAAAAATAAACAACTGGAACTAAGTCAAACTAAAAAGCTTTTACACAACAAAGAAAACTATCAACAAAACAGAAAGGCCACCTACTGAAGAGAAGATATACAGATGGCCAACAGGCACATGGAAAGATGCTCAACATCATTAATCACTGGGGAAATGGAAATTAAAGCCATGAGATAACACCTCACACCTGTCAGAATGATGGTTTTCAAAAAGACAACAAATAACAATTGTTAGTAAGAATGTGGAAAAAAGGGACCCCTTGCACTGTTGGTGGGATTTTAAATTGGTGTAGCCATTATGGAAAACAGAATGGAGGTTCCCCAGAAAATTAAAAGTAGAACTTCCATATGATCCAGCAACTTCACTTCTTAGTATTTATTCACAGAAAACAAAAACCCTAATTTAAAAGATATTCTCACGCCAATGTTCACAGAAGCATTATTTATTTATAATATCTAAGATATAGAAGCAATTTAGGTGTCCATCAATAAATAAATGGATAAAGAAGATATGATATGTATAAGCACATATATATACACACATATATATGAATATATATGATATATATGCACATATATACACACATTATATATATGTATATGCACAGTAGAATATTCAGTTCAGTTCATTTCAGTCACTCAGTCGTGTCCAACTCTTTGCAACTCCATGAATCGCAGCACACCAGGCCTCCCTGTCCATCACCAACTCCCCGGAGTTCACCTAGGCTCACGTCCATCGAGTCAGTGATGCCATCCAGCCATCTCATCCTCAGTCATCCCCTTCTCCTCCTGCCCTCAATCCCTCCCAGCATCAGGGTATTTTCCAGTGAGTCAACTCTTCACATGAGGTGGCCAAAGTACTGGAGCTTCAGCTTTAGCATCATTCCTTCCAAAGAAATCCCAGGGCTGATCTCCTTCAGAATGGACGGTTGGATCTCCTTGCAGTCCAAGAGTCTTCTCCAACACCACAGTTCAAAAGCATCAATTCTTCGGCACTACTCAGCCATTAAAAAAGACATCTTGCCACTTGCAACAGTAAGCATGGATCTAAAGAGTGTTAGGCTAAGTGAAAAGTCCCACAGAGAAGGCCAAACACTGCATGATCTCACTTAAACGTCGAAACTAAGAAACAAAATGAAAACAGTCACAGATGCAGAGAACAAGCAGGCGGCTGCCAGAAAGGCGGGAGGCCTGGAGGTGGTGGAAGCAGGCGAAGGGGATTAAGAGGTACAAACCTCCAATCAGATCATAAATAAGCCACAGGAATATGATATACAGCAGGAGAAATATGGTCAATAATATTGCGAAAACTTTGGGGACAGACTAGATATTGTGGTGATCATTTCATAGAGTGTGTAAATGTCAGATCATACCTGAACCGAACACAATATTGTATGTCAACTATATTTCAATTAAAAAAAAGAATTTCCCTTCACTATGAAAGATGGAATATATATACATATATATATAATATATACGATATATATGCACTTATATACACATACTATATATGTATATACACAGTGGAATATTACTCAGCCATTAAAAAAGACATCTTGCCACTTGCAACAATAAGCATGGATCTAAACAGTATTAGGCTAAGTGAAAAGTCTCACAGAGAAGGCCAAATACTGCATGATTTCACTAAAATTTGGAATCTAAAAATCGAAACAAAAAAACAAACAAAATGAAAACAGTCATAGATACAGAGAACAAGCAGGTGGCTGCCGGAAAGGAGGGAGGCCTGGAGGTGGTGGAAACAGACGAAGGGGATTAAGAGATACAAACCTCCAATCATATAATAAATAAGCTACAGGAATATAATATATAGCAGGAGAAATACAGTCAATAATATTGTAATAACTTTGTATGGGGACAGACTAGACATTGTGGTAATCATTTTATAATGTATGTAAATGTCAAATTATGTAGTGTACCTGAAATTAATAAGTATTATATTTCAACTATATTTCAATTGAACAAAAAAGAATTTACCTTCACTATGACAGACAGAAAGATTGAGCTGATATTCCAGGATAATGAGACAAGAAACATGATAACTACATATAACACATAAGCCTGGTCTGGGTCTGAACCAAAGGAAGTTGCCTTTTTTATTGTCTTACTTTAAAGGACATATTCAGTGAGTTCAGTTACTCAGTCAAGTCTGACTCTTTGGGACCCCATGGAGTGCAGCACACCAGGCTTCAAATTTGAATAAAGTCTATAGGTTTAATAGTGTTGTCAGTTTAATCTTGATATTAATAACTGTACTATGGTTAAGTACATGCTTAGAATATTCACTGAGGTATTTAAGCATAAGGGGCAACTATTTTGTCTTTCAATTCCTCTCAATTGAGTCAGCAAAACATAGATATAGATGGAGAGAGCTAGATGACAGCAAGCACGGTAAAAATGTTAACATCTGGGCAACCTTTATACTATTCTTGCAACTTTTCTATAAATCTGAAATATTTCAAAATAAAGTTTTAAAAAAGACAGAAGGAAGGAAGGGAGAGAGGGAGGGAACCTGCCTGGCCTTCTCCTTCCTCACAAATGATGGTCCAGTAGCCTTCTGTTTTGTTTGTTTAGTTGGTTTTATTCATTTGCACAGTTTGATCTTGTCAGAGGAATCTGATATATCTTCAGAAGGAAATCGAGTTTTCACAAATGCTTGAGACTAATTTAGCTAATAAACATCTCAAGGTATTTCAAAAGCAAATATTTGATAGCAAGAGTGATTGACCTTACTAACAGGGCAGAAGATATAAGGAATTTAGACAAAGTCAGAAAAAGTCAGTAGTAGGACTGAAAACAAAAACCAAGTTTCCAAGCAGCTCATTCAGTATGATTTTTTTTAAGCCAAAATTTTGTGATGTGGCAGCTATTCTACAGTGGAAAACTGCCCCGGGAAGAAACAAGAGTTCATCAAAGGCAGAGGGTCAGAGTCCTCTGTCTGCTGTGGAGAGACCTGGTCATATTGCTATGCACCCCATAAATCACAAATAATAATATCCCAAGGCATTCTTTCCTGTATTAAAAGATAAGAACTCTGTTTTTGTTTCCAGAACCATTGCTCTCATTCCCCGCTTCACACAGCTCATGTAATTCAGAAGATAGACTTCATTCAAAGAATGAAAAATAGTTAAGTCTGAATCCCGCTGCCTCTCTTCATCAATTCAGCAACTGCAGAACGTTATCTGCCTTGTAAGTGCTCAGCTCCCTCTAACAAGATGAATTTCTTTCCTGAAACAGGTTTGTACTTAGGGCTTCACCACCAGCAATGTTAGCACCACTCTGAGAAAAAGATGCGTTGCTATATATGGGCTTTATAGATTGCGGGTAGACCTCAGCTTTGGAGAAAAAGAGATATACAGTACTCAAAAATAATGACTCTTCACCAAAAAATGAGAAGGAGGCAGTCTCCATGAATTCTGGCAGAATCAGAGGGGCAGGCTCCAGAATCATCACCCAACTGAAGATGGCTTCAGAGGCTTTCTGCAGGCAGCACTGTCTACACAGTCTACCCAAAGGGTAGTCCATACACCAGCAGCTTCGGTGCCCCCTGAGAGCTCATGAGAAATGCAGAATCTCAGGCCCCTCCATGGTTATGTTGAATCAGTATGTGCATTTTCACAAGATCCACGGGATATTTGTATGCACGCTGGAGTCTGAGAAACACCAGACTAGAGGAAATTATGCAGTAGACAGTTTGAGCCTAGAAGCTAAAGGAAAACAACTGTGTGCACATGCACACGCGCACGCAGACACACACACACACACTGGGACTGCAAAATGGGACCACAAAAGGACACCCCGTTCTAGCCTGAACCACCCACAGGCTGGTACTCAGCACTCTGCCATCTCTCATCCCTCCACCCACCACCCCTCCCATGAGTCTTGGATCCATGACCTGCAGTCACCCTAAGTCAAGGACAGATGCTGAGAAGCCTCACACCCTGTTATCCCAGAAATATGATCATATGATTATTACTTTCATTCTATTAATGTGATGAACCACATTTACTGATTTGCATGTGTTGAAATCATCTTTGCATCATAAGGGTGAACCCCTCTCGACCATGGGGTATATAAATCCCTTTACTGTGCTGTAAATACCTTTTTGTTGAGAATTTTTGTGTCCATATTCATCAGGGATATTGGCGTGTAGTTTGCTTTTCTTATAACCCAACTGCTTTATTTTAGTTGTCTGGGAGACAAAAGGAAATAAATGGAAACAAGTACACGTACTGAGTGACTACTATGTAACCAGGCCCTGTCCCTATGTCATCTCATTGCTTCTAACAACCATGCAAAGGTAACAGCATTGGCTCTAATTTACTAATTAAAAAACTGAAGCTTTGCCCCTGATCACACAACAAGAAAATGTTTAAGTTGGGATCCCACTCTGGATTGCAAGCTCTATTCTTTCTCCTGTACCACAATGACACAGAAACTGAGATTTTTAATCTTATTTCTTAAAGAGAAAAAGGAGCCAGTTCTATATGACTCCACTTTCACAGGAAGCTAGATTCTGTCCACGGCAGGATATCTGGTTTCAACAAGGCCAGAAATTGTTCAAGTCGTTCTTGAAGATGGGAAGGAAATTTATGAAATGTGATGAAATCTTTGTCTGACCACCTTCTAAGCACCTGTAGAGGTCAACCAAGCCAAAAATGTCCCAGAGCACGCATTTCCCTTAAAGCATTGACTTGAACGATGACATGAGAAACGCACTTCCATAAGAAGGTACCCATTCCATTTAAACATGTCACCCTCAAATGGAGTCAAGTAGGTTTCGATTGTTTCTCGAAAGCCACACAGAATATTCCATACCAGCCTTTAAGAACTGAAGACAAAAACCAGGACTCGCACAAAATAAGAATTTCTCTTCTGCCATTAAATACACTTGGTCTTTACTCCCTTCCGCAGATGACAGGATTTTCAATCCCTTTTCCATTCTGGTTCTGCCCCCAGGCACACATCACACCCCACAGGAGCCCCCGTGCCTAGCCCATCTCGCAATTATGGCCACCGTGTGGCTGAGGCAGAGTCACTTTCTTCCTTTAGTTTCACCCCATCTGTCTCTTTCCATCCTGATTTTACCCAGCCCCTCACACACTAGCTGATCCAAAATGTAATCCATCTACAGAGGGGCGATGCTGTGATAACTGCACAAATGCATTAACTCTCCGAAGTGTTTCACCAACCCACTCACCCACCTGCCTCCGAAGACTCCCGTTTTGAAGTGGCAATGTGATCAATCAAGTCGGTTTCATGTTCCACAGCCCACACAGTACGGAGAAAAAATTAATGATACCGACTGTTCCTGCTAGAGGAGCAACTCAACTAGACAGCAGCCTTCATGACAACAGGAAAGGAGCTCTTCACTTTTAGTCATCCTGTAAGAAAAGAAAAAAATACATGTATATGGGGAGGCAGGGGTACTTGATGTATAGATGAAGTAAAAAGCCATTTGCCCAAAGGCAACAGCAGGACTTGCTCGACTGGCCTAAGTAGAAACTAGGATTCCTCTTCTCCCTCAGTACTTAAGCATTTCACAGACACCAAAGGCAATGAAGGCAGAGACTTGATTTAGAGTCTAAACTCAGCCCCTGTGGTTTGCAGATTGGGATTTCCAAAGCAACTCAATGGAAATGGATAGACTACAAGGACAGGCGAGACCCCTCCACGCCATCCATCATAGTCTCCAGCGGCTCCGCTTCATTTCCTGCCCACCAGACCCAGGGAGTACAGACCCAGGCTGGCTACATTTCTCTCTCTCTCTTTCTCTCTCTTATTCTTGCTCTTTCTCTCTCTCAGTCTCTGCCTGCCCCTCATCCCTGTTTCAAGACAAGCCCGGAGCCAGCCTCTTCATTGTAGAACTCACATCCACCCCTTGCAGAGGGAGAAGCATGAGGTGTCTAGACTTCATCTGGTCAGCTCCACACATGCCTGCCAGGCCTCACGCTCCCTCTCACCATCCTCCTTATTTCTGTCTACCCAGACCTACTCAGATTTCCATACTCTTCCTTACCATTTGTTCTTAAATTAGATTTCCCATTACCAGCTTTGTTTACATAGAAACAGCATAGAGTGGTTTGGAATTTGGATGTTAGAGAACTAACTAATTTGGATGTTTAGAGCAATGGTTTTCCACCCTTCTCCAGCAGAGACCTGGGGTATCTCTGGAACCTTCTCAGCAGCCAAAGGAATAGCCTCCAAAAGGGTTTTGGACTCCCTCACCTTTCTCACATTTATATCTAGGAACTCTCTGTGGGGCTTTTCTTTGATAGGAATACTCTTCCACTCAAAAGGAGGGGAAAAAATGCAACATTATCACCCTACAAACCACAACACACACACACAGGATGAGGAGTGCCTTCTTTACCCGGCCATGAAAGAGAAGGAGCTAAGGAAAGCCTTCAAGCTGGACACTAAAAAGCCACCAACAGGCAGAATGCTTCTGCTTCAGTGTCTCACGGTGCTCAGAATGCACGATACCAGACAACGCAGGATCACCCGGGGCCAGCTGTTCATTATTCAGATGTGAAAATGGAAACTCACAGAGGTTAATGGCTTGCTTTATTAACTCAGAAGCGAAGTCACTACCACAATTTTTTCACATGGGAGACACTCTGTGTTGAAAGAATAAATGTTGACATAATGAATGTGTTACTATATACCCGACTCCTTCCAGAAAAGAGTCCAGGTAGTTTTCAAAGAGACATAAAAACAAAAAAAGAGTGGTATTTAATAGGAATGAACAAAGAACGAGCGGCTGTGATTAGAGTTTTCCTTGTCTCAAATTCAAGCTCCAAAAATTTGCTCTTTGCTGTGACAAGTACTCCAGACTTTGAAATTTTACATTCATTGCACTTTTCTAGGCTGTCCTAAATTTTGAGTGATGAACAATTTCCTACTGAGAACTTTAAATAACTAGTGAGATGCCAATGAGGACTTGCAGGCAAGGAGGTGTCTTCGCAGGCCATGTGTTATATTTAGGTGGATCCTGCCTTGATTTCATGAAAATGTGTTTGCTCTTCTCTCAAGACCAGAGCTTTCTACTTGCATTTGCTGTAAGCAACAGGATCAGGTTGTGACAAAGAGCAGGCCAAGCCAAGGGCCTAACAGGCCACGGAGATTGACTGGAGCTCATGTGCAGGTCCCTTACCAGATGAGGCCACCGTCTCAATTCTCCAAGGTTCACCCAAGGAACAGGGACAACAGCATCCCCCAGGGGCTTCGTTAGACGTGCAGGACCTCTGATTCCTCCCCAGACCCATTGGACAGGAATCTGCATTTCAACAAGATTTCCAGCTGATCTGAAGGCACGTTCAAGTTTGAGAAATGGTGATCCATAGTATTGCTGGGCTCTCAGATATGGGCACTCACAAAGCAGCCAGAGAATAGATACAGCCTGACCTGCACACCTGGAACGGGACACATCAATGCGAGATGGTTATTTTGGTCGGGGGAGGGAGAGGAAAGCTGATTTGAGTTTTGTTTGCTTTCGGAGCTTCTCTGTTGTCGTCCTTGTGGCTTGCTCTTCAGTGGAAATATCAAATGAAAGTCAAATGGGAAAAAGGGTGTTTTTTTGAGCCAATTTGATTAGTCATACCTTGGCACATGCTGACAAAGGGATTCACCCCCAGGAGGTACCATTGTTCTTGAGGACTGACTTTGTTGGAGAGAAAACTTTTGTTTCCAGAGGCGCAGGCTACACAGCACGGAGTGGAATAGAAATATGGCAATTATCCAGTTCATTTACTTGCTGTACACAGTCAGACAAACCAATCCAGGTAATATGGGCTATAAAAAACATTCAGAGATGCCTGAATTATCCAGGTTCACTGCTAACACTGTTCCAAGGCCCTGGATGATAGCCAGACTTGCACATCACTTTGTGCTTTTAAACATAGTACCAGGGGAACCTGTACTAGCAGACTTAGAAAAGAAGGGGCAGGCAGAGGTAACCCCTAGATCCAGGTGGCATCTGATGGGGGTGACATGAGGCTTGGCAGAGCTCCGGCTGCACTGTCTGCAAAGCACTTATCACATGGAAGGCAGGGCGGCCTGCCAAATACAAACACCAGGACCAAGCAAAGGATAATTGCTATAAATCCCATACCGAGAGCGAAGACAGAGATGTCAGCAAAACACGTCTCCTGGCTGGATAGCAGCACACACAGGACTGCAGGGTAGAGTCGGACAAGAAAGGGAAGATCTTTGAAAAGGCCAAATTTGTTCAAAGCAGGTACGGCAGGCCAGCTGGAAGACATGTGAGTCAAGGACTAGACTCTCTGCTCTGAGGTGTTTCTGTCACTTGGCCGTGACAGCTTCCCGAAACTAAATATAAGGGAAAATTACAATTAGATTTCCTGCAGGCCTGCTGTACACTGATTGCAATTTCAGAAGAGTTGAAATTAACCAGAGTTTGTTCAGTCCCTCATAAATGCCAGGTCTCTTTTCAGTCTTAAAAATGTGGTTATTTTGGTGGAGGAGGGGTTTAACCAAGGGATCACCACCTTTTTTTTTTTTTTTTTTCACCACACCTTGAAACTTGCTGGATCTTAGTTCCCTGACCAAGGATTAAACCTGTACCCTCTGCAGTGGAAGCATGGAGTCCTAACCACTGAACCACCAGGGAGGTCCGGGGACCACCACCCTTAAGGGGTTCTTGTTGGACTTTAGGGATCCCTGAATTTCCTAAAATTGTATGAAAATATGATGGTGTATCTTTTTCCCCTGGGAGTAGAGATCACCACTTTCATCAGATCCTTTAAGAGATCCATGACCACAAGGTGAAGAATTACCACTAGCTGGATGAAGGAGCTAAGACCTATGGAATATTCTCTATGCAGCCTTGTACTTGGTGATATCATTTAATGTGCCTACAAACCCTAAGGTAAGTGGCATTATCCCCATTTTATAGCTAAGGGTAAGTAAGGCTAAAGAGGACAAGAAGCCTTACCAGAAGAAGCCTTACCTAAACTCACACAATAACAGTAAGAACTGAAAGATAAACTCAGACTTATCTAGTCCATGCTTTTCTATGAGACTCTGGGCTTCCCTGGTGGCTCAGTCGGTAAAGAATCTGCCCCAATGTGGGAGACCTAGGTTCAATCCCTTGGGTTGAGAAGATCCCCTGGAGGAGGGCATGGCAACCCACTCCAGCATTCTTGCCTGGAGAATCCCCATGGACAAAGGAGCCTGGCAGGCTACAGTCCACAGGGTCACAAAGAGTTGGACATGACTGAACTGCTAACACAGATGACATGCTTCTTGAGTGCTTTATGAGGATGGGGCTGAGGAGGATAAGAATTAGTGAAGGGAGACTTCCCTGGTGGTCCAGTGGTTGAGACTTTGCCTTTCAATGCAGGGGGTGCGGGTTTAATTCCTGCTCAGGGAGCTAAGATACCACATGCCTCCAAGCCAAAAAACCAAAACATAAAAACAGAAGCAATATTGTAACAAATTCAATAAAAAGCCTTTAAAAAAAAAACACCCACAGCAAAAAAAAAAGAAGAAGAAGAAGAATTAGTGAAGGGAGGCAGCAAGGAAAACCAATCTGACATTTTAGCTGGCTCTTGAAGAATGAGTTGAGCTGGGACATCTAGAAGTATCGGGCTGGCCAAAAAGTTCCTTCTGGTTTTCCATGAGATAGTATAAAACCCAATCCTTTTGGCCAATACAATAGAAGGAAGGAAATCTCAGGTGGAGGGAGCAAGGTAAGAGTCAGAGCAGCGAGAAGGGGTTAAATGTTGGGGGTAGGGGGGCACCCTCCCTCCTATCAGATCAGGAGCTTCCTAAAGGCTCAAGGACCAAAGAATAGTCTCAGGACCAAGCCCCTGTGAGGATTAAATATCTGGCTCCTTTAGTTTTAAATTTCCTGTTACCCAAACTGCAGTGCAACCAGAGGATAACCCTCCCTGCTGGAGTCCCTGATACAAAGTCCAGGAGCTGCAGCTTAATGCCTGGCATCCATTCAAACAAGTGCATTTTGTTTATTTCTAATGTGTCTGAGCCCAGCGAGCAGGTTTACAGCAGGTCAGGAAGATGCCAAGACCTTTTCCAGGGCCACCAGAGTCCACGCAGAACACACAGCCTCGCTGGAAGCAAAAGTCATCCGTTAAGTGTGTGGCTTTAATGCAGCTCCGTTCCCCCAAGATGCTCCTGTTTCAATATAAATAATATCCCGAGACTAAAATATTCCATGTGCACCCCCAACACATTTAATCAGGCTTTCGGATGCGCACTGACTCTGCTGCGGGCTCCTGCTGCCTTCTGAAATGGAAAAGCCACTCATATTAGCATGGAATCCCATGTAATTGAATTGTGGCTTTAAATTCTGTGATTAACAGATGGTGCCGTCTTGTCCCAGTGTGCTCATCTCCGTCTCCCTACCCCTGGAGACACAACACACACCCCTTGGGGTCACCACCAGCAGCCACGCTTTCTTTGGCCCTGGTGTTATTTTAGCACTTAACTCTCTTTTATAAAGGGGCCATCTCACAAGCATTATTAACGCTCAGGTAACAACTCCTACCAAATCTTCTCACTGGCTTGTAAATGAATTTAAGTGCATCACAGCCCAAACCTCTTCAGGCTCCTTGGTTGGGAATTCTTGAGATTTTCTTCCCCAAAAGTGAAAGTCAAAAACTATTAAAAGATAAAGGGACATGATTCATCTTGGTTCAGCAGATCATAAGTTCCTCGAGGGCAGGGAGAGTTTATTCGGCTGATTGATTTAATATTTATTGAGTCGTAACTAGCTTCATGGACCATAGAAATAAATCTACTGATGCGCTTCATTACAAGAAAAAGTGTTGCTGTCTCTAGATAGGACCAAGAAGCATTCACTTTGATGATTTCTTTCCTTTATACTGATTAACAAACTTGAAAGAGCAGCTCCTGCTCTAAAAAATATATGAGTAGAAAATACTGCGTTCTGTTGCATAAAACTGGAATAAAAGATTCTCCCTTTCTGAAATAGCTATGTGCTAGGAAACAGGATGACTGCTGGAAAGGGGCAGAGGAATTCACCAACCCTGAAAACCTTTCACTTTCACGGCACACCATCTCAGAATTCCTGTATCGTTATGAGATCTCGAACTTAGTATTTTTTTTAAACCATGGTTTCCACTGAATGAATGGCCTGCACAAGGAAACTTAAAAATGTTTAAAGACATACCCAAAAAGCAGACAAACTTTTACCAGAGTTACTATCGAGGCCAGGAAACATGTGCCCATCAATGCATTACTTACTTGTGCCTGCCAGCATATCTGCTAAAAGTGCTATCTTTAGGCAGGGAGAGGAATAGATACAGAAGAAAGGGTGGTTGCGGGTTTACCCATACCAATAAATAACAGGACCATCTACCAGAACAGCATACCCCAGGGCTCCCAGATAATTGTCAGACCAACTTTTGGCAGCTCGTTATCAATTCAGTGTGGGTGCTATTTTGTAAACACATCTAATTTGGTTTTAAATTTTAATCCATAAAGTCATTACTAAAGGACTCCAGGCTGCTAAAATGATGAACCAACTGCTTCCAAAGCAGACAGAAAGGCACCCGCGCCAGCCAGGGCTGCCTGTCCTCCCTTCTTTGCCTCCGGATTCACCTTGGTCTCCTACTCAGCGAAGATTTTCTGTTGCTACCCAAATGTTCTCTCTCCCTGTCTCTCTCTGTGTGCATGTCTGTCTGTGTGTGCATCTGTCTTTTTCTCTCAGTCTCTGTCTTTCAGACAGACAGACAGACACACACACACACATATAAACCTGCACACAAGTTGTTTGTCTCTTTCTGACCCAGTATTCCAATCACTGCCTCCTCTACTCCTCCAATTTAATCTACTTCTCTAACATAAAAATTGTTATTTAACGAAAACATCAGTTTGAAGGAAAGAAACTGCCTTAAAGAGTTAATGGCAGGGAACATAGCTGACTGACAGATGGACTGACCAACCAAATGGGCCCCCAGCAACTCAGATATTGCCCTCCTTTGAGAGTCAGTTCTCATGGGTACTTACTCACAAGAGGAGAGGGTTTTTTCAATGTAAAGATCAAACAGTGAATCTTTCGAAACATGGCCTATGATAAAATCTGGTTTCTTTAACAAATTATGAATCAAACCTGGTTCTTAGGAACTGATGAGTTTTAACCCATATGTTCACCCTTCATAACAACCTTGGGAGGACAGTATTAAAGCTCCCCTCCCCTGTTTCACAGGAGACTGAAGCACATAGAGGTCAAGTAACTTGCCCCAAGTCACACAACTAGAAAGTCATTGTCAGGATTTCCACCCAGATAATTTTTCTCCAGAGTCTGCTTTTAACCGCTACTCTCTGCTGCTTCTTATTTGAATGACTGCATTTTTATCTAATTAACAGAGAGGAAATTTTGCATTCACTTTTTATGCATTCTATCTACCATTAGATTTTCTCTCATTAGTTTTCTCTAGCAAAGAAAAGAGATGACTGATTTACCTAGTGGCTAATTATTACCCTATTTACCCTATTACATATTTACTCTGTTGTGCAAATCAGTAATTGCTCACAACTCCTGTTTATGACTTCCCACCATTAACTAGAGATATTCTAGTAAACCTTTCACCTTCCTTCACCTCACTCCTTTTGACAGTCCATATACCTAACCATGGGGCTTCCCTGGTGGTTCAGATGGTACAGAATCTACCTGCAATGCAGGAGACCCAGGTTCAATCCCTGGGTCAGGAAGATTCCCTGGAGAAGGGAATGGCTGGCTACCCACTCTAGTCTTCTTGCCTAGAGAATTCCATGTTCAGAGGAGCCTGGCGGGCTATAGTCCTTGGGGTCACAAAGAGTAGGACACAACTGAGCGACACACACACACACACACACACACACACACCCCTAACCATATCCAAATCCCTTTCTGAAAAGCAGCCTATTAAAGAACCATTATCAAGGACTTCGCTCGACTGCTCAGTGAGGGTTAATAGTATGTCAGAGCAACCAAGCAAATATTGCCCTGGAGACCCAACACTCAGGCCAGGTGGCTTCCCTGGAGAAAAATCCATGTGGATCTAGAAATTCTTTATGTGCTGTGCTGCTCTGCAATAGCCTACCTCACTTCCTTGAATTCAAAGTCAAAGTGGGCAAAATAAACTCTCCACCACTTGGGAAAGCCGGGAGACAGAATACATTCTTTCTGTAATCATACTTTCAGGGCTTCCTGATGACTCAGTGGTAAAGAATCTGCCTGCCAATGTAGGCGACACAGGCTCGATCTCCGATCCGGGAAGATCCCACATGCCTCAGAGCAGCTAAGCTCATGCACCACAGCTACTGAGCCTGTGCCCTAGAGCCCAAGAAACGCTACTGAAGCCCATGCTCCCTACAGCCAGTGCTCCCAGCAAGAGGAGCCTCCACAATGAGAAGCCCACACACGGCAACCAAGAGCAATCCCCGCTCGCTGCAACTAAAGAAAAGACCGGGCGGTAATGAAAACCCAGCACAGCCCAAGCACATAAATAAATTTATAAATGATAATGTTTTATGTTCTGCAAGACTGGTGTTTTTTGTGCCATTTTTTCCACAGTATGCTTCTTTATAGGATCTGAAAACCCAAAGGCCCCAGGATTTTTTTTTTTCTTCTCTTTCAAAAATGGATGGTTCTGCTTTTCATTTAAGGTGCAGTTTAGAAAGAAGCAGCCTGTGAAACCAATTAACTAATTGGAAATCACTTAATGACTGTGGCAGCATTTCGGATTTCTGGCATGGGTTCACAGCAGTCAAGAGAAATTGCTTTCCAATATTATGATAAGGTAAGCTGTGGAGGTCTCACCGGGGGTGGCTGAAGGCTGCTGTGAGCAACAATCAGCTCTAATCTGCCCACCAAAATAATGGAGACATTATAACATGGAATCCAATGATTGGAAAGTAAGCACAACATAAAATTCCAAAGATATGCGGAGATCTGCTGAGAAGAAATGTGCAGCTATAGTTCCTGGCTATGATGTGTGAGAGCTTCCAATCTTCACGCAGATATTATGCATTTGAAATGGCTCTCAGAGAGACAGCCAGACATGTGGGGAAGGAGAGGTGACAGGAGGAAAGGAAAAAAAATAACAGTAAATGTTCACCCTAACACAGTTGTCCAACTAATTGTTTTAGTATGAAGAGAATCATTGTTCACATTAAGGAAATAATCCAGTTAATTGCTCAAGAGTAACAGAGCCAGAGAAAATAAATTACCCCAAACACAATATTTTATCCATTTGCCATTTGCTTGTTCCAAGGTAGTGCATTCTCTTAGCATATATCTAAATAGCAGAGTTCCTGAGAACCAATATCATCAGTGTTGAAAACAGTATCAGCCGTCTCTAATAGTATATCTATTTCCTTTTCCCTCTATTTTGAAAGAAAAGCACAGGCATACACATAGGCCTCGGTGATTTAAAATTGCTTTGAGGTGGACCACTGGTTTCACGTCTCCTGGGCCTCAGAATTGTTTTGTGAGTACGGCAAATCTCTTTACCTGTCTTTGCCTTAGTTTACTCATCTGTAAAATGGCCTGACACCTATTCAAAGAAACAGGTATTCAAATGATGGGTGAATTCTGCAAACATAGAGCCAGGCTGCTGTAAATTCTTCCAGCAAGAACAAACGTTCACTTTTTCTCTCAGACAGATACCATGAGTTTGGGCAACAAAGACTCTGTCCCAAAGATACTCACTGTTGTTTTCATATACAACAGAAATTCTCTACACACGCTTGTCACTCCACTGTCAGCATGGGGGCATCACCCAGACCCCGGCTTTATTAATTTAGTAATAACGGCCCACTGGGTAGTGACTCAGATGCATGCTTTGTATGTGGCCATGCCCCAAAGGAAGGAAGATGTTCTCTTTTCAGGCAGCAGAATCAAGAAAGGCAAAGCCACTCAGACAAATCGCTGTGACAACCATTAGTCTGCCAGACAGCAGGACCAGGTTAGCCCTGTTCTCACACCTGCTGGGATATCAGGCCTTTGTTCAAAGCACGATCCACTTTGTAGAGCCTCATCTCTGGAGGTTCTTCAGCCACAAAATCCCCAGGGCAAGGAGTGCAACATTAAAACTATAATACTGATAATTATTGTCACCCAGCTTATTTAACTTATATGCAATGCTGGGCTGGATGAAGCACAAGCTGGAATCAAGATTGCCGGGAGAAATATCAATGACCTCAGATATGCAGATGACACCACCCTTATGGCAGAAAGTGAAGAGGAGCTAAAAAGCCTCTTGATGAAAGTGAAAGAGGAGAGTGAAGAAGTTGGCTTAACCTCAACATTCAGAAAACGAAGATCATGGCATCCAGTCCCATCACTTCAGGGCAAATAGATGGGGAAACAATGGAAACAGTGACAGACTTTATTTGGGTGGGGGGGCTCTAAAATCACTGCAGATGGTGACTGCAGCCATGAAATTAAAAGACACTTGCTCCTTGGAAGAAAAGTTATGACCAATCTAGATAGCGTATTAAAAAAGAGACATTACTTTGCCAACAAAGGTTCATCTGGTCAAAGCTATGGTTTTTCTAGTAGTCATGCATGGATGTGAGAGTTGGACTATAAAGAAAGCTGAGCACTGAAGAATTGATACTTTTGAACTGTGGTGGTGAATACTCTTGAGAGTCCCTTGGACTGCAAGGAGATCCAACTAGTCCATCCTAAAGGAAACCAGTCCTGAATATTCATTAGAAGAACTGATGCTGAAACTCTAATACTTTGGCCACCTGATGCGAAGAACTGACTCATTGGAAAAGACCCTGATGCTGGGAAAGATTGAAGGCAGGAGGAGAATGGGATGACAGAGGATGAGATGGTTGGATGGCATCACCAACTCGATGGACACAAGTTTGAGTAAGCTCCAGGAGTTGGTAATGGATAGAAAAGACTAGCGTGCTACAGTCCATGGGGTTGCCAAGAGTCAGACATGACTGAGCGACTGAACTGAAAACTGATGATTCTTCCTTTAGAACAATGCTTCAAACATAAAACAAAACAAAAAATATCTTCATTCTGACCTGGGGGGAAAGTTGTTTAGCTTATTGCCTTTCTTAGGATTTCATTTCTAATCTGCATTCTAGAAAATGACATCCTTCTAATACCAAGATGATATCAAGACAATAGGGCTATAAACTAATGTTAATTACCAGTGAAAATAATAAGTGAAACAGATCAAGGAATGTAAGGATATACCAGCGAAGCCACTGCACACCAAGAATTCCCTGGATGTGAGTGGAACTCATGAAAGAGAGAAACATCATCTTCATAAGAAAAGAAAAACCTCCAAAATATCAAAGGAGAAAAACCCTGCACGTGAACCTTTCAGATTGACTCAGAACATTTTCCAAGAGGAGGAACCTGAAAAAACATGTGATGCAGTTGATAGCATTCAAAGCTTCTCTGTCCCACTTATGGAACGATGACCCAAAGGTGAGGCTCTACCCACAAAGACAGGCTGAATGCCAACTTGAACAGCCTCATTTGCAAAGCTCAGCACTCTGGAGCTTAAATGTCCCCGCTTAACAAATGGTGAGCAATTTAGTCCACCACGTATAGGCAAGACCAAGGCCAAAGTCTAACAATAGCTCCCCTCTCTCTAAGTCTTGAATTAGTGAATGCTATTACAAAAAGAAAATATACTTTTATCTAGGTTGTTCCTTTTTCCCTTGGCTGTCTTCTGTGGCTTTGCCTATAAGCTCACAGTTTGTAGTTAAATTGGACAATTACTGGGCGAGAAGTGAATAATTAATGAACAGTCACTGTAGATGTTTGGGAAACTGTGACCCAATCATCGAACAAATAGCTGAACCACTGAAATAAATGACTTGTTCCACTCATTACCTGATCGGCATTTGTTTAGAGGTTCCTAGGTGCCCTATCAAAATTCTAATCAGTTCTATTTAAATTACATTTTTTGCAATGCATTGTTATAAATGCTAATTTATGCCTAGAATGGAACAGCTTTATTTCGTACCTCCTGAAGAAACGGATGAATAAAAACATACTTCTACACAGCATAAAAGATTATCAAGGGTTCAACAACTATTGGATTTGCACTTGCCAAAACACATCCTGAAACTCAGAGCTGAAGCTTTAGGAGACAAGGATGTTTGGATCCTCCCACCACAAAGCTGTCCCATTATGAGGCAGGGATTGTCACAGCGGCATTTGCAACCACAACCAGGGACTTCCTGCCATTGGGGACAAGAGCAGCTTTCAGAGTGAGGGATGAAAAGAAGGGGACATTGTCACTGCTTGAGAATACTGATCCCCCACATCTTAAAAGCAGATGGTTATTTCAGAATCTCTGGGTAACTTCCTCAAATTGAGTAGAATTTCTCCAAACCTGGTACCCCATCTGCTTTTTAAAAGATGTCCATTTCCACCAGCTCGCAGGTGACCGAGTTATCATAGCAAATGGTAACTCCACATCTCCTTTTACAATTAGTTTGGCCTCCCAACCTTAGTACAGAGTGCCACTCTAAGCAGTGAGATATGCTCCAGCCAAGAGGAGAGGAAGCACAGTTTCTTTAGGGGAAACACTGGAACCACCTGCCCTGGCTGGGCAAGAGAGTAGCCACTTGCTGAATTACTATTGCATGAAACTATTGTTAGTTTGTTACTCATTGCATGAAACTAACACGCTACCCCCAATGGGGAAGAATTCTGGAAAGGTCAATAGGAGAGAAGAGCTGCCAACCCATATGTCCTACCCAACCTCACAGATTCTTTCTCGCTGGCATCCTTGGCTGAGCGATGTGTATACCACCAGGAAGTACCCTGAGTCAGAATGACTGGCCAGTGACAACCTGGAAACCAACTCCATCACCATAAAACCCAAGACTGCGAGCCATATGGCAGAGCAGTTCTCCTGGGTTCCCTTACCTCCTGCTCTCCCCACGGGCTCCCCTCCCCAATAAACCTCTTGCTTTGTCAACACATGTCTCCTCGGACAATTCATTTCTGAAGGTGAGATAAGAGACCATGCTTGGGCCCTGCAAGGGGTTCCCGCTCCTGCAACAGTTTTACACTGACGTAGAAGCCAGGCCCAGAGAAGGCAATGGTACCCACTCCAGTACTCTTGCCTGGAAAATGAGCTGCCAACCCATATGTCCTACCCAACCTCACAGATTCTTTCTCGCTGGCATCCTTGGCTGAGCGATGTGTATACCACCAGGAAGTACCCTGAGTCAGAATGACTGGCCAGTGACAACCTGGAAACCAACTCCATCACCATAAAACCCAAGACTGCGAGCCATATGGCAGAGCAGTTCTCCTGGGTTCCCTTACCTCCTGCTCTCCCCACGGGCTCCCCTCCCCAATAAACCTCTTGCTTTGTCAACACATGTCTCCTCGGACAATTCATTTCTGAAGGTGAGATAAGAGACCATGCTTGGGCCCTGCAAGGGGTTCCCGCTCCTGCAACAGTTTTACACTGACGTAGAAGCCAGGCCCAGAGAAGGCAATGGTACCCACTCCAGTACTCTTGCCTGGAAAATCCCATGGACAGAGGAACCCGGTGGGCTGCAGTCCATGAGGTCACTAAGAGTCAGACACGACTGAGCGACTTCACTTTGACTTTTCACTTTCATGCTTTGGAGAAGGAAATGGCAACCCATTCCAGTGTTCTTGCCTGGAGAATCCCAGGGACAGGGGAGCCTGGTGGGCTGCCGTCTATGGGGTCGCACAGAGTCGGACACAACTGAAGTGACTTAGCAGCAGAAGCCAGGCCAACTTGTGGCCTACAGGTGACCAGATGGGCTCCAAGTCATTTGGGATATAGAAGACCTCAGGAGAGAAAAGAGATTGAGAGTGGTGCTCTAGAAATAGCTAGAAATCTCCTAATGAGACCAAAACAGTCCTACTTGTAAAAATACTTTGTTTTGCTGCAGGGCTTGTGGGATCTTAGTTCCGTAAGCAGGGATTGAACCCCGGCCCCCAGCAGTGGAAGTGCAGAGTCCTAACCACTGGACTGCCAGGGAAGTCCCTTGTAAAACTACCTTGATAAATAACACAATGCACCCCACTGACTCAGGCCAGGAGGCTGCTGGAAGTCAGAGAGCCTGCCAGTTGCCCTGCTGGGAGTGGGAGGCATCAAATTCAGAATTCACTGCTAGAAGTTTTTCATAAGCTGAGGAATTACCTTGAGAGGATTGAATTTCCAAGTGCAAGTCAGCAGCTGCTGGGGAGGCTGAGACCACCTCAATCATCCTGAACCACGAGTCTCTGGCAGAGAGGGGGCGAGGCGAGGGGGATCAGCCCGGCTTAGGGCTGCCTGGCCAGGTGTGGAAAACACAGGTTCACACAAGCATTTAACCTCTTTTAAGCAGTGCAATGTGGCTGAGGCTTAAAACAAGGTTGGAACATTTTCTCGCTTATTATCACCTTGATAACCTCTTCTTGTAGCTGAAAGAGTGTAGTTGGGGGGCGGGGGCACCACAGGGGAATGAGGGAAAGCTGGGAGAGGAGGGGGCGGGATCAGGCACGAGAACAAGCTGCTGTTTTCTTGTTTTCTGAAAACAATTGGGAAAAGGTGAAGGAAATTTGCTCTCTAAATATTTCTCCTTTTGAACAGAAACGGTATTTTCCTGATCGCACCGGTTAATCACTTAATGGAACAGGAAGAAGAGAATAGCTTTTGTTCATCTTCCGTGAAATCTATCCATTAGTTTGAAAGCAAGATTTGTCTAGGAAATACTAGCTTAAGTGTGGCATTTCTAAGAGAACTAAGGGCAGGGGAGTGGGAGAAGTGAGGCAGAGCAGGAACACATGTGTTTGAGATCGTTGTCCGGGAGAAGATGTCATCACCTGGGACAGAGTGGCGCAAAGCTTTTGCTGACGGGAGTGGTCCAGCACGCCTCCCGCTCCAGGACCAAGACCAATCCTAAATGGAGTCTTTTTAGGGAAATTAAGTTGCACAGTGATGTTTCTCACTCTTGTTTAATTGATAATAATTGATCAGGTTATTTCTAAGATTCATAAGAATCTCTAATTCTCCTTTAAAGTGCTTTGAACTAATCCCCAGTCAAAGCTATAGGATAGGGACTTCCCTGGCAGTCCAGTGGTTAAGACACCACACTTCCACTGCAGGGGGCGAGGATTCAGGCCCTGGTTAGGAAACTAAGATCCCACATACACTGCAGGGAGGCCAAAAGATAGGGGGGAAAGGTGAGTTTACCAGGTGGCGTTAGTGGTAAAGCGCCCACCTGCCAATGCAGGAGACCTAAGACTATTAGGTTGTATCCCTGGGTCAGGAAGATTCATTCCCTGGAGAGATCATGGCAACCCACTCCAGTATTCTTGCCTGGAGAATCCCATGGACAGAGGAGCCTGGCGGGTTATGGTCCATGGGGTCGCAGAGTGGGCCAGGTCTGAGCGATTTAACATGCCTGCAGGAGAACAAGGTTGTGTAAAAGCCATCCCTACCACCAGATGACTCTGCAATCCACCCGCCGCCATGCTCCTGCCTGAGAATCTGAGCCCTAGATGCTATTTCTGGCCAAATCCTTGTTATTGCTTACATCTGAGTTATAGAATTTCAATTTTCCAATCTAAAAAAAAGAAAACTAAAAAAAAAAAAAAAATAAAAAAAAGAAAACTGAGTCACTAAGGGAATACATACTGTCTATTTATTCCTAAATTTTCACAGATGGTGATACTTGATCACCACTGTGATTATCTTCTTATTTTCATTGCAGGAATTTAACATTAACTGAATGGCCACAATTTTCCTGACTCTACCCAGGATAAATGATATGGGAGTTTCATAAAATCATTGCTACCATTGACTCAAGGCCAATAATTCGGCTTTTTACTTTCAAAGGTGATGTCCTCCATCAAAATGCTCCTCATATCAGACATATGGCCCAAGAGGTCAAATGAGAAGATATATTCCATCTGTGAGGTGATTCACCTTTTTAACATATCAGTTAAGTCTCCATCCATATCAGTTATAGAAATATTGAATAAATCCAAAGGTGGAGAGTCCTGTGACATGTCACTGGAGACCTCATTCCAGATTAAAATCAGTAATTAATCAATATTACATATATCTTATTGTTCAGCCTTTTTATCAATTACTTAAAAGATGAAATAGAACTATATATTAAACTTGAACATGGCACAAAGCTGGGACAGTTAATATTTCAGATCCCACATGACTCAAAACTCCTTGCCAGTCTGGAGCAATGGGGGAAATTTAATATGAGATATCACAGGAATAAAGGTAGCCCTGCACTTAGGTTCAAAAAGCCATTTTAGGTATTAATACATTTTACCAGCAATTGTGTGAATAGCAGTGAGGCTCTTACTTTGCTATAAGCCAGTGTAAGCCAGCGGGATGTGGCTGTCCCAAAATGCCAATTATATTTTCGATGACATTAATAGGCACCTAGCCCAAAACAAGAGAGGTAATAGTTCTTCTGTTTAGTGGTCAAACATCACAGCATGAGGGGAAAAAAGTTAATACAATCTCTTTCACTAGCTATGTGAATTTGAACAAGTCATGTGATTTAAGTCCTAATGTTCTCATTTGAAAATGGAAATAATAGCTGACAGTATGGCAGAAACCAATGTAATACTGTAAAACAATTGTCCTTCAATTAAAAATAAAGTCTTTAAAAAATAATAGTTGACAAACATGCTATCATTCCATGAAACCATTGTAAAATCAGAGTTTCCATGAAAGTGTTTTGAAAATGATAATGCATCATTACACTGGAAGTCTACTGTTATCCAAAACCATCCACCTCTTTCCAATAGATGTAACCCAACTCTCCTTTGGGGAACCTCGCCTTTACCATTCTTGCTGTGTAGTGGGCCCTAATTCGCTGAGGCCACAGGAATTGGTTTGGAAACGGGCATGTAGCCTAGTCAGGGCCAAGGAGACTGTGCTATAACTTTTGACCAAAAAAAAAAAAAATCTCTTGTTCCTCTGTTGTATTTGGTCATATAAGAAAGTGAGTCTTAGACTGCATCCTACCACCAGGAAGAAGTCCATGTGAAGGGAGGCTGATACGCAAAGAAGGAAGAAATGAAAGAGACAAGAAACAAATACCCTCATGTGGCATTCTGGGTCAGACCCTTTCCCCAGATGAAGCCTGCATTCCTCTGGATCACTCTATATTCTAAGTCCATATATTCCATTTTTTAAGTCAATTTGAGCAAGGTGTTTCTGTCACTTGCAACAAGAAGAGTCCTATGATTGTGCATTCATTTAAATGTCTTGGAAAACCTAGTTATTCAAATAAATGGAAAAAAATAAATGGGAGAGTTTTCAAATGGAGATGTGTATGTATTTTCATCCTAAAGGAAATCATCCTGAATATTCATTGGAAGGACTGATGCTGAAGCTGAAACTCCAATACCTTGGCCACCTGATGCAAAGAACTGACTCATTGGAAAAGACCCTGATGCTGGGAAAGATTGAAGGCGGGAGGAGAAGGGGACAACAGAGGATGAGGTGGTTGGATGGCATCAATGACTCAATGGACAAGAGTTTGAGTAAACTCCAGGAGTTGGTGATGGACAGGGAGGCCTGGCGTGCTGCAGTCCATGAGGTTGCAAAGAGTTGGACACGACTGATCAACTGAACTGAACTGATGTATTTCCAACTAAAATAAAGTCTGTGTTTACACTGTTAGACCATTAAGATTGTTAAGAGTCTTGTGTGAGATTATTATATTGTTATGCTAGATTGTGCTTCCCAGTACAAGCAAAACTTCATTATTGAAGTTTTGTGCCTTGGGTCCTAAGCCTTATATAAGGAACTACATGAAAATTTTACTCTAAAAAAGAATTCTTTAACATTCTGCCTCTGGAAAAGCCGATTTCCCAGCCTACCCCATCTTGTCTTCCTGCTGAGCTAATAGCCAGATCTCCAACTAAAACAGCAGTGCCCATCTCTGATTAATAGGACCTTTCTCCCCACCTTTTTTAATGGCTTCCTCCCATTGTGATTTCAATCAGAACATTGCTGGGAATCCCTCCTGGTGCCTCTCCAGGACCACTTCTATTGCCATCTTTTGTATACTCCTCCTCAAGAAGAGAAAAGTCAAAGAAATGTCTCCACACTCCAAAGCTGAAATCAATGTGGAAGGTGAACAAATGATAGCATTTTTCTAGCTGGAAGGGGCTTATAGCCATCAGCTGGCCCAAGGATCAGCCACGGGCTCAATCTAACCCACCTGATTTTTCTTTACAAGTGTAATTACAAATAAAACTTTATTTGAATACAGCATGCCTATTGTTACATATTGTCTATGGCCACTTCCTTGCTACAAAGGCACCATTGAGTAGTCAAAGACTGCAGGGCCCCAAAAGACTGAAATATTTACCATCGGCCCTTTATAAGAAAGTTTGCCAACTTCTTATCTAGTCCAGTCATTTAGTTTTTAAAAAGAAGCTTAGGTTGAGAATTCCCTGGTGCTCCAGGGGTTAGGACTTGGTGCTTTTACTGCCGGGGTCCCAGGTTTGATCCTTGGTTGGAGAACTAAGATCCCACAAAGCACACAACACAAAAAAAAAAAAAAAAAAAACCCGCCCCCTGTAAAGGCTAGTGAATAGAACATGACAGACCAAATCCAGATTTGTTCCACGTGGCAGTGTTTTCATGTCTAGTCTCATTCATCTACGAGATTACAGGTGCCTTGTAGGCAGACATTGAGCCTATCTCTGTGGTATCACTAACAATGGAGGCTGAATACTGAAGTCATCCTGAAAACTAGGAAAGGGATTGAGAAAATAAGGGATATCTTCAGAGATTTCTCTTCTGTGTGACCCATCTCCCTTCCTGTCTCCATAGCCTCCAAGTATCTGTAGCCACAAACCTGTCCTTCTCCCACTGGACATCAAGCTACTCTCTGTAAGATCATCTTGAAAATGACATAACATCAGTTCTAATGAGGTGGATGACGCTGGAGCCGATTATACAGAGTGAAGTAAGCCAGAAAGAAAAACACCAATACAGTATACTTACACATATATATGGAATTTAGAATGAGGGTAATGATAAACCTGTACGCAAGACAGCAAAAGAGACACAGATGTATAGAATGGCCTTTTGGACTCTGTGGGAGAGGGAGAGGGTGGGATGGGTTGGCAGAGTGGCAGTGTAACATGTGTGATATCATAAGTGAAACGAATCGCCAGTCCAGGTTTGATGCAGGATGCAGGATGCTTGGGACTGATGCACGGGGATAATCCAGAGAGAAGGTGTGGGGCGGGAGGGGGGAGGTGGGGGTCATGATTGGGAGTTCATGTACACTCGTGGGGCTGATTCATGTCAATGTATGTATAGCAAAACGAATACAGTATTGTAAAGCAAAACAAACTGAAAAATAAAAATTAATTAAAAAAAAGAATGATGCAGGATGCTTGGGACTGATGCACGGGGATAATCCAGAGAGAAGGTGTGGGGCGGGAGGGGGGAGGTGGGGGTCAGGATTGGGAGTTCATGTACACTCGTGGCTGATTCTGTCGATGTGTAGCAAAACGAATACAGTATTGTAAAGCAAAACAAACTAAAAAATAAAAATTAATTAAAGAAAAAAAAAAAAGAAAGAAAATGACATAACAGTGTCCACTCCCCAGAAATGAGCCAAAGTGGGCTTGGCATGTGTTAAACTGTCAAAGAATAATAGTCTAGCGTCATCATCATTGGAGGCATCCTGAGATCTGCCTGGGTATTGGAGAAAATGTTATTACTGAGCTGGCTATTTCCTTTAGATCCCTCTACAGGTAAAGCGAAACACAAGAAGGTGGGATTCCGACACTCAATTTCTGCAAACAGTTGAATCCACATTTAATTGCCATCACCCAAGGAAGTCAGAGCATTAGTCAGGGACCATTTTCCCAGATCTCAGCAGGACCTGTGGCCCTGGAAGGAGAGAGAAGATTCTTTCCCTGAGGCTAAGGCATTTTACCACTGTGTGCTCAGTCACTCAGTCATGTCCAACTCTTTGCAACCCCATGGTCTGTAGCCCACCAAGCTCCTCTGTCCATGGGCTTCTCCAGGCAAGAACACTGGAGTGGGTTGCCATTCCATTCTCCAGGGGATCTTCCTGACCCAGGGACTGAACCCACATCTCTTGCATTGGCAGGTGGATTCTTTACACCTAGCACCACCTAGGAAGCCTAAGGCATTACAAATGTCAAGACATAAACTAAGGAAGGACTTAGAAGCATATCAGACAGCATATGTATAGTATAGACCCAACTGTGGCCAAGGACATTTGTCCTGATCCTCCCCACAGTGAGAATGGTCCCACCTGATACCAAGGGCTCCTGTCGGACCACACAGGTCACTGCCTAATCTAACTCCTCTTTAGATTTTATGACTGTAACTCTCTCTCAGTCAATAGGAATTTGTTGTAACTGTTCTACAACATACTTTAACTGTGGGCAAAATATCCTTGTCATTAATTCCATCCTTTTGCCAAAGAATTATGCTCGTGTTGTTATTTTGTATTTTGATAATGCCTAACAGGGATGTTAGGGTGGGAAAGATTGAGGGCAGGAGGAGAAGGGGGCAACGGAGGACGAGATGGTTGGATGGCATCACTGACTCGATAGACATGAGTTGGAGCAAACTGGGAGATAGTGAAGGACAGGTGAGCCTGGCGTGCTGCAGTCCATGGGGTCACAAAGAGACAGACACGACTAAGCAACTGAACAAAAACAACAAAACAGGGATGGCAGAAAGAAAAATCAACCTCGTGCCAGAGGAAACAGCCAAGTATCCCTCCACGTCCCCCTCCTCTTTCTGGTCTAAGAGGGCAGATGGCAATCCCCCTTTAGATCAATACCCCTCTAGGACCTAACAGGGACATTGACAGCAACGGGGTCTACCATCTCCCCTATCCAACTGCCTTTTGTAATGCTAATCACAAGGAATAAAAATTGTTCAGGGTTTCTTAGCCCATATAGGGAACCGAATCCAATGTGGAGCCCTCTGTAATGTTCCCTTGGCAGCCAGAAAACATGACCAGGGCTAATAATGAATAAACTCCCATATTAAGAGGGCTTTTCCCACCCCAGTCCCCACCCCTACTGCTGCCATCTGTGTATGACTTTTTGCTCTCTAAGAATTCAAACTGGGTGGGGAGCTGTGATTTTTTTAAAATCTCTTAGTAGCATCTCTACTCAGAGCTAGCCCCATCACAATTACCCTCACCAGACGAGGCAACCTCACATTGAGAATGGATATGGTTTGCAGCCAGCACCAAATGTTTCCCCTTCTGCCTTTTTTGTCTTCCCTATCAATCAGAACATGTGAAACTCCCAAATGAAGAGTAAACACACGGCCCAGGTTCCTTTCATCTCCTAACATATGTCATGAAGGGGAAAAGAAAAAAAAAAAAAAACCTATTCCCAGCTTCAATCAGCCATTCGTTCTCTGCGACTTGAACTTGAGACTGAACGGGATGCGTGGGGGAGTGGTGGAGGAGGGCAGCTGTGGGCTGACTCCTTGCAAGATAATAGGAATTCGCTGCATACCTGAGTCTTGGAGTCATTATCTCCCTGCGAGCACTTCTGTATTTATATATAATGAGATCATTACCAGGCAGCTATTCCAATTTTATTCAGACTTTAATATTTCTTGAAGAAAAAAAATAGCATACAAAAGGGTTTGTGATGCCAACTCAATCAGACGTGCTGTTGATGGAGAATTATTCAAGTCCAAGCCAGAACAGGGGGAAAAAAAAAATCATTTCAGAGAGGTTTCTGTCAAAGCCAAGTTCGCCTGTGATGATGTTTCCAGTGAATGTGCTGAAGTGTCCAGAGGTGAGGAAGGAAAATAACAACTAACAGAAGACGGGGCTGTGGACAGGATTAAAAACCAGGAGTGTTTCAGCCTAAGCACTCAAGCAGGCAGGGCAGGGTGTCCTGCCGAGCCGGCTCCCACCCCAGCATTCAGTGGGTAATTAGACCAAGGAAGCAGGCACACTCACCACCGCTCGCCCAGTTTGGCAGGAGCAGTCAGGTGTTAGCAGTTAACCCTTGTGTGGCGTTGTCTCCTTTTGTGATTGAACTCAGGTGGCTGGCAAGGTAGGCGAGACAAGTCCTTTCTCCTTTCACATTTAAAGAAGGGACTTTCTCACCATCCCGGTACCCTCTTCAGGAAAGAGAACTGGCAGGATTTGCTTTCTCTTTGTCGCCATTCAGACACAACGGCTAGACTTGCAGTGCCCCCGCTAATCAAATATCCTGGCTGAGGTTTAATAAACCATCTTCTGTTTCCAGCAAATGAGAAAATCAAATGAAAGAAATCAAATACGGAAACTAAACAAAAAGGACTCTTTCTTTGATAATCCAGGCGGCCCCTCAGGATCAAGCCTTGGATGACAATTACGAAAACTGTTCATCACTGCCCAGCACTTTAAGAAACACACTCTGCTAATATGAGCTCTCTGGAAGTTTGAACTTTGGATAAACATGAACTTACGTGTTCATGTCTAGCATCTACAATTTATCCTGAGATTATAATTATAAAAGGAGTATCATCTTAGCTCTTAGCTCTCAGTCCTGAACTGCAGATGAGGTTAGCAGAGAAAGCAGGAATGAAGGCTTGTCATCAGGATGAACATGAAATTAAAGGAATGTGGGTCACTTATGGTGATTGTAAAGCACCCATAATTTTTCCCCTGGAACTTCCTAACAAACTAAACCAAAATAGCATTGGAAGAAAATTTTCGAAATGTCCATGCTATCCACTAGGCCCCCAAGCCTGATGCTAGCATAGAACTGGTAGATTTTTTATTATTTGTATTATCCTACCTTAAAGAAATAGCTTGTAATGTCTACAAGTTCTGGTAAACTCATTAAGGCTATTTTATAGATCCTAGTCTTGGGATGTACTCAAAACTTAGAAATCAGTTTGTAAGAGAAAGAAAAGAAGGGAGGGAGGGTGGTGATCTCCTGTCTTCGTGAAATACAGCCAGCTCCCCAACAATCTATAATCTGTACTCTGTAGGCAAAGGATTGCACCAAAATTGTCCTGATTTAAAAGAGACTTAAATAGAAAAATGGGAACAATTTTTTCTCCCTACGTAAATCCAAGTCATAGCAATCATTTGACGATTTACTCCTTGAAAAGGGAAAGAATCAGCCCAAGTAAGAATTACTAAATTTCTATTGTTCACTGTGTGTGTGTGTGCGTGTAGGGGTGGGGGGAGAGAGAGAGAGATTCTTCATTTACCATTAATATGGATTCTCCTGAGAAGCGTGACGACTTGGCATTGGTCCTCCATCTGCCTCCCTGTCCTGTTATCCACCTTCTTGGGGCTTCCCTGTCCACCTTCAGAGACAACTGGTCTCTTTTTCTCAGAAGCCACTGCCTCTGCAGCAGCCGCCCCCCGCCTCCACTGGTCCTTCCCTTCTGTCATCAGATACCCTCATGCTCCTCCTCTGTGGAAAATGGCCCCAAGGCTGGGTATCGGGTGGCGCGGGTTCCAGCCCTGCTCTTCTACGGCTTGTGTCACTGGCAAGGCTGCTAGGGGCATCATTCCTCCTCACGCTGTTTTCATGACTCGACTTTGCTACTGCCCACAGATACAGCCTTATCCTCATCCTCTCTTTAACTGCAAAATCTCCACTACCTTCGTATATTCTTCCCTCAAACATCTTACAGACA